>SJXQ01010731.1:135273-211623 GCA_006408695.1 Aepyceros melampus
ATGTCCAGTTCTAACTGTTGCTTCCTGACCTGCATACAGATTTCTCAAGAGGCAGGTCAGGTGGTCTGGTATTCCCATCTCTTTCAGAATTTTCCACAGTTTACTGTGATCCACACAGTCAAAGGCTTTGGCATAGTCAATAAAGCAGAAATAGATGTTTTTCTGGAACTCTCTTGCTTTTTCCATGATCCAGCGGATGTTGGCAATTTGATCTCTGGTTCCTCTGCCTTTTCTAAAACCAGCTTGAACATCAGGGAGTTCACGGTTCACGTATTGCTGAAGTCTGGCTTGGAGAATTTTGAGCATTACTTTACTAGCATGTGAGATGAGTGCAATTGTGCGGTAGTTTGAGCATTCTTTGGCATTGCCTTTCTTTGGAATTGGAATGAAAACTGACCTTTTCCAGTCCTGTGGCCACTGCTGAGTTTTCCAGATTTGCTGGCAAATTGAGTGCAGCACTTTCACAGCATCATCTTTCAGGATTTGAAACAGCTCAACTGGAATTCCATCACCTCCACTAGCTTTGTTCGTAGTGATGCTTTCTAAGGCCCACTTGACTTCACATTCCAAGATGTCTGGCTCTAGATTAGTCATCACATCATCATGATTATCTGGGACAGAGAATATGTTCATTTAGTTTTGAAATTTAAAAATACTTTTTCAGTTCTGTCTCTTTAGTTTCTTTTAATTTGTAGAATGTTCCCCAGTTTGGATTTGTCTGATGTTCCCTTATTATTAGATTCACATTCCTCTTGGCAGGTATACCACAGAAACAATGCCAAGTTGTCAGTGCATGTTCTATCAGGAGCACATGTGTCAATATGTCCTGTTACTGGCAATGGTACTTTTGATCATTGGGTTAAGTGGTGACTGCCAGATCTCTCTTCGGTCAAATTACTGTTTTACCTTTTATAATTAAAATTTATCTTGGGATATGTTTTAAGAATACATGAAAATACCTAACTACTTAAGCATTCATTCATGAATGTTAACATTCATTGATGATTCTTACCAGAATCAGTTCTATTATGTTTGCCAAATGGTGATTTTTTTTTTCATTCTTTCTTCCTGTGTTTATTAATTGTGTCACTTAAGGAAGAGCTTTTCCTTATTTATACAAGCGTAGCCTATTCAAGTAAGCTATAATGCTCAAATTGTCCCAGATTTGACCAGTAGAAACCTCTTTAAGGTGGATCTTGAGATGACTGCTTAAAAAATAATATTCATCTCAGCAGTAAAATTTACACATAAAAACATCTAAAAGACACTTGTCACATTCTTTTTCACCAGCTGTAACTGTGGAAAAGCAGTAAGGAATAAGCTTTCAAGATGTCTTTACAGTAAAGAAGACATTTTTGAGAAGGAGTGATACAGTGAAGTGGTTTAGAGCCTTTTTTTGGTGTCCAGCTGTTTTGTGACTTTGGACATGTTAACCATGCGTACTTCAGCTACAAAATTTGAATGATGATACTGATCCCGTTTGGTAGGATTGTTAGAGTTTTCAGAGATAGTGCATATTAAAGTATTTAACTACTAAAAGTAGTAAACAACTACTTTAGTTCAAAGTATCAGGTTTTTACCAGAATTCTTTCATTTTGCAGATTCAACACTTGAAGTATAGGTTTCTTTAATGTAGTTAAAATAAGATACTTTTTTAACCAAAATTTACAGTTGGATATAAAATTTAGCATTATTAGTATCAAGTGATTTTCATATAGTTGACCCTTGGCCAACACAGGTTTGAACTGCGTGAACCTATTTATATGCAGGTTTTTTTTCAGTAAACATGTACTACCGTACTACACTATCCCAAGTTGACTGAATCCGTGGATGTGGAATCATGGATATGGAGGGCTCACTGTAAAGTTATACACAGGTTTTTGACTTGAGGTTTGGGTCAGGGGGTGGTACCCCTAACCGCCCCCTGCATTGTTCAAGAGTTTGCTGTATCTATATGCAGTCATTTCTGTGTGTCTCTTTTTTTCCCAGAGTGAACCAGAGGAAATGCCTCCAGAAGCAAAGATGAGGATGAAGAATATTGGAAGGTATAATTTTTGTATAATATTGTAGAAAATTATAGTGAATTTAAAGCAAGAATAAATTGCACATAGTCTGTTAGTGTTCAAGCTTTTCTTGCATATTTGGGCAAAACAGTTTTGTTTTTTAATATAGCAGTATGTCTCTCCTAATAAGAGAAAATTCGTATTTTAAGAAAAAATAGCAACAATATAATGCTATTTCTTTTCAGATACATGTAATCTATATTTCTTCGAGTAAACAGAAATGTTTCCGATTTAAAATTTTTTTCAAGTATAAAGAAATGGCTTTCACTCATCTGACCTACAGTAGCATTCCCACCACTTAATCTTGATTGTATGTGCTCCTTTATCCTTGGTAATATAGATGCTAAATATCAAAATAAGATAAAAACCATCTTTAAATTTTCCTCTTTTTGTTGTTATGGAGATAACAATTTCATATTAACATGATAATCAGTTTGTCTTTGTGCATAAATGGATAACTCAGAGGTCAGTAAGGAAGCTGTGCTTCAAAATGGCCTCTACCATGTCCCATTTCTAGCAAAGTGTGTTCTCCCAAGAACTAAGTGCTAAGGCTTTCAGCATCAGTCTTAAGACTTTGCCTTTGGTTCCAATGGGAACAGTCCCAGTGGCTGTCTGCCAGCCCCCCTTTCATACAAGACTCTAAAAGTAAAAAATACATCTGACATTATAACCAAAATATAAACCAAATCTATACCTGCATATATCTAAACATTTAAAATCAAAACATGTTCATAAAATGACCACCATTTCACGTGTGATACATCTTCATTTTTTTTTTCTATTGCATTTTTTGTAAATACTGGTGGCAAGTTACCAAATTGATTTAATGACCCTGTTAATGGGTTACATGGAGAAGGAAATGGCAACCCACTCCAGTATTCTTACCTGGAGAATCCCATGGACAGAGGAGCCTGGCAGGCTATAGTCCATGGGGTTGCAAGAGTCAGACATGACTTAGCAACTAAACCACAGTGGGTTACAAGCAACTGTTTTTAAAACTATAGTGGTTGCCACCTTTAGCTGTTTATCAGAATCACCTTAAATGTTTGTTAAATCTACAAATTTACCTGGCTCCTCCTCAGGCCCACTGAATCTGAAGTTTTAGGACTGGGTCTGTGGAAAAGGTATTTTTAAAAAGATGTGTAGCAGCTTCTGATGTTTGGCCTCCATTTATAATGAGTGCTAAACAGACATTTTGAAAGAGTTAAAAACATGGCCCAAAAGTCATTATATAACATTTTAAATAAATTTCTTTCTTTTAACACAGGGATACACCAACATCAGCAGGACCAAATTCCTTCAATAAAGGAAAGCATGGGTTTTCTGATAACCAGAAGCTATGGGAGCGAAATATAAAATCTCATCTTGGAAATGTCCATGACCAAGACAATTAAATGATGTGTTTTGAAATTGGGGTGTGGGGTGGGTGTAAAGTTAAAAGGAACAGTTTCCTTTTTTAAGGAATGGTATAAGACTATCTTTGGAGCCGCCTTTTTTTTTTCTTTTTCTTTTTTTAAATATCGAGTGATACACTAATAAATGAAATTTGAAATTAGAGGTAATTTATGTTTTATATACAGATTTCGAGACATTTACTAATTTTGTAGTTTCATGTGATTAGTTTCCAAAGGTTACAGATACTAAAAAATTCAGAAATGGTACCTTTCTAAGAATTGCATATTTTTTTAGACACAACTATTAGCACATTAGGAGGGAAGCAAAAAGTTGTCTATTTAAACTGTAGGCAGTTACTCTCTAACTTAACTCCCTTATTAACCTAAACTTGTCTGGCTCCCAGGAACAGCCTTATAGAGAAGGGAGTATTGTATTGGGAGGAAAATGTTACTGGACTATTGACTGAGAAAGTAAATTAGATAAAATACAGCTTTTTTTTTTTTTCCCTAATGGGCATTTGTTTAGTTTCACATCATCATTAACTAGTTATTGCATTGCTATCAGTGGATACAGATGCTTAAGCTCTTTAGAAAGAACATTTTAAATTTTTATGTAAACTGTTGAGTATTTAAAATAGCCCACTTCATTTTAAGGGTCTTGTCTACCTTCATTAGTCTTCAAAAAAAAACAACCATTTGCTACCAAAGTAAATCAGTATTTTGAATGTGCTTCTCTTGATTTTTGTTATTAGCTAGTTCCTGTAAGCATTTCCACCAGATCTTGAGGCAAATCATAAGGAAGCTGTTTCTTTTAAAATAACAAACCACCACCAAAAATTTAAATGTACATAATAGTTAAATGTTTGGCTGTTCTTATTTTTTAAAGGGTATAAACACCAAAAAAAAGGGGGGGAGCAACATTGTATGAAGATGGAAGATAAGAAAGATGCACTTTCTGTAACTTTATCAAAGCATTTATGTTACTGACTTGTGAAATCCAATTTGATTTCAACTTATTAACAGGAAATCTTATTTAGCACAAAAATATGGTTTACTTTAACTGTATACTTGCTAACCAGTGGCCTCTCAAAAGCACATTTTAGATACTGAAAATGAAAGAAAATGCATCTTTAAACATATTTTATGGAATCTTCGACCACATATACTTTGTAATCTATGTGTTGTAGGATTGTGTTTATTTTGTATTTTTGTATTGTATATGAATTCTTTTTTAATGTGACAGTTAAACACATCTTTTAAAGCATAGACACACATAGAAGAAACATGGTATAATGATTTCCTTGAAAACTACAATGTTAGATTTGGAGGCAGCTTCAGACTGTTTGATTGGTGGTAACTACTTCCTGAGCTCTTTTAATAAGTAATAACTCCAGAGAAGCAGCCTGTATATATTCCTAATACTTTGTTCACTTGCATTTGAGATTAGAATAAGCCCCAAGTAAAACAATGGAAATGTATATAGAACTATTAGTTCTTACTTACATGATTTAATTATATCAAGATACATAAATTTAACTTGCTTTAATGTAGGCAGACTTTCCATTTTTATTCATTTTAATGTTTATGTTGAAATAACATCCCTCTCCTACGTTTCATTTTCTTGACTCAAATATCAACCTACGGTCAAGATGGGAGAGAGAAACAACTAAGATGATTGTCTTTACTAAAATACCAATAAATTTGTCAAACTCTATTAGTGTTCTTATTTTCTGTTCCAGTTAATTGTTGCTGGGTTTGTTTGTTTTAAGCAAAGAGACATGTTAATTATTACTGTTGCCCAGATTGTTGGCTGAAATAATGGGAGATTTAAAATTGTTTTTTGGAATCTACATAACTGAGCACATAGTTCGAGAGCATTATGATATCTCTGGTTTGAAGAGACTTAATCCAAATTCTCCCCTCCCTCTACTGCCAAAATGTCATCTAGTACAGTGTGTGCTGTAGTAAGTCCTAGCCAAAGCATACCTTCGAAAATTCCTAAGTGTTAGAAGGTATTTTGTTACTAGTGGCTGCCATTGATTATCTCTGAATATTTTCTTAATGTTTATAATGCTCCTGTCCAATAGGTCAAGTCTTAGTAAATGAAAAGATTGAACTACATTTTAGAATTAAGATTCATTTCTAGTTTAATTACAAATGAAGGCTGTGAATTTGTTTTTTTAATAACTAATTTCAAGGTTAGTTTGATACACTGTGGAGCGATTTTTCAAGTTATTTTCTTGCTGAGATGAAGATACTTTAACATTTTTTTCAACTTCATTTTGAAAAAATTTCAAACTTAGAAAACATTGCAAAAATATATGAAGTATTTCCCATGTTCTTCTAGTGATAACATATAACCACAGGATGATTGTCAAAATCAGGGAATTAACATTATTAAAATACTGTCACCTTTTACTGTTATTCAAAAACCTTACTCAGATTTCACCATTTGCTCCACTAATGTCTCCCTAGCTGAAGATTCACTTCATTATCACACATTGTTTAGTTGTCATCTCAAACTCCTTTAATCTGGGACTCTTCGGAGTTTGTCTTTTATGACCTTAGACTTCTTGAAAAGTACAGGCCAATTTGTAAAAGATCTCCCAGTTTAGGGTTTCCCTAATGTTTAAATTGTTTAATGCACTTTTGGCCAAAGTAAGACACCTGATGGATGCTCAGTGCATCTGCAAGCACGTGATGTCAGTTTGTCCTCTTCCTAGTAATGTTAATTTTGACCACTTGGTCAGGGTGGTATTTGCCAGATGTATCCAATGTCAAATTTGTAATTTTTCCATTTGTAATTAGTATCATGGGAAAATTATTGTCTCATATTTCTCATACTTTTGCCCACTAATTGCAGTCAGTCATGGTTTTTGTTTCTGGGTTTTTTTTCCTTAGGCTTTTTATTGAAACAGTTAGTGTAGGATTTGCCAAATGATGAGTTTTCTATTTTCATCTTTCCTTCTACTTTTAGTAGTTCAAATTCTGTTAGGAAATTTCCATCTGCATTCTGTATTCAAATACTGTGTTGATAATGGGCTTATATGTTTTTATGTTATTCTATAGGTTAGAGTGCATTACTAACATATTTTATTATTCAAACTCCCACATTTGCCCATGCAAACCCCTTCGCATTGACCCCTGTGCCTTTTAGACATGGTACCATTGTTAGTATTTTCTGGCACCAGAAGATGTTCTAGACTCGTATTTTCCTTTCCTAACCTTAGAATCAATGATTTCTGTAAGCATCCATGGTTCCTTTCAGAACCTATTTAGAAGCCAAAATCTGCACTAAGTGTACACTTTGGTACTGAAGTATCATTTCTTCCAGCCTGCTTAACAGAGCTAGAAAAAAATCTGTATCAATTTCTAGATCTGTTAGGTGTTATGTATTTGTGTTAATTGTATGTGTATGTATATACTATGTATGTATCTCCTTGAATTCATATAGATACTTCCATTACAACACCAACACCAGATTCATTCTAGTCTTTCTCCTTTCTTATTTATTACTTGTCCAAAAGTAAGAAATCTGACTTTGACTATTATTATCTTTTCGCTTATTTGCTTAATTTCTAGAATACACAAGGTAGTTCCAGAGTTATTCATAATTTCCCAATGAAAAACTACTAGCTAGAGTACAGTATTTGTATATAGTTGTTTATAGTATTAAAAGTACATAAAATACTGGTTTACAAAGGTTATTTGCTCCCCCTTTTAGGGTGGTTGTGTTACTCACTTGTAATGCATTTGTGTTTCATAATCCCTGCTCACTCCTTGTTAATGTTATTTGAAATATTGGCATAAGTCTAAAAGTTGAAACTGTACATTGTCCTTCACTATTCTTTCTCATTTTCTTCCTCCTGTCCTTTCTATCTTGTTTGCACCTATCCTCTATAAGTAATCTATCTTTGGTTTTTGGTTTACCCTTGTTTCCTTTTGAATAAATGGGTGTTTATTATATCTCCTTATTTCTTACATGAAATGTAATATAGTTACTCTTATCCTCCCCGCCCTGCCCCGCCCTTTATAGTATATCCTGGAAACTATGCCAGTTCATGGAGATCTTTCTCAAAAAAAAAAATTTTCTTTTTGAGAAAGATCTTTATTTGCTTTACACAGCAGTAAAAATTATATATTATAGGTTGCATGTATGTGAGCTCAGTCATTATGTCATGTCTAACTCTTTTGTGAGCCCTCTGGACTGTAGTCCACCAGGCTCCTCTGTCCATGGATTTCCCAGGCAAGAATACTGGAGTGAATTGCCATTTCATTCACCAGGGGATCTTCTCAGCCCATGGATCAAACCTCTGTCTCCTGCATTGGCAGATAGATTCTTTACCACTGAGCCACCTGGGAAGACCATATTATGCATCAACATACTATATATCACCATGATATATAATTAATATTGCCTCTCAAAAGGTTTTACCAGTTTTTCAAAAAAAATTTTTAAAGGCTGCATAATACTCTCCTGTGGGAATATACCATATTATTATGGTATATTATTACTCTTATTTGCAATTATTCTTATTTGTATGGGCATTTAGGTTATTTCCAGTGTTTTACCATTACAGTGCTGAAATTGAATAGCCTGTACATGTGTACTTTTTATTGGGATGTATCTTCCTTCAGGTAAACTCCCAGAGGTAGGATGCTGGGTCAAAATATACATATCTATGCATATACATATACATATCTATTCTTACTAGATATTGTCAAATTCTCCTGAAGGATTGTACCAGTTTTTTTCCCCACCAGAAATGTATGAGTGCCTCTTCCCACAGCCTTGCCAGCACAGTGTGTTTGCCATGCTTTTTTAATTTTTGCCATCTCTGATAGGTTTTTTAAAATGAGATGTTAATTTTAATTTGCATCTCTCTAGAGATTCCATGGACGGAGGAGCCTGGTAGGCCTCAGTCCATGGGGTCGCGAAGAGTCCGACACGACTGAGCGACTTCCCTTTCACTTTTCACTTTCATGCATTGGAGGAGGAAATGGCAGCCCACTCCAGTGTTCTTGCCTGGAGAATCCCAGGGACGGGGGAATCCGGTGGGCTTCCGTCTATGGGGTCGCACAGAGCTGGACACCACTGAAGTGACTTAGCAGCAGCAGCAGCAGCAGCAGCTATGAGCGAGATTGAATATCTTTTCATAGGTTTAGGGGACGTTTGAGATTCTTTTTATGAATAGCCTATTTCATTCCATTTTATTATTGGGTTTTTGGTCTCTTCTCAAATTTTAGGAATCTGTCATTTTTAACTTTATATATTCTATAAATATTCTATCCCAATTATTAGTTGCCTCTGGCTTTGATTATGGAGTTCTTTGTAATACAGAAAGCTTTTTTTTAATATATAATGAACTTTGCTTATTGCTTTTCAATTTTAGTAGTTAGCCTTTCTCTATACTGAGGTCAAAGATGCGTTCACTGTTGTTTTTGTAGTACTTCATTTTAAAATGTATTGTTTCATTTTAAAATTTAAAGATTCCTAATCCACTTGGAGTATATTGTGCATTTGTGAGATCAAGATCTAATTTTAGTTAAATCTTTATGATATTAAGCCATCCTAATCAGAAGTAGTCTGCTTTTGTATTTTTGGGGTGTTAAATTTTTTCTCATAGGTTTTGCATATTTCTTGTTAAACTTCTTCCTAAATAGTCATCTTTGTTGCTATTAAAATGAGGTTTTCTCTATCATGTGCTGGTTATTTCAGGATATGAAGGCAGTTTCTGTATGTTAATTCTGTCTCCTGCTATCTTACTAAATTCTTCAGTTTTATCATTGATTCTTAAGAATTTCCTAGGTGTACCATAATATCATCTGCAAAGAGAGGTGACTATCAATTTTTGTGGTTATTTTTGTCTAATTGTATTCCTTAATACCTCTAATACAATATTGACAGTAGTAGAATAAATGGATATCTTTGCTTTATTCTCAGAGGAATGTCTCCAGTGTTTTAAGTAAGCCCCTGACTTTAGGACCAAGGTAAACATCATGTTAAAAACAAAACATAAATTCCTAATTTTTAAAAAATAAAACATTTATTTGGCTGTGCCAGGCCTTAGTTACAACATGCTGGATGTTCAGTCTTTAGTTGCAGTGTTTGGGATCTAGTTCCCTGACCAGGGATAGAACCTAGACTCCCTGCATTGGGAGCGTGGAATTTTAGCAACTGGACCACCAAGGAAGTCCCCATAAATTCCCAGCTCTCCTAACAGCTTTTATCAGAAGTAGGTGTTGAATTTTGTTGAAAGATTCTTCAGCTGATTTTATCATGAGGGCAAACTACTATAAAGAATTGTTAACATTAGAACTCTCAGGTGTAGTAGAAGTAGCAACTGCAGGTAGAAACTACCTACAAGGCTTAGAGAATAAGTGAATAAGGGAAAGACATCTCAGAGGAGGGGCCCAGAGGCTGAAATTCAGATCTTTGAGGAGATAACAGCTGCTAGCTTCAGGAAGAGCAACATACCAAGCTTCCCATCACCACAGTGAAGACAAATTTTGGAAACTCATGATTGAACTTCTGCATGAAAAGTCCCTTGGTGATATGTAGCCCTTTACCCCCACAAGAATCCAGTTAGTAATAATTAATTGGTTTTAGTTATTTACATTTTACTTCATTTCCCTATACTTTGCAAATTTTCTACATCTATCCCACATTACTTTGATAATTGGAGAACTGAGTGGGGAATAGAGGTATCTCTAAATAAGGTAAATTAGCTGTCTAAGGTAAATTAGCTGTCATGCTTGGGCCTCAGGGATGTGAGAACTTTTGCAGACCAAAAGCCTTGGGCTACATCACAATAAACACCTACTTAATTATTGCATGTAGACATAGAACTCTTATGCACACCTTGTGTTTTTTTAATGTAGATGTTCTGTTCTAAACTTTTCTTGTAAGTCCTCTTTGGGAGTGTCTTATTTTTCTTATCAGCTGAATTCACATTGCTTAATATTTAGAAAAAAAAGTTGTGTACTATGTAGAATATCAAGGATGACAAGTATACACTAAGTCTGAACTCTGATGTATCTTTTGTCATCCAAATACACCAAAAATGAATTTCACTCAGAATCCAGCAGTATTTTCCTGATCTCATGATAGTTATACACCTGAAGTTACTTATTCCTGCTTTTATATATATATTAATATATAACTTAATATCTAAATTATATTTGGATGTAGATTTATATTAAATTATCTATTATATATATAACTGCTTTTAGAATTTCATGACTAATCTTAGTTGATGTGAAATGGTTAGATCAGTAGCAACTATGAATTTACCCATGTAACATGACTGAAAATAAAGTTCCTAAATAATACTTCAATAATATATAATTATTCCTTGATTTAAAAAAAGAAATATTGTATCAACATTCAAACAACTAAGATCATGGCATGTGGTCCCAGCACTTCATGGCAAATAGATGGGAAAACAATGGAAACAGATTTTATTTTCTTGGGTTCCAAAATCATTGCAGATGGTGACTGCAGCCATAACATTAAAAGATGTTCGTTGGAAGAAAAGCTATGACAAACCTAGACAGCATATTAAAAAGCAGATTACTTCGCTGACAAAAGCCCATATAGTCAAGGCTATAGTTTTCCAGTAGTCATGTATGGATGTGACAGTTGGGCCATAAAGGCTGAGCATCTAAGAATTGATGCTTTTGAACTGTGGTGTTGGAGAAGACTCTTGAGAGTCCCTTGGACTGCAAGGAGATCAAACCAATCAAATCTAAAGGAAATCAGTCCTGAATATTCACTGGAAGGACTGATGCTGAAGCTCCAGTACTTTGGCTACTTGATGCAAAGAGCTGACTCACTAGAAAAAACACTGATATGCTGGCTGGCAAAGACTGAAGGCAGGAGAAGGGGACAACAGAGGATAAGTTGGTAGCATCACTGACGATGGACATGAGTTTTGACATCGGGAACTGGTGGTCATCAACAAGACGGTGAAGGACAGGGAAGCCTGGCGTGCTGCAGTACATGGGGTCACAGGGTCGGACACAACTGAGCAACTGAACACCACCACCTTTGTATCAAGTACTGCAAAGAAAATAATATGGAAAGAATGCAAGTATTGATACTAATTAGATAAAGAATTTGCAAATGGTTAAAGCAAATCTAACTGAAGATGCAACTGAGAATGAAAAGGTGTATATGTGGGAATACGGTTATATAAGGAATGTCTACTTTTCCACGTTTTGCTAGAACGTAAAACTGCTCTTTAAAAGAAATAGTTTAAAAAAAACAACCAAAAATGTGGGCAGTGGTTTGACTTAATATTGACAAGGTATGTGTCTTAACCAGAATCTAATAATACTGTTTGATATAAAACCCCCCAAATATATTTGCTGTGAGAGAATATTAATCTGTGTGTGAACAGTTATATGCACTACCATACCAGTAAATTTCCCAAAACATTTAAATGTAGTTACATTCTCAAACGGTCACTCTGAGAAGATAATGTCACTTTCCCAGTTGATTTTAAACAGGTGTTTCTTCTCATTCTATCTTATTTGAATGCTACAGTAGGCATTGACTATGAGATGCTCCAAGGATGATAACTGGGAATCCTGAGTATAAATTTTATTACAGGCTTTGCTTTCTCCAATAGGGGGAACTGAAGAAGCAGGCATGGGACTTCCCTGGTGGTTCAGTGGTCAAGATTCTGCACTTACAGTGCAGGATGTGTGAGTTCGATCCCTCCTGGGAGAACTTAAGATACCACGTGCCACACTGCCAAAAACACAAAAAGGAGCTGCTGTTCTCTGTCATCTCTTAAGGGGTGCTGGTAGTGCCATCATGCTGAAACAAAGATTCTGATAACAGCCATCTCTTGTCACATTACACACTTTCATTACGAACTTTCCTGCTGTGGACATAGAGCCATTAAGAAAACTAGGAAGTTTCAAGATTTCAGATATTAATCTGGAAGTAATGTGTGTAAGACAGAAAAAAAACGGGCAAGCATGAAAACTGGGAAGCCAAGATATTGGTAATATACTGCATGTGTGAGTTCATAAAATCTTAAGAGAGTATACTATGTTAACAGGGTTTCCCAGGTGGTGAAGTGGTATAGAATCCACTGGCCAATGCAGGAGATCCAAGAGATGTGGGTTTGATCCCTGGGACAGGAAGATCCCCTGAAGTAGAAAATGGCCACACACTCCAGTATTCTTGCTTGAGAGACCCCATGGACAGAGTAGCCTGCTGGGCTCTAGTCCTTGGGGTTGCAGAGTCAGACATGACTGAGCATACATCCACACATAAAATATGTTATCAGTAATTAGTAGTGATGTAATAGAAGTTAACAGATCAGAGACACTGCAAGGAATTCATTGGCTGAATCACTGATGGAAGCATCCCAGATGACTAGAGGGTCTGGATCTAGTTACCTGGAGAATAGTAGATGCTAAAGAGAAAAAAAAAAACTGACACACACACACACATATATAGAATAACTTTTAAAGTTTAAGAAAGTTAAGAAAATCTTCAGTCAAGATTTAGGAAAATCCACAGTGGGTTTTCAAGGGGAAATGGGATCAACATAAGGCCTAACTGTCTAACAGTAATTACCATTGGTGTGGGAGTTAATGAACTATGTGCCTCTTACGTGGTTTCACATCTGTTGCAAAGTGTTGATATGTAGCTGAACTTACACTGCCTACAGCTCATGAAATGGATGCCTCCGAAGTCACAACAAGGAATGAAAACAAACTCAAGTTGGTAGATTTATATGCAAATATGTCAGTAATTTTTTGGTTTAAATTTTGAGAAATCTTTATTTGCTTTACACAGCAGTAAAAATTGTGTATTATACATTGCCTGTGTGTGGGTTCAGTCACTAAGTCATGTCTGGCCTTTTTGCAACCCCCTTGACTAGCCCACCAGGCTTGTCCATGTAATTTTCCAGGCAAGAACACTGGAGAGGGTTACCATTTCCTACTCCATGTCATGTTTTCTAGTTGGCTTTCCTGGTGGCTCAGATGGCAAAGAATCTGCCTGCAATGCAGGAGACCAGGGTTTGATCCCTGAGTTGGGAAGACTCCCCCGCAGACAGGAATGGCTACCCACTCTAGTATTTTTGGAGAATTCCATGGACAGAGGCAGGCTACAGTCCACGGGTTGCAAAGAGTCAGACACGACTGAATGACTGAGCATTTTCTAACTGAACTAATATTCCTATGAAAAGACAAAGACTGGCAGCCTGGACTTTTTTTTTCCAAGACAATCATAGGAAATTTTCTGGTGGTCCAGTGGCTCAGCCTCCATGTTTCCACTGGAGGGGGCGTGAGTTCAATCTCTGGTCAGGGAGTTAAGATATTACATGCTGCATGGCCAAAAAAGCCATCATATACTATGTATAAGAGACATACCTTAAATACGAGGTTATGACCAGGCTGACAGCAATAAGAATGGTAAAATGTGCCACATGAATACCCCCCCAAAAAATCCTGATGTAGCTAGTTTACTGTTTTAAAAATATTCATTTGGTTGTGTCAGGTCTTGGTTGTGGCATGCAGGATCTCCCGCTGCAGTATGTGAGCTCAGTAACTGCTGCACCGGGGCTTATCTGCCCTGCAGCATATGTGATCTGAGTTCCCCAAAGATGGAACCCAAGTCCCCTGAACTGTAAGGTGGCCTCTTAACCCCTGGATCACCAGGAAGCCCCGGTAGCTATTTTAATTTCAGTCAAAGTAGACGTAAAGCCAGGAGCATTACCAAAGGCTCTTCATTTTACCCTTTCATAAATGATCCAAGGTTAACTCACCAGGAAAACAATTCTGTATTAGATAACTAATAACAGCTTCAAGATATATGAAGCAAAAATTGCCAGAATTATTAAAAGGAGGAGAAATAGACAAATCTACATTCATACAGGTAGAGGTATTTTTCTAACTGATAGAACCAACAAACGAGAAAAAAAAAAAGAATAGGGGTACAGGATGTTTGAACAAAAATAATCATTTAATTGACACACATTATAACAATGCCTCCACACTGCATAAAGTTAAGTTCTCATGAAACATTTACAAAAAATTGACCACTGCGTATCCATAAAAAATAACCCTCATCAAATGTTAAAGAATAAAAAATACACAGAATATATTTTTAATCACAGTAAAATAATTTTAGAGATCACTAACAAAAAGATAACCCCAAAACCCTCTATGTTTAGAAGTAAAATATGTGTGAAAGAATAAATTATAATGAAAATTTTAAAATATTTTAAATCAAGTAACAGTGAAGGAATACCATATCCCAATGTGTGGAATGCTGTGAAAGCTGAGTTTAGAAGAAACTTACAGCTTTAAGTACATACATTAGAAAAGATAAAAGTCAGCAGGCCTTACCTGAATGGTGGTAAACTGAAAGAGGGAGCAAATTAAGCCCAAAGTCAAGATGGCTCAGTGGTAAAGAATCCACCTGCCAATGCAGGAGATGTGGGTTCAGTTTCTGGGTTAGGAAGATGTCCTGGAGAAGGAAATGACAACCCACTCCAGTATTCTTGCCTGGGAAATCCCATGGACAGAGGAGCCTCGGAGGCTACAGACCACAGGGTCACAAAGAGTCTCAGCAACTAAACAACAACCTGTACTCTTAACATTTATAAAACGTTCTGGAGAAATCCAATAAACAGCACTATTCACTTCAAAACTTCAGATAACAGACTATAAAATAAGCCTGATATATTTATCCAAACAGTAAATGTAAAACCCCTGTTTAGGAACCTCCATGGTTCCTAAAGGTTTAAAGTGCCATTATAGGTTGAATCCTCTAATTCAGTTATGAGTGGGAAGCATCATGTACAGTTTACGACACAGCTATTAAAAAAGAAAAAAAGACACTGAAGGTCTAGACTAAATCCAGCAGTTAAGGTAACTTTGTGAAATTACGTAAAAAGCTACTGGCGTTTAATAAAACAGCACTAACAAGCAGGTTTAATCAGGAGATACCTGATCTGACAACAACAAATCAATGTGTGCTTTTAGAAAGGAATTATATAAAACTGAATTTTTGGAATCTTAATACTTCTGCATGAAATTTATGTAATTCTCTAAACACACTTAAATTATCAAAACATGGCAGTTAATTGTACTACTTTTGATTTTGTTGTAAGATTATGTTTAAATGTAATAATAAGTCTTAATACTACTATATGTTCCCTCAGTGGTTATTTTTAATGTGTTCAATTTCCCTCCTCTTTAAAAATGGATCAACTTAATAATAAATAACAGCAACTGATTTATGAGCTAAAAATAGTGACAAGCTTAACTTCAAAGCTTATGCTTTAAACAAGATTCAACATCTTTTATTTACATATTTATGACACACATTAATGGTCTTACCCAATTAACTAAATCTAATAACAGTGGTGACAATGGAACATAAAACAATTCCAAATTTTAGATTGAAATACATTTTCACTAACTGAAACATACGATTAAACAAGCAGCCATCATAAAGCTGTAGACTGTATGTCAATCCACTTAAAATTGGAAGTCAGCCACACAGCTACCGAAACAACGGGAAATGTGCAAATGCAAATATCACATATGCAGGTACAGCACATGCATGGCATCACATTTATTTTTCCTTTAAGCCACTTAAAGTAAACTGGAATAAGCATTTTAATAATATATATACATCAAGGCACATTCTTTTCTTGTGCTTTAGGAATGATTTACATGTGATTTGCTTATATTTTAATTTTATACCTTATATTAGCTTATTCTAATACTCAGAAGTTTAATTTTAACAATTATAACTTGAGTGGTAGTATCCCAGGAGAGAAATGTGATATCTCCTCATGGTTATTTTGAAAAATGAGAAAATTAGATAGCTTACAGAGGTGGGAATTTAAAAATCAAACACACAAATTAATTTTTCAAGCAACTTTTAAAAAGAATTTACTTTTAACAATTTGGTGGGCCATAATCAATTCCTTTAAGTAGTATACTATAATGAGGGTTGAACTGAAGAATCTTCAATATTCTGAAATTACTTGACAATTATATGGTATCCACAGGACTGCTGTAGATATCTATATTGCTATCCTATTTCTAAACTGCAGTTTTTTAACAAAATTGAACAATTAAACATGATACAAAAGCTGCAAACAACCAAACCTAGTTTTAACCTTTTCCCCCTCCACTTATCTTCTTGTTATCAAGGAGAAATTTCCCATCAACAGAGATTATTAACAGTGTTCTTTGCTCATGGTCAATTTACTTGCCTTGAAGGTTAGCATAGTAAGGCTTAATAGGCATTTCATGCATTTGAATTGCATTTGAAAAATTAGCTATTCATTTAAGGGTTCCCCATACAGATTAAGTACACTGTGCAAACTTGATTACAATACGTAACTCATTAAGTGCTTTACAACAGAATAAAGAATCCCTGACTTTACAAAGGATAAAATAAATAGTAAGTCAAGAATCACAGATGTGAAGCATTTAAAACAATGTAACATACCTATGCATCCTACTAAAATGTTTTATATTAGAATTTTTAATCCATAAACAGGGCAAATGAAATCACAGAACCTCTATATTTTGAGAATAAAAGAGAAAAGCCAATTAGTACAGCCTTTTAAATTCAAAGTATATATAATCAAGTCAAAATGCAAATAAAACTGTACGGTGTTTAATTTAGTACAGTTCTTTTTAAACATTAATTCCTAAAAAGTATACCATGATAATCCACTGCCACCAAATAGATTTGTTTTCAATTTGTTTACAGTAAATGGACTTTTCTACAGAACCATTAGCTAGACAAATCGTTATATGTTAAAACACCACCAAATAGCCCAGAGCCTGGACATACAAACTCCAGGCAGATAGTCACACAGTATTGTAAACAAATGTTCTGTGAGTTCAATATACATGAGACATTGCTTCTTTTTATCTCTATTATTACATTCATTCTGTTTCTGAAATATGTGCCACCTCTACTTCAACAGTTTGAATAGCTTCTGCGACTTCAGAGAGCTTCTGTCCTTGCTGCTGTGCCAACACATAATTAACCACTTGCATAATACTTTGGTCAGAGAGTGTAGACACTGACGGACATTCTTCAGTTGCTGCAACAGCTTCAAGAGCTTCCATAGTTTCTCCCGTCACTACCACAGTTTCAAGTTCTTGAGGACCACTATTTTCTTGTTCCTGCATATCTGCTGTTAAGATGCTAACAGCATGCTCCACTTGAGTTCCCTGGTTATGAAACTGAAGAGTATCTTTTTCCAGCATGATCTTGCAAGGCACATAATCTCTGTGGAATTTAGTCATATGTTTACGGAGTGTTCTAGCATCTATGTAGGCTTCACTACACACAGGACAGACATAAGGCCGTTCACCTGTATGTGTTCTGACGTGGCGTTTCAGAGATCGGGCATCAGCCCAAGCAACTCCACATGTTAAGCACTCAAATGGCTTAACCCTAGTAAAAGAAAAAAAAAAAAAAAGGAAGAGAGGTGGGTGTGGGTGGGTGTGTGTGTGTGTGTGTGGTGAGGTCCAAGTACCAAAATTTATTACAGCTGCTGATAAATAATGCTTTTAAGTACAGTAGCCCATAAACCTTACTATCTTAACTATGGCCATCTTTTAGTTAGGGCCAAATGGTTTCCCCTAGAATAAAGCAGATTCTGGATATAACCTTTCTAAAGATGTTCCTATGGATAGAAGTTACTCTGAGACAATTTTGAGTTTCTGTGAAAGTCCCTTTACAACTTCACAGCAATCCTATAATCCTAGGATAAAAAAACAGAAGCTCAAGTAATCCATTCCAGCATAAAAATATTAATACAGAATATTAAGCTCACTAAGAAAGCAATCTATCTATCTATAGATAGATTCACAATCAGATTCACAATCACTGCTATTTGAATAAATCTTCCCCAATATGGGATTAATCTCTCATTAAGGAAGATAACAGAGGAATGGAAAGGGAAGAATCACTACTGGACCGGTTTTTATTCTATTTAAAGGTCTCTCTATTAAACTACATGAAGTATAGTTACCTCCATGGTTGTTCATGTGTCTTCTATACTCTCTCAGCTGAGTGAATTTTCTTCCACATTGTTCACACACCCGTTCCAGGTTTTGCTTTGCTCGTCCTTTTTTTCCATGGGTAGCTTTCTTTACATGCCTTCTGAACAATGCTTTTTCGTAAAATTCTTTGCCACATATATTACACCTAAAATAGAGGAAAAACACAAATTATCTTTTCTTAAACACCAAAACCATACTAATGGACTAACAATTAATCCAAGTACATAAATCTCAATTAAGCTCAGATTCGCCCCAGATTTACCCACCTGTACGGCTCAGTGACAGAATGAGATTTCACATGAGAATACCAGTCTTTCTTCCAACTATAGCACTTATCACAAAACTGGCACTGGAATGGCTTCACACCAAGATGTTTGTTCATGTGCTGGCGAAGGTCTCTAGCTTCAAAGAACTTTTCTCACATCTGCAATAACAAAGTCCATTCACCCAAATGGATCACCTTATTCTTTTAAAAGAAGTTTCCAAGAACTCAGTATATTCCTGGGTTTCTAGAATTCTACAAGATGATCCAAATTTAAAACAAAACAAAATCTTAGTATTGCAATCCTGCATCAAGGCTCGAGTGTGTTAAGTTCTTTTGGTTCCAGAGTACTAGAAACATTTTAGAAAGAATCCTGCAAAGCTCCCAAAGGTTATCATAAAGGTGAGTATCTTCTATCTTCTCCTCAACTCCTTGGGATGTGCCCTTTTTACATCCCTTTTCACCCTCTCCCATTCTGTCCATCTGTTGGGGGTAGGATTTACTCCTGCCCATAAGGATGGAGCAACTGACTTAGGTATAGGTCAATCAGAGCAGAGCATTCTCAGCCATTGTGATTGATCCACATAAGACCAAATGCCTTAGCCAGATTCAATGGGAGTGACCTCAGGGCTTTTATAGGAACACGAGAAATGCAGCTTGATAATCTGGGAGTTGAGGGGATGTGAGGCTGAAACCATTGCCACTGTCTTATCCACATGGAGCCTCACAGCCATTAAGTGCTAATGAATCTGAAATCAATTTACATTAAACTATTCAGACTCCTAGTTCATTCAAGCCAGTTTAAACTGGGTTTTCTTACATTTGCAGTTATAAAGGTATGCATAATAAACTACTTTTCTTTTAAAATAAGACCGAGTAAGGGGACTCCCCTTCCAATGCAGGGGGTTGTGGGTTTGATTCCTGGTCAAGGAGCTAAGATCCCACATGACTCTGGGCCAAAACATAAAAAAGCAGCAATACTGAAATTCAAAAAAGAGTCAAAAAATGGTAAACATAAAAAAAATCTGTAAAAAATAAAAATAAGACTGATCAGAGTGACATCAGCCAATATGGGCAGAGTTGGTTAACTCCAAAAGCCCAACCTTCCACAAAATCAGTAGACAAAGTGGCAAAAACGGTCAGAATCAATTTTACTGGAGCTCTGGAAACGAGTAAAAGTTGACAGCAACCAGGTAATTATTTAATTAAGAAAAAAAAAAGGTTGAATCCTGGTAAAGAGCTTTGTGGCATTTCAACTCATCTGACCGCATCCCCTGGCTCCTCAGCTCAGTAGACATAGGATTCATTCTTGCTATGGGTTCACGTATCAGAAGGACTTAAAACCGAACTGTAGTTGTTTTGATCTATTTGGTACCTCTCAAAATGCTTGCTTGAGGACTTGGAGAGTGGTAGAGAGAATAGAGAGGAGGGATTGGTTGGAAACATTTAAAGGTAAAGGTATTAGCCACAGCTGCTGGGGCAAGGAATGGCAATTGGGAGGAAAGGCTGGAGAATGAGATACTTCAGGAAATAAGACCTCTGAAAACCTCTCACATATTCCCAGGCATCTAGAAGTCCAAATTATTTGCCCAGGGCTGGCACATGCTCAGAAAAGACCTGAAAATGCTCCATGCTCTCATCGATGGCTGACTCTGCACAAACAGAAAGAGAAGACCAAGGCAGGATTGGAAACTGCCTGGATGAGTGCTGAAGGCATTCTGGAATCAGTGGTGATGCTTGCACAACACTGAATGTACTGAGAGCCACTGAACTGAACACTTTTAACATGATAAATGTTATGTTATATGAACTTTATAAAAGGGATCTCAGGAGGTTCTGGAAAAAGAGAGAGAGGAAAAGAGTCTGAAGAAAGAGAGAAATAAGCAACAAGTCCATTACTTCAGAACTGTCTATAAAGAATCTCTGCCTGGCACCAAGGGACCCTTTGTTCCTACAGTCCCTATCCCTAGGTCGCACATTTGAAGAATTTCTTTAAGGCATTTAAAATGAATGATTCATATGGTATGAGATTTATAATGCAAATAAAACTGCTAAATATTAAATAGGAACACCTAGACAAAGGCAAAGTGATTAAAATCGAGTAAACAAATAGTAAAATTTTTTTTAAGTAAAATAATAGTTTACTATCAGATTCAACTTTTTTTTTTCAGTTTTACTGAGGTGTAACTGACAAACTGTAAAACATGATTCAGTATGTGTGTGTATACACACACACACGCACATTGTGAAAGGATTTCTACCATTTGTTAATTAACACATCCATCACCTCAGATATACATA
Organism: Aepyceros melampus; assembly: GCA_006408695.1. Lineage (NCBI taxonomy): Eukaryota > Metazoa > Chordata > Mammalia > Artiodactyla > Bovidae > Aepyceros > Aepyceros melampus. The sequence goes on from SJXQ01010731.1 coordinate 156,363, forward strand.
TATATGTGTGTATGTTTATATAATTACATATGAATATTCAAGTTCCACTTCCTTAGCAGAGTTCAATTACAGTTGAACTTTGAAAGAGACATATTATCAACAGTAATACCGTATCAAACTGTATCTAATCAACTTCAGCCACCTCAAACATTTTCCTTTTAAACAACTTTCAAATGAACTAAGTAAGAACATAAATTAATTGAATGGTTCACATACTAAATACTTACTGAGTACAATGATAGCCTCGAACCTCAGGCTTTGGTTGGTGTTTCTTTAGGTGCTTGCTAAGCCCAGAGCCTCTATGAAAAGACTTTCCACAAACTGAGCAAAGGTACTTGGACTCTCCTATTAAAATTAAAAAGCATGTCACAAATCCAGTGATCGGGTGCTCTTCTAACAACGCTTTATGTCATACTTCAGAAGCTACTTTATCAAGTGAACACAGAAGCTATGACTTTTGGCACCCACCTTCTAAGAGTAACAAACTATGTCAAATATCCTATTTCCTCTCAATACAGTACTAGTGAGGCCACTACTGCCCAAAGAATTTGGGAGGCTTGCATGGTCATCTGGATTATAACAGTGTAGAGTTGTATACAAGTTCTACAGAGGTCATCTACTCTTCCTTCATCAGCCACTTCTAGGTAACTGCTTAAACATGTGAAAATAAGTATATGTGGACTAAAAATTCTAATAAAATTACAAACCACATACTTGTTGACAGCTACATCTGAGTAAAACATGATTCAGTATGTGTGTGTATACACACACACACGCACATTGTGAAAGGATTTCTACCATTTGTTAATTAACACATCCATCACCTCAGATATACATATATATGTGTGTATGTTTATATAATTACATATGAATATTCAAGTTCCACTTCCTTAGCAGAGTTCAATTACAGTTGAACTTTGAAAGAGACATATTATCAACAGTAATACCGTATCAAACTGTATCTAATCAACTTCAGCCACCTCAAACATTTTCCTTTTAAACAACTTTCAAATGAACTAAGTAAGAACATAAATTAATTGAATGGTTCACATACTAAATACTTACTGAGTACAATGATAGCCTCGAACCTCAGGCTTTGGTTGGTGTTTCTTTAGGTGCTTGCTAAGCCCAGAGCCTCTATGAAAAGACTTTCCACAAACTGAGCAAAGGTACTTGGACTCTCCTATTAAAATTAAAAAGCATGTCACAAATCCAGTGATCGGGTGCTCTTCTAACAACGCTTTATGTCATACTTCAGAAGCTACTTTATCAAGTGAACACAGAAGCTATGACTTTTGGCACCCACCTTCTAAGAGTAACAAACTATATCAAATATCCTATTTCCTCTCAATACAGTACTAGTGAGGCCACTACTGCCCAAAGAATTTGGGAGGCTTGCATGGTCATCTGGATTATAACAGTGTAGAGTTGTATACAAGTTCTACAGAGGTCATCTACTCTTCCTTCATCAGCCACTTCTAGGTAACTGCTTAAACATGTGAAAATAAGTATATGTGGACTAAAAATTCTAATAAAATTACAAACCACATACTTGTTGACAGCTACATCTGCTTATTGCTTTTTTTAAAATTAATTTAATTAGAAGATAATTACTTTATAATACTGTGGTGGATTTAGCCATACACTGACATGAAGCAGACATGTACACTAATTAAAAAAAAATTTTTTTAACTTTTATACAAATAAGATAGCTCTAAAAGCAGATGTAAGAACAACTTTTAAGCTTTACTCTTATAATTAAAAAAAAACTGCACATATACAGTCTTATAGCATAATCAATACACTAGGTAAGCTACCAGTATATAACGTGTAACTGTGTCAATATAAATTTCTCATTACCTGTGTGAATACTCATATGTTCTTGAAGACTCCTTTTGGTAACAAATGACTTCACACATAGTTCACATTGGAACTGCTTCTGTGATTGATGGAGACTCTGGTGTAATTTTAGACCGTGTTTGTAGATGAAAGTCTTTCCACAGACCTAAAGGAGCATGGGTATTTAAAAAAGTAAAACAGAAAAAGAGTTAAGGGCTGTTTCTGAAGAATGAAGGTAGAGAAGCTAGTATGCTATTTTAAATTAAAATCTTAAATTATAAACAAAATAACAACGTTTAAGTTGAAACAAAGGCCTAAGATTTTAAGCTCGCTGATTATCTCCTGATTCCGTACTTAACAAATACTTCTATTTTTCTTACAACTGTGTAATCTGTGGAAGAACTCAAAACAGTACCAAAAAGACCTCACACTGTCTTTTCTGAAACTGGTAAACAATATACATTAAAAGAGATATGGAAGCTTAGTTGAGAATAATATACTCACTCACATCTATGCCAACTAAAACAGTGCTTCTCAAACTCTCTATGATAAAGTACCAGTTTTTTTTTTTCCTCAATTAGGGATTTTTGTTAAACACAATAAAGATGTCAAACAACGTCAAATTGCCATGACAGTTTCTACATGCTTACTCTCCATTTTTTTACTTATCTTCCATGGGCCACACATCTTGAGTAGTGCTACAGTAGAAGACCAGAGGTCCAATTAACACTTAATTTTTAAATATATGAATACAATGATGCTTAGGACTTGGCTTCAGAATAACTGAAGGGAAGGGGTAGAAAGGGAGTGAGTGACAGTCATATAAAACACAACTAACCATAGATAACCAACAAGGACCTACTGCACAGCACGGGGAACTACACTCAGTACCTGCTAATAACTGATAGTAGAAAAGCATCTAAAACAGAATGAATAAATGCTGAATAACTTTGCTGTATATCTAAAACTAACACAAAATTATAAATCAACTGTATTTCATTAAATTTTTTTTAATTAAAAAAACATCACAAATGACCATGTGTTGATAACTACTAAAGCTGGGTAAAGGGTACATAAGGGTTTATTCTATTCTCTGACATTATTTTTTCATATAATACAAAGCTTAAAAAAACAACAGAGAAAATACATTTAAAATGTTACTGGTTCCAAAACTATCAATAAAAATAGTGGGTCATCCTTATATGCAAGGCTACAGGTGCTGCTAGAAATTTTTCACTGTTTCAAATAGCCCAAAGCTGGCTTATCACAGGATTCTGAACCAGCAATCCCATTTTGACATTTAGTCTTCAGCTTTGGAGAAAGACATAGAGTTTAGGCAGAATTTCTGCTAAGGTTTAAGTCACAGGTTCCTTCCCAAGCCAGGCTGGCCCTGCCGAACATGAAGGTATGATTTAGAAGCTGGTTATTCTCACCCAGTACCACTCTGAATTCCATCACGTCTCCTCAACACTCTAAATAGATTTACTTCAAACTACAACTTCAGACAACAAATTAAAGAGCAAAATTGGGAATCACTCTTGACCTAAGCAACAAACTGAAAAAGTTATGAACTTTTAAGCGATATTTTACTAAAGTGATGTGGCTCCAGATTCAACCAGTCATTGTCAGTTATATTCTGCTGCTGCTGCTAAATAACAAAATAAATATGATTTTACCTGGCATGCATGTGGTTTTACACCTGTGTGCTTTAACATGTGTATTCGAAGAGAATACAATTTAGGCAGTGTCCTTCCACATATGGAACATATAAATTCTCGTTTGGTTCTGCCCTTCTCAGACGCTGACCCTGATGCCTCATTCGATGCGGAACTGGAAGAGGACGAAGTAGGTGCATCTTTCCTGGTATGTCGAATAAGGTGGGCTCGCAAGGAGGCACTGTACTGAAACTGTTTCTTACACAACTAAAAGAAAAAGTTAAGTTCTACCTCAATGTATTTTCATACAAATGTTAAGTGAAACGCAACTCATATTTCAACTTGCCATTTGTCTGTTACAATTACATAAACACATAAACACATACACTATATAAAAGACACAGTAAACCAGGTACCAGATTATACAGATAAAAGGGACAGACCCAGTCTCTACTCTGCAGCGGTTTATAATCTAACCACAGAAAAACGATTTATATGTAAACAGGTGAAATATTTAAGAAGGGGGAGTAATCAGAGTAAGGAAAAGCCTCAGCACTGAGGCTGGGTCTTGAAGGGATGGTAAGATACAGACAAAAGGAAGCACACATCATTTTATGAATACTAACAGTTGTTACGTGGAGCAACAATAGGGGCTTGAAAAAGTGGGAGGATAAAACTGTGATAGTCCTTGGGACTTGTTTGCTTTTAATTTTTCCATTCTGTTTGTTTTTTATGTTTCCTTTATTTGGCTGCGCTGGGTCTCAGCTGTGACAGACAGGATTTTCGGTCTTTGCTGCCGCATGTGAGATCTAGTTTCCCCACCAGGGGTTGCACCTGGCCCCATGCATTGGGCATGTGGAATCTTCGCCACTGGACAGCAAGGAAGGTCCAGTCCTTGAGCTTTATCCTCTACTTGCTGAGTATTCCTGAAAGCTTCTGTTCTTTATTTTAAAATCAGTGTTATACACAGTCATGATCCACAAGACGTTTTTTAAAATAAATAAAACTGGCCTGTTGGTCCACTACTTCTACTTTTTTTGACACTTTCTTAATGATCATCTCTGTGATTCTGAGTAATATGAACAATAGGAGGTGATTCTCTCCTTCACCTTTCACTCTCTACACATACACAATTCCCTTCATTAACATACTTACTCAAGACAGCTTTATCATCATTTTGGTGAGATCAATTTCAATGCTTACATTATTTGGATGATGTACATGTTATTACAGCTGGACAATATAGTACAAAATGATTTTCTTCCCTTTCCTTTTGCTTTCCCTTTTACTTCTCTTTGTATTTACTGCTAATTTGTTGTCAAACCTTCCTCAACTGTTGGCTGAGAGGAGGTTTAAACACATCACCTTATGGGATATCTCCGTCAAAGCACTATGCTGTGTTCCAAACTGGTGCAACTGTTTCACAGATTGGACCCCATGTTTTCCACTTCCCATATCTTGATCAATTTGGTGGAATACCTCTACCAACAGCTTCCTGAGAAAGGGAATTTAGGGGGTAAAACTCTGCAGACCTTGCAAGTCTTGAAACTGTTCTTACTATACCATCGCAAATATAGTCTGACTATTGACTTCAAGTTAGAAATCATTTCCTTTTATAATATTAAAGATATTGTGCCTTTATCTTCTAGCTTTCACTGTGGCTGCTGAAATGTCTGAAGCTATTCTAACCCTTTTCCTTTCTCTCTTCCAATCTGTAAGACTTTCTTCGTCCCCCGATTCAGAAATTTCACAATACATTTGGTAAAGAATTATTTTAAACCGTGATTCTGAACATCTGACATGCCCTTTTAACAAGGAAGCTTCTATGTTCAAGTTCTAAAATGTTTTTTTCATTGCATTAATTCTTTCTTTCTCTCCATGCTGTTTAGAATTATTTGGACATTAGAATACAACTAGACCAATCCTCAGTTTCTTTCATTCCCATTCTTACCTTGTGTTTTCTTTATTTTCTGAGTGATTTAGTCAATTATGTTTCCTAACTTTTCAGAGATTTTTTTTATATATTATATATTTTATTCCTAAAAAACTATTGTTTTCTTAAAGTGTCCTTTTAAAAACACAGTACATGATTATTGTTTCACTGACATAACCTCATCTCTAACATAAATCATACTTGTGGTTTGGGTTTTATGTGCATTTTGTTTGTTTGTTTGTTTGTTTGTTTTCTTCTAACTGCATAGTCTTGAATTCCTCAAAGTTGCTTTTTGCTTGAAATATTTGTCATGAGTCTGTATACCTGATGTTTATTCACATTTCAGAGTAAGACATTTAAAAACTAATTGGAACTTGTGTGTAAGTAGGGAAGTAAATGGTCAACCCCTGGCTTTAGGAGTGGTATCTTTAGGTCTTTTTTTTAACTGCGCTTCAGATTTCTCATCTCTAAGAAATCTTTCTATTTTAAGGTTAAGTGTTTGGCTGTTAACATTCCAGGACTTGAGTAGGGAAAGAGCACTTTCAATATTCAGTATAGAAGCTTCTACTTTCCCTTGTTGGGTATACCGCACTGATACATTCATTCTCGTACCACAGTGTTCTCTAAAGCAGCTGTGGTTTTATCTTTTTCAGAGAGTCGAAGATAGATCTTTGACTGAAGGCATGGTGGTAGTGATTCACCTGCTTCTTAAAAAGACTTTCTAATCATCAGCCTTACCTCTACATTCAAGGTCACTAGTACCATTAATTCTTGACCCTCCTGGTAGTTCGGCAATACAATTTGGATTGATTCTTAGCTTTCCATGCTGAAAGGCTGGGAGTGAGACCTTTCAAATCTACTGACTCAATGACTCCATCTAGGGACTTCCCTGGCAGTCCAGTGGTTAAGACCCCACACTTTCACGGAGCATAGGTCTGATCCCTGGTCGGGGAACTAGGATTCGAGTGCTATGTGGTACAGTGAAAAAAAAAAAAAGACTCCATTTATGTATCAGAGGCCAGAATTTAGTTGCTATGGTCTCCTGTTCTTTTTGCCTCTCTATGAACTTTCTAAAAAGATCATTTTACTGTCATCTTTCTACGTTAGAAGCAGAGGTAAGTCACTGAACATTTTTTGACAGGAACATGACATGTACGAATCAGCCGATAACTATGACAGCAATATAAGGGAGAAGGAGAATACAAATGGTAGCATAATAACAAAGCAGTAAACTGGATTCTATTTATAAAGAAGTTAGAGCCGTTTATAATTAGCTTTCCAGATACTTACTGGACACTTGTAATCTCTAGCTCTTTCATGTTTCAGTATGTGCTTTATAAGGGCATATCGTCTCTGAAAAACCATTCCACATTCCCCACATTTATGGGATGCTTCTTCTTCTGTATTCTCTTTAGCATCCCTTTTCGGCTGTTTCATCTTTTTCCTCTTTGAACTAATTTCTGAGCCACCTGATTAAGGAACAGAAAACACAATCCAAATTTAACTATCTCAAATTCACATTACCTTATTAATAACACTGGTATTTAAAACATTAAATTGCTTTCCTGCACCTACTCCCCTCCCCCTCAAAATATTTTTCACCATAAGTTTATTAATAGAATGCTTTCAACTTAAAACTAAAACTACAAAGGTGAACTCTTTCTTCAACATACCTGTTGAACTGCTGACTTGGAAATGGCTTTCCGTTTCTGCAGCTTCTTCTCCATTCCTTTGTGTAGTCGGATATATCCTCCTTCGTTAACAGAACGCTGCCGAAGTCTGCTTCTGTAAGTATCATCATCGGGGCTATGGTCCATCAGTGCTGTCGGTTCACCTAGATTTTCCTCATCTTTTGAGGACGGGTCAAGGTCCTGCCTATGCTCTGAAATGTCTTGATCACAGATATCCTCAGCTGCTGTATCATTTCTTGTATCAGTGTTTCCTGGAGAGCTACTGATTACATTCTCTTGTGAAGGCTTAGGATGAGTACTAGAAACTGTGCTATCTTCTCTGCTGTTTAAAGCTTCCAGTTCTGTCTGGTTGTTTTGTGTTACTAAATCAACAGACTCCACTTCAGGTTGGCAATCAGTTACACAGCCCACAGTTGACGCGGTGGCTTCAGCCTGTGAAGAAACCTGGGGCTGGGGTTGTTGTCCTAGCTCTCCACTCTGCTCTGGCAATTCTCCATTCATCAGTAGTACGATCTCACAATCCCCAAGTTCAGTGGATAAAGTTGTTGTGGTTCCTGTGTTGTTAGCCATGGGAGGTGCTGTACCTCCACTCTGTTCTTGTAAGTCCTGTGTAGATGCAACTGTTTGTACTTCACCCTTCTTATACACTGTTAGCTGCTTCTCTTCCATTAGTTTATGCACACTTTCACAGATTTCTAAAACTTCTGACATAAAAAGATGACGAGCCAAGATGGCTACATCAGCCATGCTACAAAAGTCAAAACTTAGCAAGAAGTATAGGCAAATTCCAGTAAAGGAAGGAAACTAGCCTTACAAAAACCTATGTGAAACAAGGAAGATGAAAGACAAAAAAGTCAAATCACCACTAAAACACCTTGTAAAAACAACTAATGTATCTTTATGACAATATAAAATATAATATAAAGGCAAATATAACCATTTATTCTGCAATTAAAACACTCTGGAATTGTTTTCAGCTCTGACTGCTTATTAAGCCTCGACTAACTCACTTCCATGAGTCGTATCTCTCAATACCTAAAATAGAAAATAATATCACACTTACTACCTCAAAGAGTTGTTGTTAGGCAGTCATTTTCAAACTGTACTCCTTAGAACCCCGGGGGTTCCTCAAATTCCCCTCAAGAAACAGCTGCTGGAGAACGGAGGGTACAAAAAGAGAGGGAGGCAGGTGAGTAGGCAGGGTCCAACCAACCCGTCCCCTAACCTCACTGCAGTAAACACAGCTGTGCACTTCAAAACAGAAGCTCATATAAGAATTTGATTGTGAACAAAGTGTTCTGTTACTAAAAATTTTAAAACAAGGTCTATAGCAGAGGGTCGGCAAAATTTTTCTGTCAAGACTCAGATAATAAATACTGCAGGCAATAAGGCATCTGTTTCAACTACTTAAATCTGCCACTGTAGCTGGAAAGAGAAACCACGTATTGTAACATGTATATAAAGGAGTGTGACTATGTCGCAATATAACTTTATGGAGGAAAAGAAGGGAGGTCTGCCCTTCCGGCTATAGTTTGCTTATTTTTGGTCTAAGGAATAAGACAAATTACTACACACCAGGCATTAGGTTCCCATTTTATGTGAGAAAATAAGATCAGTTCCATTCTAAGTTCTCAGTACTTCACATTCAAAGACCATTGTTAATATTCCCATGATTCAGAAATTAGAAGATTACATGGTCATAAATCCAATTCCATCTCCATAACCAAAACAAATTAACAGTTTCTACAGCTTTTTAAGAGCCTCTTTATACAGCCCAATAAATACTCTTCTGCTCCTTCTTACAACAGGTATTGTTTTACCCACACTTTACTGTGCCTTGCTTTTCTTATATGTAATAATTTATCTTAAGAGATCTTTTATTAAAAATGACAGAGGGCCAAAGCAACCTTTTAAAAACTCATGTTTGCAGTATTTTCAGTTTTGACTGAAGATACATAAAATGTGGTCCTTTTACATAGGCAAATAAGGGATAAGCAAGTAACAAGCATACAAGGAAGCCTTAACCTATGAGATGTACTAACAATCAGGTTGACAGTTGGGGAGACATCACATCAACATGACTAATATCGCTAATTCTGTCATTCCTAGGAAAGCTGATAAGTTGGCTGAAGCCATATTAATACTGCTACAAATTATGAAATTAAGTTAATAAGCTTGCGGTACGAAAGAGTATTTCTTAAAAAAAAATGCACTTTGGTCTTTTACCTAGTACCTTTTTAATTTCTAAGTTGAAGTCAATCCAGAAGCATGGAAGAATACTGTTAAAATGATCATACTACCGAAAGAAATCTACAGATTAAATGTGATCCCTATTAAATTACTTATGACATTTTTCACAGTATTACAACAAATAAACCTACAATTTATAGGGAACCATAGAAGATCCAGAATAGCCAAAGCAATCCTGAGTAAAACAAAGCAGGAGGGAGGCTTCAGACAATAAATACAATGCTACAGTAATTAAAATAGTTTGGTACTGGCACAAAAATAAACATATGGATCAACGGAACAGAATAGAGAGCCCAAAATAAACCCATAAACCTAGAGTCAATTAATCTTCAACAAAGGAGCCAAGAATATGCAATAAGAAGAAGTCTCTTCAGCAAAGAGTGTTGGGCATGTTGGAAAGTTACACGTAAATCAATGAAATCTGAACGCTCCTTCACATGATACACAAAAATAAACTCAAAATAGCTTAAAGACTTAAATATAAGACATGACACCATAAAAATCCTAAAAGAGACCATAGGCAGAACATTTGTTGACATAAATCATACCAATGTCAATCTCTCCGGCAGTAGACGTAAAAGCAAAAATAAACAAATGGGACCTAATCAAACTTACAAACTTTTGCACAGCAAAGGAAACCACAAAAAGGAAAGGTAATCTCTGGAATGGGAGAAAATATTAGCAAACAATGTGACCAATGACGGTTTAATCTTCAAAACACAGGCAGCTCATACAACATCAATAAAACAAACAACCCAATCAAAAAATGGACAGAACTAAATCAGACATTTCTCCAAAGAAGACATATAGATGGCCAATAGGCACATGAAAAGACATTCAACACTGCCACTGTGGAAAACAATATGGAGGGTCCCCAAAAAATTAATAACACAGTTGCCGTACAATCCATCAATCTCACTCCTGGGCATATCTCCAGACAAATCCATAATTGAAAAAGATACATGCACTTCTATATTCACAGCAGCATTATTTACAATAGCTAAGATATGGAAACAGTCTAACTGTCCACTGACAGATTAATGGATAAAGAAGATGTGGTACATATGTACAATAAAATATTGCTCGGCCATTAACTGCAGCAACATGGATAGTCCTAGCAGTTACCATACTAACTGAAATCAGAGACATAAAGACAAATACTATATGGTATCACTTACACCTGGAATCTAAAATAAGACACAAATGAACTTACCTACAAAACAGAAATAGACACACAGAGAACAGACTTGTTGCCAATGGTAAAGGGGAGTGGAGGAGGACTAGGGTGGGAGTTTGGGGTTAGCATATGAAAACTACTCTATAATAGAATTGGTAAGTAATAGCAACGTCCTCTATAGCACAAGAAACTCACTATGCAGTGATAAATCATAAAGGAAAAGAATATTTTAAAAGAATATATATATAAAACAGAATCACTCTGCTGTACAGAAGAAATTAATATAATGCTGTACAACACTGTAATCAACTATACTTCAATTTTTAAAATTTGGTTAATAGGTAAAAAGGATTACTGGGCTTTTGTTTACTGAAGTACAGCAGACATACAATATTATATGTTTCAGCAGACAAGAGTGTCTCACAGTTTTTAAAGGTTATACTTTTGCTTGTAGTTATTCCCTGTACTGTATATCTTTGGAGTCAAGTATTCTTTAAGAGCAGTGCTGAGCAAACACCATTGATTGCTACTGACTAGACTATTTTACAACTCTGTAAAAATTAACTTACAGAAAAGTAATAGCAAGTGCAAATGAATTGTAAAAGAATAAGAAGTTATTTCTGTCAGGGTTGGATAGGTAACTCCAAAATTTTATTGGTTTATTTCTCTATAGGGTATTAACCAATTTTTCATCCCTCAGCAAATTTATTTTGAGCAAAGTCATTTCTCTGGTTGAAAGACAATATATACAATTCTTGGGAATTCTATAAGAAGCAGTTTTAACATCATACTTGTTTCTGCAATTAATTATATAAGACCTTGAACTATAGTATTTGCAAAAAAGTTAGGTTTTTAACATTTAAAAATTATGTTTTGGCCAAAGGGTAAAGAAAGTTTTCCTGTAAACAGCCAGATAAGCAAATATTTTAGGTTCTATGGACCACTGGTTGTTCTAGCAACTACTCAATTCCAGCTTTGTAAGTTCAAAAGCAGCCACTGACAATATGCAAATGAATGGGTGTGGTTGTCTCAATAAAACTTTATTTACAAAAGTGGTCAGTGGGCCAAGATTTGGCATGCAAGTTGTAGTTTGCCAGCTTCTTCTTTTTTTTAAAGCCAGTAAAACTTTAGTAAAAAAAATTTTTGAAAAGAGAGAATGCACAAGGAATGAAAGAGATATCTACAGTCATTGAAAGCATTTATAAAGGGTTACCAAAAAATTCTATGCTGGGGCAGAGCTTCCTTGCCTGATAGCTGGCATCTCTTACAAACATCCTACACTAACAAATCTATTTCTTGCCTATCACTTTTCCCCTTGCTGAATTTCTTCTGCACGAAAAATTGGTTTTTTTTTGTGCCAGAATTCCTTGGGAGTCCAGTGGTTGGGACTCTGAGCTTTCACTGTGGAAGGCCTGGGTTTCATCCCTGGTCTAGAACTAAGATCCTGTAGGCTGCACAGCATGGCAAAAAAAAAAAAAAAAAAACATGTGCCAATAAATTTGAAAATTTAGATCAAAGAGACATATTATGGCAAATATACAACCTTCTATAAATTACTCAAGATGAAATAGAAAATCTATAGAATAATTTCCTATTAAATGTGTCAAAATTAGTAGCTAGAAATCTTGCCCTAAAGTCTACTACAGGCCCAGTCAATTTTAGCCATCATTCTACCAAATATTCAAGAGATAAACCTAATATCATAGTAACTACTTCAGTGAATGTAAAAAATTGGAAGGAACACACAATTTATAAGATTAAGCTGACACGACAAATTGTGAAAAAGAAAAATTATTCCTAAGTACAGATGCAAACAGTCTAACGTTAGTCCCCTAAACCAGTTTGTACAAACCATTCTAAGCGGTTTGTACAAAATATGATATGTTATGACTAAAGTGGATTTATTTCAGGAATGAAAAACTGGGTTAACATTAGTAAACCGATGTAAAATTTCCCACATTAACAGAATGAAAAAATAAAGATGGTCTCAACAGACACAGAAAAAGTAAAGTGGTAAGTCCACATTTATTTCAGAGGGAATTTCCTTAATGTTAAAGAGGGTAAAGGATTATCTATTTAAAACATTTACCAAACACTATATTTCACAGTAAAAAAACAAAAGCACCTTTTCTTTAGAATGGGAATAAGTGAACCCTTTATCACTACCTCTATTCAACTGCTATTTTTTTTGAGGTTCTAAATGGTACTATAAAGTAATGGGGAAAAGTTAAAAATATAAGGACTGGAAAGACAGAAAGAAAACCATTACTATTAGCACATAATATATTTGTTTTATATGGAAAATCTCAAAGAATCTATAGGTAGATGTCTGAATGACTAAGGTAATTAAGCAGTACAACTGTATTTAGTAACCAACAATTAATAAAAATAAATCAGAGATTATATAATTTTAAAAAATTACAATAGTATCAGAAAGTATCAGTTCAGTTCAGCGCTCAGTCGTGTCCGACTCTTTGCGACCCCATGAATTGCAGCACGCCAGGCCTCCCTGTCCATCACCAATTCCCGGAGTTCACTCAGACTCACGTCCATTGAGTCTGTGATGCCATCCAGCCATCTCATCCTCGGTCGTCCCCTTCTCCTCCTGCCCCCAATCCCTCCCAGCATCAGGGTCTTTTCCAATGAGTCAACTCTTCGCATGAGAAAGTATAAACTTCGCATCAGAAAGTATAAACTACCTTAAAATAATCTAACAAAAGATGTGCAAGGGAGTTCTCTGGTGGTACAGTGGCTGAGACTCCATGCCCTCAATGCAGGGGGCATGGGTTTGATACCTGGTGAGGAAACTAGATCCCACATGTTCCAACTAACTGTTCAGATGACATAACTAATGGTCCCACATGCCACAACTAAGACCCAGAACAGCCAAATAAAGAAATAATGTTTTTAATGTGCAAGACTTTTATGGAAAAATGTAAAACTTTATTAATTCAAAGAAGTAGATAAGCTGCTTTAAGTTTATGTGAAAGAGCAAAGGGCTATTAATAACTAAGACTCACCAGAATAACAAAAGTGAAGATTTCCATTATTATTATAAAGATAAGGTAGACCAAGCAATAATAGAGGGGGAAGAGACAACCAATAGACTACAAAAAAATGTAGAATCAGTACCAAACGTGTGAACATTTGTTTTTTAAGAGAATCTGCATGGTGGATGGGTAGAGGAAGTTTTCACTAAATTCTGAGATAAGTTATCAAAATGGGAAAAAATGAAATCAAATATTTCTCACACCATTAAAAAAATTCCAAACAGATTAAAAGTTAAATATGAATGAGAAACTATAAGACAATACATGAAAGCACCTTTATGAATGGGGAGGGAAGAAATTTTTGAAAGCATAAACAACAACGAATTCAACAATTTTAAAGTATGTAACAAGAAAACAGATGTACATTTTATCATTTTTAAATATTTACATATATCTTACAATTAGTCTATTTAAAAATCAAACAAAGATTTTAATAATGTCTACTTCACTTGCTATTGCTATTTGCTGAACAAAATATAAAAATACGCATATGGAATGAAGAATAATCGAGGTATTTTCCTGAAATAATAATAGGATGCTGTGTTGCAGAGGGAAGAAATTTTTGAAAGCATAAACAACAATGAATTCAACAATTTTAAAGTATGTAACAAGAAAACAGATGTACATTTTATCATTTTTAAATATTTACATATATCTTACAATTAGTCTATTTAAAAATCAAACAAAGATTTTAATAATGTCTACTTCACTTGCTATTGCTATTTGCTGAACAAAATATAAAAATACGCATATGGAATGAAGAATAATCGAGGTATTTTCCTGAAATAATAATAGGATGCTGTGTTGCAGTTATCTGGGAAGCAGAGATTTCATTTGCTATAAGCTGCTGAGAAACAGAGCAGCATTCTTCTTTCTGCTTCAGATGCAAGGAAGATAAGGAAAAAATTTCAAAGCTAATATATCAAGACTGCACTTGTGATAAGTTTATTATTCAGACGGCCCAGAATAAGACGTATTTTCTCCTCTGAATCACCAAAGTAAATATCAAATCTAGAATGTAACGCTCCTCTATGCCTCATAAAAGCTTTTGTTCATCACTGTATCCCCAGAGCCTGGCCAGTTCCCTGCACAAAGTGGATACCTGAGAAATCTTGTTTTAGTAATTAAACATAAAGCTACTGTTAAGAAAAAATATATGAATTTACCTTCCCAGAGTAAGATAGAAAAGGATCAGTGACTAACTAGGTGAATATTATCTACCTGAATAAAGTCACTTTTTTGCTTCAGAAAGGGGAAATGACAGTTCACACAGTGGTATCACTTATTTAAGAGTTACAGCAAAGTAACAGTATAAGAAAATGTATAAATAAGGTTACCTATCTTAATGCTTCCTAAATTTTCATTTGTTGACTCCTAAGCCAATATATAAATTCTAGTGAGGCCAAAAGAAAGTCAAATTACTCATTTACAATAATAATGATAATTAAGAAAAGAAAAAAGATATCTGGAATTTTGATTATTCTATACTGACAATGTGATTATCAAATCTACATGAATGATGATTATTAATCTTAAAAAATGAAAAACAATAGACATATAGAAGTGCTTTGTAATTATATGCCCAACACATTAAGATTCAGTCAGTCAATTTTAAAATAATATATTTACTTAGTGTAATAACTTTGGTGTAGTTACGATTTCTCTCAAACTGGTTTAACAATGTGAATCCCAGAAATTCTACTAGTGCTACCACTGTCTTGTCTAACAGGCAGTGGTAGGAGATGACAGGCTTTTCATATATCTACCTTGGAAACCTTTCTAAAAGGAAGGAGCTTACAGTTCAGCTTAGTCTGGTGCTATAAATGGGCTTCTTCCACTTGAGCATAGATCCTAAGTTTGTAAGATACACACACCCTTCTTCCAGTATGTACTTATTAACAAACAAAGAGTATCAGAAAATTCTTACCAGAAAGATCCACCACTGCCTCGTGACTGGAAACAGCTCCTTCTCAATAAAAAGATCTCGAAAATATTCACTATTAGCTGACAAAACAGATTTATGAGCTTTGTACTCTTCTCCTTCAATTAACAGAGTAACGTCACAGAACTGGTTAGAGAGCCTCTGTTCATTCAGCTGTTTTAAGACAGCCTGACAATGTTTTGGAGAAGAACGTTTCACCACTCCTCTGGTGTCAACCTATCAAAATAAGTTGGAGACCAAGAGTTGCATTATCATTTGTATTCTCACCCTTAACAGAATTTAAAAGAAGACACATTATTCATTTGTAAAAATTCCACTAATATGAATAGTCCAATTACCTATGTAAATTATTACCTATGTATTTAAATAAAAAGATATGTCGTACTCACCACCTTCTGTTATGTTCACTTTACTTGATCCAATGAAAACCTACGTCTCATTTCCTACTGCCTCCTTTTATTTGTCAGAAGTTTATGTAATAATGTAAGACACTAATGCAGGCAAAAAACTAAGACCTAGCCAGTTTAATTTTACCTTGCTGCATGACCCACAGACTGCTTCCAGAAATGTATTCTGGCTACCTGTACCAATATACCAATTAAAAAGATGAGGGGAGGAATAATTAACAGCAAATCAACAAGTTACATTCTGAGGAAAAGAAACAACATGAAAATTTATGATTAAGGAAGAGGCACTATTAGCAAACATTTAGCACATGTACCTGGTGGCTCAGATAGTAAAACAATCTGCCTGCAATGCAGGAGACCGGCGTTCGAGTCTGGAAGATCCTCTGGAGAAGGGAATGGCAAGCCATTCCAGTACTCTTGCCTGGAGAATTCCATGGACAGAGGAGTCTGGTGGGCTACAGTCCATGGGGTGGCAAAGAGTCTGACACAAGTGAGGACTAACACTTTAGCACATGTAACATGTAACAGTGATGGTACCAACAGGGAAGCAGCTTTAGAGATTCAAGAAAAGGTACTATAAATACTAACACTAGTTACAGATGTAAAAGCTGAATGGAAAGTTCCACTTACAAACACGAGTTATGTTTGGATACTGGCTTCTTTTTCGCAGGCTTGGAAGCTGTAGTTGGAGGCGAAGTAAAGTTGCTCAGGTCATCCTCTGATTCATTACTTTCTTCCCCAGATTCAAGGTCTAGTCCCAATTCTTCCAGCATTTCTGAAGCATCCGATATAGGGCGTGAGCGATCTAGTTTCTCCTGACATTTGCTACATTGTTTAATGTAATCTTTGACTTGCTTTAATATACCTACAATGAAATAAAAATTAACTAGTCAAATTTGATACTGCTCTCATTTGAAAACTAAAGATTACTCTAATTATTTAATCTTTGAACACTAATGCATATTCAAGTGCATGTGTATAGACACACGCATGGCCATACAGTATGTAGAGTGAACTCTTTAAGATACATTTTTTTCTTCAAAGATATGTTATAAATGACAGTCTGTTTCCATGCTGACAGACGCTTTGCTGTTTTCTCTTACCATGCATTTACTCACCATCAAAGGATTACGCAGCACTGCCCATTTCCACTTCAGATTCAACTCACTTATGCAATAGGAACTATATGCAACTGTCAAAATTCAACTGCTTTGACTTTTATAAACAGTAATACTATGGCTCATGCTAATAACACCCCACTCTGTGAACATGAGCCCTGACCATGTTTTGGTCAATGGAGTATGAACAGATATGACGGATGTCATGTGTTATCAGAAGCTTTAACTCCTTGCCCCCTCAAAGGACATTCAGGTGCATGGGTACTTGAATGTGTCCTGGAACATGCTATATTCCAGGGGGATAATGTCCTTTAGCCTGAACTGCAGATGAAAAAGAACAAGTGGAGCCAATGTGCAACCTGTACAGGATCACAACCAAACCTTGTAATGGGTGTAAAGTCTCATCTTTGAAAGCAGAGATTTTAGGGTTTTATTAAATAACAGTACACACAATCTTTGAACTGTGGTGTTGGAGAAGACTCTTGAGAGTTCCTTGGACTGCAAGGAGATCAAATCGGCCAATCCTAAAGGAAATCAATCCTGAAATTCATTGGAAGGACTGATGCTGAAGCTTCCATATGTTGGCCACCTGATGCAAAGAGCCAACTCATAGGAAAAGACCCTGATGCTGGGAAAGATTGAAGGCAGGATAAGAAAGGGATGACAGAGGAAGAGATGGTTGGATGGCATCACTGACTTGATGGACATGAGTTTGAGCAGGCTCCAGGAGATTGTCAAGGACAGGGAAGCCTAGCATGCTGCAGTCCATGGGGATGCAAAGAGAGGGACATGACTGAGCAACGGAACACCACCACACAATCTAACAAAAGTTGATTACACACAAACCATTCACAAAACCCTTTTTTAAATTTCAATTTCCAACTCAGCATGCTGAGGGGTGGGGGGGGAGGAGTAGGAAGCAGGGAGGAATATTTTACATGCACACATACCCTCTCCATCATACTTGTAAGGGAGGACCACCAACTACTTGCCATTCTATAGACAAGGAAAATGAAGCCCTAAAAGTTAAGTCACATCTAGTAAACTACGTAAGTCTGCCCCAAGAAGCCATGTGGTTTTCAGGATATGTTATGTACCCTGAAACATTGAGCCAGGATGCTATCTATCCATCCCTATGACAGAACTTCTCCCACAATCCCCAAGTAAAATGCAAATGAAAAGACTTGTTACCTAAAATGATATAGAAAGTGAAAAGTGGAAGTTACTCAGTTATGTCTGAGTCTTTGTGACCCCATGGACTATATAGTCCATGGAATTCTCCAGGCCAGAATACTGGAGTGGGTAGCCTTTCCCTTCTCCAGATCTTCCTAAACCAGGGATCAAACCCAGGTCTCCTGCATTGCAGGCGGATTCTTTACCAGCTAAGCCACTAGGGAATCCTTATATTGTAAATTCTTGGAAAGTTTCAAATTGACAAATTATATTAAGTTCCTTGAATTTCAACTTTCAGATAGTATTTGAGTAAATTTCTCAAACTGTATTTGAGAAATATAGTAAATATGTTTCCCATACTTACTAAAAAAAAAAGTAACACTGGACGAATAAATCAGAAAATTATACTGATTTTATAGCTATACAAATGAATTTCATCATATTAGAAGCTGACTGCTACAGTAACCTGTTAACAAAGAAATCTGCCCAATTTATTTGTTCACCACCCCCACCCAGAATATAGCAAGAAATATTAGCGTTAAATACAACTTTTATAAGAAAGATGTTTATATGTGCACAGATAAGAGAGGAACAGAGGTTATAGTTTAGTTTCTGAAAACATTAAAGTCAACAATAAGTCTATACCTGTATTAGATAGAGCAAGCAAGTTTTAACAGATTGATAATAAACAGGTTGAAATGAAACATTTCTGAAGATGAGTGGCTATGATGGCTGCACAGCAATGTGAACAGTCTGCATTTAATGTCATTGAACTGCACACTTGCAAATGCTTAAAGTGGTAAAAGACACATGGGCATGTGGGTGGGAGAAGAAACAGATAAGAGTATATATATATATATATATATATATTTCTAAGAACCATATTTAGTAAATAAAGAGCTGCTCTGGAAATTTCCAAGTCCAAAATAAAGATAACAAGAAGAAACAGCTTTCTCTAATTAACTTTGGTTGCATTTCTAAAAACTTTTACAATGCTATACAGTTCAGCATATACTGCGTACAGAAGACATTTTATTAATATTAATCAAACTAAAACCAGTTGAGTTAAAACCATTGGAGAAATTACAGAGAAAGCATATGAACGAAATGAAAACTACTGGGGCTTCCCTGGTGGTCCGGTGGTTGAGAATCTGTCTTCCAAAGAAGGGGAATCAGGTTAGATCCCTGGCTGTGGAACTGAGATTCCATAAGCTGCCAGGGAACTATGGCTGTGCTCCACAACTAGAGAGCCCACATACCGCAAGGAAGACCTAGAGCAGCCAAAACAAAAATTAAAGAAGAATGAAAAATACAAGGAAAAGTTGCACACACACAAAAAAAATAAACTGTGGAAAATTCTGAAAGAGATGGGAATACCAGACCACCTGACCTGCCTCTTGAGAAATCTGTATGCAGAGGAGTAAGCGTCTTTGAACTTTATGGCTGCAGTCACCATCTGCAGTGATTTTGGAGCCCCCCAAAATAAAGTCTGACACTGTTTCCACTGTTTCTCCATCTATTTCCCATGGAGTGATGGGACCGGATGCCATGATCTTAGTTTTCTGAATGTTGAGCTTTAAGCCAACTTTTTCACTCCCTTTTTCACTTTCATCAAGAGGCTTTTTAGTTCCTCTTCATTTTCTTTCATAAGAGTGGTGTCATCTGCATATCTGAGGTTATTGATATTTCCCCACAAGTATGGCTATTAAGAAATTTGCATTAAGTGTAACTACCCAAAAATGCTAACATTGGGATTAATATTCAAGATGTAAAATCACAAATTACTGCAAAAAAAGCCATGAAGAAGTTAAGATTAGATCAAATATCTTATTGAATATGAAAATGCTTTTAAATGTGTCCAAAGAGAAGCATCACATCTGTTCATCCTGTCCTGACCTCCTAGAATCAGGTTTTGGTTTTCCTTGTCTTTATAACCCTCTGTGGTGGGAATCTATGCTACTCTGGGCCCAGAATCCTTCATTTCCTATGAGCAGCTGCTTGCCCTACCATCCTGGTCCAAGTAGCCCTCACCCCTGGCTCGAAGATCGGTAAATAATCCAATGTGATACCTCCCTGGGTATTTGAAATGGATCCAAATACCATCTCAGTCTGCCACACTACTTTGAATTGGGGAGCTGTAAGCCGGGAGAAATATCAATTACCTCAGATATGCAGATGACACCACCCTTATGACAGAAAGTGAAGAGGAACTAAAAAGCCTCTTGATGAAAGTAAAAGAGGAGAGTGAAAAAGTGGGCTTAAAGCTCAACATTCAGAAAACTAAGATCATGGCATCCGGTCCCATCACTTCATGGGAAATAGATGGGGAAACATTGGAAACAGTGTCAGGCTTTATTTTGGGGAGCTCCAAAATCACTGCAGATGGTGACTGCAGCCATGAAATTAAAAGACGCTTACTTCTTGGAAGAAAAGTTATGAGAAACCTAGATAGCACATTCAAAAGCAGAGACATTACTTTGCCGACTATGGTCCATCTAGTCAAGGCTATGGTTTTTCCAGTGGTCATGTATGGATGTGAGAATTGGACTGTGAAGAAGGCCGAGCACCGAAGCATTGATGCTTTTGAACTGTGGTGTTGGAGAAGACTCTTGAGAGTCCTTGGACTGCAAGGAGATCCAACCAGTCCATTCTGAAGGAGATCAACCCTAGGATTTCTTTGGAAGGAATGATGCTAAAGCTGAAACTCCAGTACTTTGGCCACCTCATGGGAAGAGTGAACTCATTGGAAAAGACTCTGATGCTGGGAGGGATTGGGGGCAGGAGGAGAAGGGGACGGCCAAAGATGAGATGGCTAGATGGCATCACTGACTTGAGGGACGTTAGTCTGAGTGAACTCTGGGAGTTGGTGATGGACAGGGAGGCCTGGTGTGCTGCGATTCATGGGATCATAAAGAGTTGGACACGACTGAGCAACTGAACTGAACTGAACTGAACCTTAGGTTCTTTGGTTGCCATGTCCCAACAGGTAAATCGAGTAAGGGGGAAATGAAAGGTTAACTCATAAATAAATGAGTGAAAAGTCACACTGAGGGTGTATGTTTAAAATTGTAAAATAGCGAGGAGAAGAAACCCGACGGTATTAATGTTCGAGGATCCAGGTTTTTCTGAAATTGAACTGTGACCTCATTATTAGGCTCTCTGAGACACTCAAGTACCTTTATGAAAAGCATTTAAATTATGTATTTTATAAATATTCTGTGTTTAAAAAAAAAAAACAAACTTGAATCTGCCATGGTGGTGAGCAACTCCAAAACATTGAAATATATAATTTACTCTTTTTCTCATTGCAGTTTAACTATGTGGTCTCACCAAACGCTTAAAGGTGTCAGGTTGAGTTTCTCTTATCTGAACTCCAAAGGAAGCTAATTAGTATATACTGACAGAAAGTAATGCTCATTTAGTATTTGAAAAAGATTGACTGGATAAACAAAACAAGTCAAGTGTTAACATGCTGAAATTATATATTCTAGGTTTTAGAAGAGGTAGTGAGTACAATTTTAAGAAATAGGAATAGATACATGTGTGTGTATGGCTGAATCCCTTCATTGTTCACCTGAAACTATTACATGATTGTTAATCAGCTATACCCCAATACAAATAAAAAGTTAAAAAAAAAAGAATTGAAACAGTAAAAAGAGTATTTCAGGTAAAGGAAGCCCCATCAATCAAGATAAAGGAGAGGAAAGACTTAGGCTCTGCTGGAAAGAGACAGTTTAAATGGAGGATAAGATTCAAATGAAAATGTGATAGTAGGATACAAGAATAGATATCTTCCCCACTATGTTTATGGGGAAAGAGAAAACAAGTATGGTTTGAGAGTTTGAGAGTGATGGAGTCAAAGCTGTATTTTAGGATTATTCTGGAATCTATATCCAACATGATAATATAAACAGAGAGTAAAAGTGCCCCAAATACTTAAGATCCTCTTTCAGTAGTTTGGGGCTTCCCTGAGAGTTAAGTTGGTAAAGAATCTACCTGCAATGTGGGAGACCTGGGCTTGATCCCTGGGTTGGGAAGATCCCCTGGGGAAGGGAAAGGCTACCCACTCCAATATTCTGGCCTGGAGAATACCATGGACTTTATAGTTCATGGGGTTGCAAAGAGTCAGACACAGCTGAGCTAATTTCACTTCACTTCACTTCAATCTGGAGAAGGAAATGGCAACCCACTCCAGTACTCTCGCCTGGAAAATTCCATGGACTGAGAGGCTCCTCAGAGCCTGGTAGGCTACAGTCCATGGGGTCGCAAAGAGTCGGACACGACTCAGTGACTTCACTTCACTTCAATAGTTCAGTTATAACCTGCTCAGACTCTGAGATGACAATGAGAAGTTAGATAAATGAACAATTTTGGAAGAAGAATCAGAGACCTTTGATAACTGAGATGGGGAGAAATAGAGTGTAGATTTGTAGAAAATTTCAGGGTCTTATGGACAAGTTATCAGCCTATAGAAAAAAATCTCCAAAGTCAAAGCAAAAGCCATTGTTGAAGAAATGCATGCAATTTGTAAGATCCATTTTAGACATGTTGAGTTTCAGATGTCAGACCGAAGGGGACTGATAGGCAGCAGGAACCAATAAATAATGTTTGATAAGAAACTTTTGAAACATAGAGTGATAATTAAATTCTAATGTTGACTAATTACAGAGCTGTTAATCATTCCATTCTTTTCCAAGGCAATATAAACCTTGTACTTTTCTACAGGATATATAGAAATTTAGAATTATATATGCATATTTCTAAAACTGAGAAATGTATACATGTTTAATTTACATTTATTTTTTACTGAAATATGATGCATCAATTCCAAATTTTCCCACACTGTCAGAAAACAAAGATCATGGCATCTGGTTCCATCACTTATTGGGAAATGGATGGGGAAACAGTGGAAACAGTGTCAGACTTTGATTTGGGGGGCTCCAAAATCACTGCAGATGGTGATTACAGCCATGAAATTAAAAGACGCTTACTCCTTGGAAGGAAAGTTATGACCAACCTAGATAGCATATTCAAAAGCAGAGACATTACTTTGCCAACAAAGGTCTGTCTAGTCAAGGCTATGGTTTTTCCAGTAGTCATGTACAGATGTGAGAGTTGGACTGTGAAGAAAGCTGAGCACTGAAGAATTGATGCTTTTGAACTGTGGTGTTGGAGAAGACTCTTGAGAGTCCCTTGGACTGCAAGGAGGTCCAACCAGTCCATTCTAAAGGAGATCAGTCCTGGGTGTTCATTGGAAGGACTGATACTAAAGCTAAAACTCCAATAATTTGGCCACCTTATGCGAAGAGTTGACTCATTGGAAAAGACTCTGATGCTGAGAGGGATTGGGGGCGGGAGGAGAAGGGGACGACAGAGGATGAGATGGCTGGATGGCATCTCCGACTCAGTGGATGTGAGTTTGAGTGAACTCAGGGACCTGGTGATGGACAGGGAGGCCTAGCGTGCTGCAGTTCATGAGGTCGCAAAGAGTCGGATACAACTGAGCGACTAAACTGAACTGAACTGAACAATGTCATTCATTTCTGAAATGATGCTGCTACAGCTAAGTAGCTTCAGTTGTGTCTGACTCTGTGTGACCCCATAGATGGCAGCCCACCAGGCTCCCCCATCCCTGGGATTCTCAAGGCAATTACACTGGAGTGGGTTGCCATTTTCTTCTCCAAGCATAAAAGTGAAAAGTGAAAGCGATGTCGCTCAGTCGTGTCCGACACTCAGTGACCCCATGGACTGCAGCCTTCCAGGTTCCTCCATCCATGGGATTTTCCAGGCAAGAGTACTGGAGTGAGGTGCCATTGCCTTCTCTGTTCTGAAATGATAAAGGGCCATAATTTCTTTTCTGTTGGAGATACACATGGTGCCTCTGGAAAGAGTTATTTCTACTAGGGCTCTCTACAAACATTTAAATGAACAAAAGACCAGAACTGTAGGAGACGAGAGGCAGGTACCACATCATGTAACTCAAAGTGTAACATACAGTTGACATTTAGGAAACACTTACTGTTAAATTTATTCTTCCACCATACTCAGTCTTAAGCTAACCTAGGGCCAGAACAAGATGAGTAAGTGTGCTGACAGGTTAATAATTTCACAGCTGGGTTAGAAAATACATACACATATATAGATACTTATTCTCTATTTATAGAATTTCACTTCTCTCCTGTCTCAGTGTGCTTACTCAGTCATGTCTGACTCTGTGCAACCCCATGAACTGTAGCCTGCCGAGCTCCTCT
This sequence comes from Aepyceros melampus, assembly GCA_006408695.1. Lineage (NCBI taxonomy): Eukaryota > Metazoa > Chordata > Mammalia > Artiodactyla > Bovidae > Aepyceros > Aepyceros melampus. The sequence continues at coordinate 180,849 of SJXQ01010731.1, forward strand.
ATCCATGGGATTTCCTAGGCAAGATTACTGGAGTCAGTTGCCATTTTCTCCTCCAGGGGATCTTCCTGACTCAGGGATCTAACTTCTGTCTCCTGCATCTGCTACATTGCCAGGCAGATTCCTTAGCACTGAGCCACCTAGAAAGTCCCAATTTAACTACTCTCTCAGTATGCTTGTAATTCATTCACCTTCTTCTTCAACCACCTCTCCCCAGATGTCCTTTGCCCAAGAATACTAAGGAGAAATGCTTCATTACAAAATAGGGTTACAAAAAAAAAAAGAAGAAGAAGAAGATGGAGGAGTTCATATTCCACAATATCTAGCATTTCACTAAAAAAGAAAGAAAGAAAGAAAGAAAGAAAGAAAACTTTTAGCCTCATCTATCTTCTCTGAATGTCCCTGCTTCCAAGCCACTATGTCCATCCCCTGCATATATTGTCTTCCAGAACTTAGCTTCATTGCTCCTGGCCCCTCACTGGGAAATTCCCTACCTACTTCCATCCTCACACACAAGAGGACTTAACTCTGTCTGCATTTCTTTTGCCAAGCTTCCCTGCCTCCACCCACAATTTTAAAAGTCTTCAAGTGTAACATAAACCATTACGCAGAAGATAATAACTTTGAGGTCTGAAAGCAAAGATTGTTTAGCTTCCAAGATCTATATTTCTTAAAAGAGAATGGGTATTAAAAATGACATACTTTTCTTTCTCTTCACTAATCTTAAAAATATTTTAGAGGACTTATTTTATGCACTGAAAGAGATAGAGCCAATTTATTTTTCATGAGTTATATTGGAGTTGTATAGAAACCTGAATCAATTGACACTACATTTCAGATGTATTCCAGCAGTGTTTTATTTCTCCTACTAGTCTATATCCCTCAATCACACTCCAGGTTTAGTTAATAAGCAGTACTGAATTGCAGAATGTGTGACTGAGAAAGCTGTGGTATCAAAAGAAGCAAATGTTGTTCCAATTCCTGAGTTTTTAATAGCATGTGTTTATTTTAATGTATTTGTCTTCTCAACCAAGACCAAACCGACAGCTTAATAAAACAGAATAGAGTTTATCAAATAGGTAGAGATATACTTCTGCCAAATGACAAACTCTCTTACCAAATTAGGAAAGGTACTTATTACAAAGTATCAAAGCACAATCTAAGTTTAAAAATTGTGTCACAGAAAAGTAAAAGATGGATTCTTGGAGAAGGTGGACATCTGGCAATTGCCATCCTCCCTTTCTTTCTTCCCTTCTTTCTTCTTTCTTTCACGTCAAGGTATTTGCAGAAAATGCAAAAATAAAAAGCAAAGATGTACTTCTGTATACTAATTAGGTCTAAGAGGAGGATGTGAGAATTTTGTAGTGAGAATATCTGGGTTTTCAGATTTTAAAATATATCTTTGGCTATATAATCATCCTAGGTACTTCTATCTGCAGCCGTTAGGGGAAGCATGCATCCTTTTTTATGTGGCATTTCATCATTCTTTCCTTCAACTCTCATAGATTAAGGATATACTATATGCCAAGTATTGACTAGTCATTGAAGACTAAATTATTTTACAGTCTAGTAAGATAATTTAGGAAAAAACATAAATACTGAGACAGCCTAAGGGGCACTGTAATGAGGAAGTTCCAGATAGGCACCAGGTTCACCCCTAAAGTGTGTGGGGCCTGAAACAAGAGTACACATAGAGGTCCATATACCTTACTGTTCAAATATTTAAGATATAAATTTAAATATTTGAATATTTAATAAATCTGGTTAGCAATCATGTGATAAAATATTGAAACTTGACAAATACACAATCATAACAAAAATAGAATAAATACCTCCGGACGCATTTTTTGCTCTCTCAATCTTCTAATCACTTGGGAAATTCACAGGACAAAATTCTATCTTTCCTTTTCTTCCTGTGGAGGGGGAAAGAAGGCTCATTTAACCCTGTTCAAGGTTACCTAATAATTACCTAACAATGCCATCTCCACTATTCTTGCTGAGTTTCTTCTCCTTGACCCAGTCTAAGCCAGGACATATCTGACCATAAGAGGCTTACTCCAGTATGCCTTTTAGGAACCTGATGAATAAAAGCCAGATTCAGATTTTAAATTCTCATTAGTGGCACAGGGAGAGCAGATCCTTGGCTCACCCCCTTCACATTCCATCTCTAGCCCCACCCCACTTCTCTGCTAATCTTCACATCTATATGCAACCAAGACCGTAGTCAGTAGTGCTAGTCATAACCCCCTACTCATTCTCCAAGAATTTCACTTCAGAAGACAGACATGAGGAAAGAGGCAGCACAGGTCCTAGAATTACACTTGGGCCCATCCAGGCATGGGATACTGGAGTCCTGGGAAAGTGATCTGGAAGGTGACGGGTGCGGGCTCCAGGTGGAAGTGTCCTCTGAACCTTTAGACTCTTGCCCTTATATGGAGAAGCACTGACATAATGAGATTCTCTGATGCCAGAGTCCTGTGCAGTATCTAAGACTGTGCAGTCAATACAAGTGCCACCAGCAACATGTGGCTATTTAAACTTAAATTGATTAAAACTAAATCAAATTAAAAATTCAGATCTTCAGAAGCACTAGCTGTATTTGAAGTGTTCAATAGCTACAAACAGCCAATGGCTACCATATTGCAAAAAGTTCTATTGGACAGTACTAAAATGGGCAAATCTCCAGCAATTTGATTGGACAGAGATGTGACTGAAACATTCTGTCTCAAATACATTAGAATCTGATATCCACAACCTATCAGTATAGAATGAGTTCTTACACCAGAGAGTATTGAGGAAAAAAAAAAAGTGTAGCAAAAGCATGTTAGGATGAAGAAGAAATTTTACACAATATCAAGATGTTGGAGCTTAGCCTTTACAGAAAAAAATTTAGATCATTTAGCAAATGGACATGAAATAGCCAATGAACCAGATGAGCTTAAATCATGTTGGCTCCAGAGAGCTAATATCAATTAGAAATTTGGTGATGTGACAGAAGGAAAGATCAACGCAGTCTGGCAGCTAACCTAGCTAAGCGAAGTAGAGGCCAGGGGCAGCGGTTGGGAGGAGGGTCAGGGATCCATTCAGAGTTAAAAGAAATCTTACACTTCTGGAAATACAGTTGTGAAAAATACTGAATTTATTTATGTTAGTACCACTGAAATCTAGCTGCATTTAAGTGTAGTGTCATCATATATGAGAATTCTCAGATTTTCTCCCTTTAAAGGAGAAAATATAGAGGGTATGGCTGATGCAAGGAGTAAAATGGAGCCAGAGAGCCTTTGCTGGACACTCTAAAATATAACTCTCCTCCGTGAAACTATCAGACACTTTCCCTTGTGTAGAGTGGATGTTAAAGCTCAAATAGCTAAGACTGAGAGTATAGTCCTGTCTTAGGAGACTTTCTACATTCTGAGTTTCTCTGTAGACATAGCTGGATTAACTCTCCCCCAGTGACCCTGGACCTCTTTCAGGACCACAGACTGTGATGCTCTTTTGATGTCTGTGATAGTTAATTTTATGTACCCCTTGGCTAGAGTATAGCACCAAGCTGTTTTGTCTAATACTAGTCTAGATGTTGTGGTGAAATTATTTTTTAGATGCCTTAATATTTACAATCAGTTGATCTTATTTATTAAAAGAGAAGTGGGCAGCAGAAGATGAGATGGTTAGATAGCATCACCGACTCAATTGACAGGAGTTTGAGCAAACTCTGGGAGATAGTGAAGGACAGGGAATCCTGGTGTGTTGCAGTTCATGGGATCACAAAAAGTCACACACAACTTGGTGACTGAGCAACAGCAATGCATCTTACCCTCCCTAAGGTAGGTTTTCCAATCAACTGAAAGCCATGACCACAGAAAATACTATGAGATGGGAAAATACTGATATGACAGATAGAGATTCTCATGATTATTATGTCCTAATGCCTGTGCCCTTGATATGTACATTCTCTGTTCTAAGCACTTACACAGCTCTCAGGTAACAGAAGCAGTTTCTAAACAGTTTTGAGGGCCCTGGTGCTTTTGCTAATTATGACTTTCAATATTGCCTCTGATTCCTAAAATAAATTCTTTTTTTTCTTTTTCTTTCCTTTTTTTCCTTTTTACTTTATTTTGCTTTACAATACAGTATTGGTTTTGCCATACATTGACATGAATCCGCCACAGGTGTACATGAGTTCCCAATGCTGAACCCCCCTCCCACCTCCCACCCCAAGCATCCTGTATCCTGTATCAAACATAGACTGGTGATTCATTTCTTACATGATAGTATACATGTTTCAATGCCATTCTCCCAAACCATCCCACCCTCTCTCTCTCCCACAGAGTCCAAAAGTCCATTCTATACATCTGTGTCTCTTCTGCTGTCTCACATACAGGGTTATCGTTACCATCTTTCTAAATTCCATATATATGTGTTCACTTCAGTTCAGTTGCTCAGTCGTGTCCGACTCTTTGCGACCCCATAGTATACTGTATTGGTGTTTTTCTTTCTGGCTTACTTCACTCTGTATAATAGGCTCCAGTTTCATCCACCTCATTAGAACTGATTCAAATATATTATTTTTAATGGCTGAGTAATACTCCATTGTGTATATGTACCACTGATTTCTTATCCATTCATCTGCTGATGGACATCTAGGTTGTTTCCATGTCCTGGTTATTATAAACAGTGCTGCGATGAACATTGGGGTACACATGTCTCTTTCAATTCTGGTTTCCTCAGTGTGTATGCCCAGCAGTGAGATTGCTGGGTCATAAGGCAGTTCTATTTGCAATTTTTTAAGGAATCTCCACACTGTTCTCCATAGTGGCTTTACTAGTTTGCATTCCCACCAACAGTGTGGACACTTTATCTTCGACGAAGGAGGCAAAACTATACAATGGATTAAAGACAATCTCTTTAACAAGTGGTGCTGGGAAAACTGGTCATCCACTTGTAAAAGAATGAAACTAGATCACTTTCTAACACCATACACAAAAATAAACTCAAAATGGATTAAAGATCTAAACGTAAGACCAGAAACTATAGAACTCCTAGAGGAGAACATAGGCAAAACACTCTCTGACATAAATCACAGCAGGATCCTCTATGCCCCACCTCCCAGAATACTGGAAATAAAAGCAAAAATAAACAAATGGGATCTAATTAAAATTAAAAGCTTCTGCACAACAAAGGAAACTATAAGCAAGGTGAAAACACAGCCTTCTGAATGGGAGAAAATAATAGCAAATGAAGCAACCGACAAATAACTAATCTCAAAAATATACAAACAATTTATGCAGCTCAACTCCAGAAAAATAAATGACCCAATCAAAAAATGGGCCAAAGAACTAAACAGACATTTCTCCAAAGAAGACATACAGATGGCTAACAAACACATGAAAAGATGCTCAACATCACTCATTATCAGAGAAATGCAAATCAAAACCACAATGAGGTACCATTTCACACCAGTCAGAATGGCTGCAATCCAAAAGTCTACAAGCAATAAATGCTGGAGAGGGTGTGGAGAAAAGGGAACCCTCTGAAATAAATTCTTAAAGAAAGCCTGATCCCCACATTCTCCAGTTGTCTCCAATGGTAGAACCTGAATGCTATCTCCATGTCTTTTATATATTGAAGGTTTTAATCCATTGTCTTATTTGCTATTATCACTCCAAGTCAGTGCTTTGCAGTTTTTTATATTTTATTGTTTATACTTATTCATATAAGTATATGTGTTCTTAACTAAAGGCTTAAACTGCTAGTAACTTTTATTTTCCAGTCAATCTTCCACCAGTAAAGTTTTTCCTTAATTCCATATATATTATCATTCTCATTATCACCCATTATGGTCATGTACATATGAGCTTACCTAAACAAATCAAAGCCCTCAGAATATAATAAGTTATTCTTAGGTAAATTGAAGGGAAAAATGTCTGTTTAACACGAAAGCTTTACCAATGTAAAATGGACTAAAAGTGGATGTTATTTAGGATGAAATTATGTAGAATGACCCTGAAAGATATTTAGAATAATCAAGAACATACCATCTGCACCCACAAATTCATAATAGCTGTGAGTTTACCTTTCCATACAGTAAAACATATTTTAAATTTATAATATACTTCTATGGTGCATACAATTCTAAGATCTGTGGCCATCAAGTAATGTAAAATGGGTAGAATCAAAAGGTCAATACTTAGCTGATCTCAAGAGAGTAAAGTTTCATTAAAGTGTGAAAGTAATTAAAATAATCATAAAATGAATAAATATATACAATAAAATATAAAAAACTGCAAAGCACTGACTTGGAGTAATAATAGCAAATAAGACAACAGATTAAAACCTTCAATATATAAATAATTGCTTCCATCAGTGGGATAAAATGTTAATACCTTCATAAGTATGTGGGCATGTGAGATGTTGAAAATAAATATGCAGTGAAGTATAAAAGATGAAAATGCATGTCATTAAAAAAGCAAAATCATATTAGTAGTCAAATAAATTAAATTAAAAGCAATAGATACCATATTTACTTATCAAATTAGATAAAAAGAATATTTGAGTTCTCAAGCTCATGCGACTGCAATGAGATGGATAAGTCATACATTGCTGACAGCACAAATTAGGAGGTTTTAATGAATATTAATAAAACAATATGAATCAGAATCCCTAAAAATCATCACACACTTCGACTTAATAATTCTACTTTAAATTTGTTCTAGGAAGTATATTAGCAATGCTGAATAAATATACATAAATGTCCATTATAATTTTTTTGTAAGAAACTAGAACCCAGATAAAAATTCATTATTGCAAGAATATTTACAAAAGTAAGTATTTATAACATGGTCCTCTTTAAGGGTCTATTCTTNGATATTGGCCTCTAGTTTTCTTTATTTGTGGCATCTTTGTCAGGTTTTGGTATTAGGGTGATGGTGGCTTCATAAAATTAGTTTGCAAGTTTACCTTCCTCTGCAATTTTCTGGAAGAGTTTGAGTAGGATAGATGTTAGCTCTTCTCTAAATTTTGGTACAATTCCGCTGTGAAACCGTCTGGACCAGGGCTTCTGTTTGCTGGAAGATTTCTAATTACAGTTTCAATTTCTTTGCTTGTGATGGGTCTATCGGATTGGGAGTTCATGTACACTCATGGCTGATTCATGTCAGTGTATAGCGAAATGAATATAGTATTGTAAAGCAAAACAAACTAAAAAATAAAAACTAATTAAAAAATATTTTCTACTTCTTCCTGGTTCAGTTTTGGAAAGTTTTACTTTACTAAGTATTTGTCCATTTCTTCCAAGTTGTCCATTTTAGTGGCATATAGTTGCTGATGGTATTGTCTTATGATCCTTTGTATTTTTGCATTTTATGTTGTGATCTCTCCATTTTCATTTCTTTTTATTAGATTTTTCTGCCTTTGTTTCTTGATGAGTCTGACTAGTGGTTTGTCAATTTTATTTATCCTCTCAAAGAACCAGCTTTTGGCTTTGTTGATTTTTGCCATGGTCTCTTTTGTTTCTTTTGCATTTATTTCTGCCCTAGTTTTAAATATTTCTTTCCTTCTACTAACCCTGGGGTTCTTCATTTCTTCCTTTCCTAGTGGCTTTAGGTGTAGAGTTAGGTTATTTATTTGACTTTTTTCTTGTTTCTTAAAGTATGCCTGTATTGCTATGAACTTTCCCCTTAGCTCCGATTTTACAGTGTCCCACAGGTTTTGGATTGTTGTGTTTTCATTTTCATTCATTTCTATGCATATTCTGACTTCTTTTTTTATTTCTTCTGTGATTTCTTGGTTATTCAGCAGCATGCTGTTCGCCTCCATATGTTGGAATTTTTAATAGTTTTTCTCCTGTAATTGAGATCTAATCTTACTGCATTGTGGTTGGAAAAGATGCTTGGAATGATTTCAGTTTGTTTGAATTTTCCAAGGTTAGATTTGTGGTCCAGGATGTGATCTATCCTGGAGAAGGTTCCATGTGCATTTGGGAAAAAGGTGAAATTCATTGTTTTGGGGCGAAATGTCCCATGGATATCAATTAGGTCTATTGGTCTATTGTATCATTTAAAATTTGTGTTTCCTTGTTAATTTTCTGTTTAGTTTATCTATCCATAGGTGTGAGTGGGGTATTAAAGTCTCCCAATATTATTGTGTTATTGTTAATTTCCCCTTTCATACTTGTTAGCATTTGTCTTACATATTGTGGTGCTCCTATGTTGGGTGCATATATATTTATAATTGTTATATCTTCTTCTTGGATTGGTCCTTTTGATTATTATGTCATGTGCTTCTTTGTCTCTTTTCACAGCCTTTGTTTTAAAGTGTAATTTATCTGATATGAGAATTGCTAGTCCTTCTTTCTTTTGGTCCCTATTTGTGTGGAATATCTTTTTCCAGCCCTTCCCTTTCAGTCTGAATGTGTCCCTTGTTTTTAGGTGGGTCTCTTGTAGACTACATATATAGGGGTCTTGTTTTTGTATCCATTCAGCCAGTCTTTGTCTTTTGGTTGGGGCATCCAACCCATTTATGTTTAAGGTAATTATTGATAAGCATAATCTCGTTGCCATTTACTTTATTAATTTTGGTTCCACTCTGTGCATCTTTTTTGTGTTTCCTCTCTAGAGAAGATCATTTAGCATTTGTTGGAGAGCTGGTTTGATGGTGCTGAATTCTCTCAGCTTTTGCTTGTCTTTAAAGCTTTTGATTTCTCCTTCTTATTTGAATGAGATCCTTGCTGGGTACAGTAATCTGGGCTGTAGCTTATTTTCTTTCATCACTTTAAGTATGTCCTGCCATTCCCTCCTGGCCTGAAGAGTTTCTATTGAAAGATCAGCTGTTATCCTTATGGGATTTCCCTTGTGTGTTATCTGTTGTTTTTTCCTTGCTGTTTTTAATATTTGTTCTTTGTGTTTGATCTTTGTTAATTTGATTGATATGTGTCTTGGGGTGTTTTGCCTTGCATTTATCCTGTTTGGGACTCTCTGGGTTTCTTAGACTTGAGTGATTATTTCCTTCCTCATTTTAGGGAAGTTTTCAACTATTATCTCCTCAAGTATTTTCTCATGGTCTTCTTTTTGTCTTCTTCTTCTAGTACTCCTATGATTCGAATGTTGGGGCATTTAACATTCTCCCAGAGGTCTCTAAGATTGTTCTCATTTCTTTTAATTTGGTTTTCTTTTTTCCTCTCTGATTCATTTATTTCTACCATTTCATTTTCTACCTCACTAATCCTATCTTCTGCCTCCATTATTATACTATTTGTTCCCTCCTGAGTGTCTTTTATATAATTTATTGCACTATTTATTATATATTGACTCATTTATTTCTTCTAGGTCCTTGTTAAACCTATCTTGCATCCTCTCAATCCTTGTCTCCAGGCTATTTATCTGTGATTCCATTTTGATTTCAAGATTTTGAATCATTTTCACTATCATTATTTGGAATTGTTTATCAGATTGATTCCCTATCTCTTCCTTTTTGTTTAGTTTGGTGGACATTTATCTTGTTCCTTTACCTGTTGGGTATTCCTCTGTCTCTTCATCTTGTTTATATTGCTGTGTTTGGGGTGTCCTTTCTGTATTCTGGAAGTTTGTGGAGTTCTCTTTATTGTAGGGTTTCCTCACTGTGGGCAGGGTTGTATGGGTGGCTTGTCAAGGTTTCCTGGTTAGGGAAGCTTGTGTTGCTGTTCTGGTGGGTAGAGCTGGGTTTCTTCTCTCTGGAGTGCAATGAAGTGTCCAATAGTGATTGATCAGACATCAGTGGGTTTGGAGTGACTTTGGGCAGCCTGTATATTGAAGCTCAGGGCTGTGTTAATGTGTTGATGGAGAACTTGTATGGTATGTCTTACACTGGAACATGTTGACCCCTGGGTGGTGCTTGGTTTCAGTTTAGGTATGGAAGCATTTGATGAGCTCCTGTTGATTAATGTTTCCTGGAGTCAGGAGTTCTCTGCTGTTCTCAGGATTTGGACTTAAGCCTCCTGCTTCTGGTTTTCAGCCTTATTTTACAGTAGTCTCAAGATTTCTCCATGTATACAGCACTGTTGATAAAATATCTAGGTTAAAGATGAAAAGTTTCTCCACAGTGAGTGATGGCAGAGAGGTTCACAGAGTTACATGGAGAAGAGAAGAGGGAGGAGGGAGATAGAGGGGACCAGGATGAGATGAGGTGGAATCAAAAGAGGAGATAGCCAGCTAGCCAGTAATAACTTCCTTATGTGTGCTCCACAGTCTGGACTGCTCACAGATGTTCATGGAGTTATGCAGAGAAGAGAAGAGGGGGGAAGGAGACATAGGTGGCCAGGAGGATAAGGGGGGAATCAAAAGGAGAGTGACAGATCCATCCAGTAATCAGTTCCCTAAGTGTTCTCCACCGTCCAGAACACACACAGAGATTCACAGAGTTGGTTAGAGAAGAGAAGGGTGAGGGAGGAGACAAAGGCGACTTGGTGGAGAAAAAGGAGAGTCCAAAGGGGGAGAGAGGAGCCAAGCCAGTAATCTCACTCCCAAGTAAAAATGGGTACTGAAGATTGAGTTCTTAAAGGTATAAAATTGATAACAAATACGAAAAAGCAAAGATTAAAAATCTAGAGTAGAGGTTGGATTTTCAAAAATACAATATTAAAGGGGAAAAAAAAGAAAACAAAGTCACAAACATTGTGTGTGTGTCTGTGTGTGTGTGTATATATATATATATATGATGTTTACTTTAAAAAATAGGGTCTCTCTCTCTCTCTGTCTTTTTTTTTTTTCTGCGAAGTAATAATCTTCACGACCAAGATAATCATGCTGGTGTGATCACTCATCTAGAGCCAGACATCCTGGAATGTGAAGGCAAATGCGCCTTAGAAAGAATCACTATGAACAAAGCTAGTGGAGGTGATGGAATTCCAGTTGAGCTTTCAAATCTTGGAAGATGATGCTGTGAAAGTGCTGCACTCAATATGCCAGCAAATTTGGAAAACTCAGCAGTGGCCACAGGACTAGAAAAAGTCAGTTTTCATTCCAATCCCTAAGAAAGGCAGTGCCAAAGAATGCTCAAACTACCACACAATTGCACTCCTCTCACACACTAATAAAATAATGCTCAAAATCCTTCAAGCCAGGGTTTGTCAGACGTGACCTGTGAACTTACAGAGGTTCATGCTAGATTTAGAAAAGGCAGAGGAACCAGAGATCAAATTGCCAACATCTGTTGTATCATCAAAAAAGCAAGAGAGTTCCAGAAAAACATCTATTTCTGCTTTATTGACTATGCCAAATCCTTTGACATTGTGGATCACAGTAAACTGTGGAAAATTCTGAAAGAGATGGAAATACAGGACCACCTGACCTGCCTGTTGAGAAACCTATATGCAGATCAGGAAGCAACAGTTAGAACTGGACATGGAAAAACAGACTGGTTCCAAATAGGAAAAGAAGTACGTCAAGGCTGTATCTTGTCACCCTGCTTATTTAACTTATATGCAGAGTACATTCTGAGAAACGCTGGCTGGAAGAAGCACAAGCTGGAATCAAGATTGCCAGGAGAAATATTAGTAACCTCAGATATACAGATGACACCACCCTTATGGCAGAAAGTGAAGAGGAACTAAAAAGCCTCTTGATGAAAGTGAAAGGAGAGTGAAAAAGTTGGCTTAAAGCTCAAAATTCAGCAAACTAAGATCATGGCATCTGGTCCCATCACTTCATGGGAAATAGATGGGGAATTAGTGGCAACAGTGTCAGACTTTATTTAGTGGGGCTTCAAAACACTGCAGATGGTGATTGCAGCCATGAAATTAAAAGACCCTTACTCCTTGGAAGGAAAGTTGTGACCAATCTAGATAGCATATTCAAAAGCAGAGACATTACTTTGCCAACAAAGGTCCATCTAGTCAAGGCTATGGTTTTTCCAGTGGTCATGTATGAATCTGAAATTTGGACTGTGAAGAAAGCTGAGCAGTGAAGAATTGATGCTTTTGAACTGTGGTGTTGGAGAAGACTTTTGAGAGTCCCTTGGACTGCAAGGAGATCCAACCAGTCCATTCTAAAGGATATCAGCCCTGGGTGTTCTTTAGAAGGACTGATGTTGAAGCTGAAACTCCAATACTTTGGCCACCTCATGAGAAGAGTTGACTTATTTGAAAAGTCTCTGAGCTGGGAGGGATTGGGGGCAGGAAGAGAAGGGGACTACAGAGGATGAGATGGCTTAATGGCATCAATGCCTCGATGCACATGAGTTTGGGTGAACTCTATCTGTTTGTGATGGACAGGGAGGCCTGGCGTGCTTCAATTCTTGGGGTCACAAAGAGTCGGCCATGACTGAGTGACTGAACTGAACTGAACTAAATAGTAGGTTATAAAAATTAAAATTAAAGGAATAATAAGGGACTTAAAAGTAAGAAAAAAATTAAGAATGATAGTAAAAATAGAAAAAATATATCTAGGACTTTCTGTGGTGTTGTGGGCAGTGTGGGATCAGTTCATTTTAGGATAGTTCCTTGATCTGGCTTATATTTCTCAAGATCTATAGGCCCCTTCCTATTTAGTTGTTACTAACTACAGGGTTTTAATCTATTGCACCTGTCACTTCCAGGGAGGTTTTCTGTTTTAACTTCTTCTGTTTGCTGTTCTCTTCATTGTCTAATTTCCACCCTGATGCAAGGTGGTGGTGGTGGACACTTTTTTAGGCTCACTTGTTCAGTCATGCTGTGGGGAGGTTGGGACGCTGCGAACAAATAACACTGATGTGTGTTCTCAGTGTCTCGGCCACACTGGGTTGGCTCCTGCTCACAGCGTGTGTGCTTTCCCTGTCTACACTGCTCAGGGTCTAGGTTTCTCTGCTGGGAACTGTCTGAGGCTGGCCCTGGGTTGCATGCACTTCCCAGGTCTAAGCTGCTCAGGTTCAGGTACTCGGGTAGTCCTCAGAGGCATAGACTCTGTTGGGCCTGCGTTTTGTGCCCTTCCCAGGTCCGAGCAGCTCAGGTGACCAGGTGTTTGGTGAGTGCAGTCGCTGTGACTTATCACCTCCATTCCTGCTGCTCAGTTTTCTGGGTGTACAACCGCCGCACCTTCTCAGGCACAGGTTGACCTTCCAGAATCCCAAGAAGTCTTAGTTAGCAACGAAGCCTGCTTGCAGTTTGGTAGATATGCCTCTCTGGGGTTGCAGTTGCCCCCTCCAGCTCTGGGTGCCCTCGCTTGCCTGTTACCGGAGGTGGATGGGCAGTGTGCAGCTGGTTACCTCTGCTCAGTCTTTTGTTCTGTGAGTGGGCCTGAAGGTGTCTTAGGTTAGGGCTTTTTGCATAGCTCTAGTCAGTCCTTTTGGAGAAGGCAATGGCAGCTCACTCCGGTACTCTTGCCTGGAAAATCCCATTGATGGATGAGCCTGGTAGGCTGCAGTCCATGGGGTCGCTAAGAGTCGGACATGACTGAGCAACTTCACTTCTCACTTTCATGCATTGGAGAAGGAAATGACAACCCACTCCAGTATTCTTGCCTGGAGAATCCCAGGGACGGGGGAGCCTGGTGGGCTCCTGTCTCTGGGGTCGCACAGAGGCAGACACGACTGAAGTGACTTAGCAGCAGCAGCAGCAGTCAGTCAGTCCTTTGTTCTGTGAGCCGGCCTGGCGGTGTCTTAGGTTAGGGCTGTTCGGGTGGTAGCTATCCCACAGTCTGGTTTGTTATCTCAAGTTAATTCCCTCAGATTGCCCTAGGGGCATTCAGGCCTGGTCCTTACTCTAAGCAATGCAGCCCACACTTCCCTGCCCAGCCCCAGCTTGTTAGTGGCAGATGCAGGCGCCTGCACTGCTTTTCCATTGGGGGAGTTACCATTGGGCACGTAATCTGTGTGTTTTAATTATTTATTTACTCTTCCTCCTGGTTATGTTGCCCTCTGTGGTTCCAAGGCTCACCACAGACTTGGCAGTGAGAGTGTTTCCTGGTGTTTGGAATCTTCTCTCTTTTTTAAGACTCCTTTCCTGGGACAGAGCTCCATCCTTACCTCTTTTGTCTCTTTTTGTCTTTTATATTTTTTCCTACCTCCTTTTGAAGACAATTGACTGCTTTTCTGGGTGCCTGGTGTCCTCTGCTGGCATTCAGAAGTTGTTTTGTGGAATTTACTCAGCTTTCAAATGTTCTTTTGATGAATTTGTGGGGGAGAAAGTGGTATCCTCGTCCTGTTCCTCCGCCATCTTAGATAACCTTCCTCCTTGTTGCTTTTAATATTTTTTTTCTTTTTCTTTAATTTTAATTTGATAAATATGTGTCTTGGTGTGTTCTTCCTTGGTTTTTTCCTATATGGAAATCTCTGCATTTCTTGTATTTGAGTGAGTGTTTCCTTTCCCATGTTAAGAAAGTATTCATATATATCTTCAACGATTTTCTTAGGCACTTTTGCTTTCCCTTCTCCTTATGAGACCCCTATAATGTGAATGTTGGTGTGTTTAATATTGTTCCAGAGTTCTCTGAAACTGTCTTCATTGCTTTTACTCTTTATCCTTTATTCTGTTATGTGACTGTTATTTCCCCGACTGTGTCTTCCAGCTCATCTAGTCATTCTTCTGCCTCAGTTATTCTGCTATTAATTCCTTCTAGTGCATTTTTTACTCCTGTCATTGTATTGTTCATCTCTTTTGTTTCTTCTTTAAAACTTCTAGCACCTTGTTAAACATTTTTTATACCTTCTCAATCTGAGCCACTATTCTTTTTCTGAGATTTTAGATCAACTTTATTATCATTACTCTGAGTTCCTTTTGAGATAGATTGCTTATTTCCAACTCATTTAGTTGCTTTTCAGTTTTTATCTTGTTCCTTCATCTGCAACATAATTCTCTGTTATTTTATTCTGTTTGTGTCTCCTTTCCATAGGCTACAGGATTGTAGTTCCTCTTACTTCTGGTGTCTGTTCCCTGGTGGGTGAATTTGGTCCAGGGGCTTGTGCAGACTTCTTGTTAGAAGGGAGTGGTTCCTACTCTCTGGTGCATGGACCTGGATCTTGCCCATTTTATGTACAGGGTCATGGCAAGGAATGTGTTTTGAGGTGACTGTGAGTTCAGTATGTCTTTAGGCAGCCTGTCTTCTGGTGGTTGAGTTTGTATTCCTATCCTGGTGGTTGTTTGACCTGAGGCTTTCCTATCATGGTGGTTGGAGCCTGCAGGTTGTTGTGTGGTGTCAGGACTTGGTGCTGAAATTTGAACTTCTGTGAGAGTTCACTCAAAATTATATTCCTGGGGCTTCTTCTATCAGTGTCCTTGCTCTCACAGTGAGTTATAATTGACCTTCACCTCCCCAGGAGACCCTGCAAGACCTCTAGGTAGGTATAGCCCAGGTTTCTATAGAAGTACTGCTTTGTGATGGGTGCCAGTGCATGTGAGACCTTATATGCCCTCCAAGAATGGAGTCTCTGTTTTCGCCAGCCTTGTAGACCTCCTGCATTCAAATGCTGGAGGCCTTCAAGGGCAATGCTCTGCAGGTTTTTCCTTTCAATGATAGACCCTCGGACTGCTTTGGGGAGTTTTTTAATGTGAGAACATCCCTACATAGCCTGTGTGGATTTAATATTTTAGGGTAGGAGAAATGTTTTTAGTATAGATGTCTGCCACTTCTTTCCTCAATGTTGCTATTATTTTCTTTATAGGAAGTGTGATTGACACTCTGGTGGACAAAACCCAAACTGGGTATTAAACAGGGCCTTCTGTTTGCTCTGTGGTTGTCACTGCCCTATCAGATGTGGGGTCTGCTCACTAGTTATTGGAGTAGAATGCCCTAGATCTGTTTCTTAGCCATTTCTGATCTGAGTACAAGGTAAATAGGACTGGAACACTACCACTGGAAGGGAAATCACTATTTCTCTTCTGGACCTGTTCACCTGTGGATGTTCTCAGTTGTGTGTCACCTTTCATCTGTTGTGTGAACTCTCATACTACACTGTTGTTGGCACTGCTCTCAATTCCACCTTAACTGCGGGCATGCCAGCAATTGGTCCTGGTTCAAGATGCATTTAGAAAATGCATAGGAACCAGAGATCAAATTGCCAACATCTGTTGGATCATAGAAAAAGAAAGATAATTCCAGAAAAACATCTACTTCTGTTTCATTGACTACAATAAAGCCTTTGACTGTGTGGATCACAACAAACTATGGAAAATTCTTAAAGAAATGAGCATACCAGACCACTTTACTTGCTTCATGTATGCATACAGAAATCTGTATGCAGGTCAAGAAGCAACAGTTAGAACCAGGCATGAACAATGGACTGCTTTAAAATTGGGTAAGGAGTACGCCAAGGCTGTATATTGTCACCCTGTTTATTTAAATTATATGCAGAGTATATCATGCAAAGTGTCAGAATGGATGGAGCACAAAGTGGAATCAAGGTTGCTGGGAGAAATATCAATAACCTCAGATATGCAGATGATACCACCCTTATGGCAGAAGTGAAGAGAAACTGAAGAACCTCTTAATGAAGATGAAACAGGAGAGTGAAAAAGCTGGTTTAAACCTCAACATTCAGAAAACTAGTATCATGACATCCAATCCCATCACCTCATAGCAAATAGATGAAGAGACAGTGGAAACAGTGAGAGACTTTATTTTCTTGGGCTCCAAAATCACTGCAGATGGTGAAAACAGCCATGAAATTAAAAGACACTTGCTCCTTGGAAGAAAAGCTATGACTAACCTAAACAGCATATTAAAAAGCAGAGACATTACTTTGCCAACAAAGATCTGTATAGTCAAAGCTATGGTTTTTCCAGTAGTCATGTATGAATGTAAGAGGTGGACCATAGAGCTGAGCACTGAAGAATTGATGCTTTTGAATTGTGATGTTTGAGAAGACTCTTGAGAGTCCCTGGGACTGCAAAGAGATCAAATCAGTGAATCCTAAAGGAAATCAGTCCTGAATATTCATTGGAAGGACTGATGTTGAAGCTGAAACTCCAATACTTTGGCCACCTGATGCAAAGAGCCAACTCATTGGTAAAGACCCAACTCATTGATAAAAACCCTGATTTTGGGAAAGATTGAATCTAGGAGGAGAAGGGGACAACAAGGGGTGAGATGGTTGGGTGACATTACTGACTTGATGGACATGAGTTTGAGCAAACCCCAGGAGATAGTGATGGACAGGGAAGCCTGGCATGCTGCAGTCCCTGGGGTTGAACAAGGCAGACATGACTAAGCAACTGAAGAACAACAGCAGTCTCTCAGATGTTGTTTTCACAAGGCCACAAACAGATCTACTGAACTCAAGTGCCAAGATTGCTGAGTCATGTATCAGAACCTACCATGGATGCTATGGTGGCAGTTCATACTTTAGCTTGGCACAACCCCCACATTTATGTCTCCAAAAAGTCTATAGCTGTTAAAGTTAGACCTGTCTTGGCTGTGAGACGACTCATTATCCATTAAGATGTTCTATAGGCACTGAACTTACAAAGTCAGTTGCAGAGATGTCAGTTTGTAGTTTGTGTAAGTGCGAGAAATTTCATCCTTCCTTAGTTTCATGGCCCCAAAGCCCAACCTCTGCGTGTGGTCCACCTACAGAGGTTTACTCCAGAGGCTACCCTGGAGCACACAAGTCTGTCCGGCAAAGAGGGGGCACAGAGGTCGTGGCATTCAAGGTCACAGGATCCCCAGTGAGGACAGGGTACATGGAGTAGCCATTGATCATGGGTGCAAGAGATCAGGCACCCAATAGAGGCCTTTCCTAGTGTCTGGCCCTAGACCCAGGAGAGCTGGCCCTGGCAATGATGGAGCATGTAGGGGTGCCAGCTGATGTGATAGAGCAGGCTCCAGTTGGAACCCTTCCTAGTGCCTTGCCACAGGTACAGAAGAACTAGCCTTGATGGCAGTGGTGCATGTGGGGAAGCTGGCTGCCATAGGCTCAAGAGGGCTGGCCCTGTCTGCAGCCTTTCCTAGTGCCCAGGAAGGCAGGGGCAGCTTTACATCTATGGCAGACTGGGTTTCCTCCAGAAGCAATCCCAGTTACAAGTTTTCTCACTCCTGTCCCCTTACACTGTCTCCTTGCAGCCAACAGCAGTCCTCTCCCCTAGTTTGCTTTCCAAACGTCACATAACAATCTCCAGCCCCCATGCTCACTAGTGGACACAAGTCTCAGGTTGGGCACAGTCGACCTGCATAGGTCTCTGTCCTGCCTGCACTATCCTCCAGTAGCCCCTGAAGCTCCCCTTTTCTCCCAACCAATCTCCCCACTAGGGAGAGAACCTCCTTGGAGGCAGGAACCACTCCTGTCCTTTAACTTCCCTGCCAGTGATGCAGGTCCTGTCTTCTCCCTCTCCTCTTCCTTTTCCCTTCTTTCTTTCATCCTACCCACTTATCTAGGGGATTTTTCTTGTCTTTTTAGGTGTTTGATGTCTTCTACTAGTGTTCAGCCAGTGCTCTGTGAAAACTGTCCCATGTGTAAATATATTCTTGATGGATTTGTCAAATGAGATAAACTCCATATCCTGCTACTCCTCTACTATCCTGACTTCCTCCAGACCAGATATTTCCTATTTTAATATGCTATTTTCCCACAGGTCTTAACATTTTTCCTATATAAAATTGACTTTTCCATGTCATATTCTTTTCAGTAGGGTAGGCTATTGGGTCCAATTACAAATACAGTATATGTTTTGGGGAATTTGCTAACACAAAATAGTATCCAGAGGTTGCCCTTCTTGTCAGACAGGCATATTTATCTTCAGGACATTAATTCAGCTGAAATAACTGCAATATTTTCTTTCAACAATGAGAGGAAACTTCACTGGATCATTTATATTCTCTGAGGGAAACTCTGATTTCTACTTAAGAAAGCAAATATATTGGGAAGAATTAACTAATGTGAGAAAAAAATCTGTTTTTCTCTAATAAAGCAGTGTATTGGTAGGGTGGTGAGAAAGGCATGCTACATTTTATGAGGAAAGGCAGAAAATTCTTTAAAAAGTTTCGTTCCACTGGATTCAAATTTAGTAACACTAAGTTAAATCTCTCCTAACCCCATACATTCTGTTCTAATTAAGTGATATTAGCTATCCATTCTGTGGTGTGTGTGCATTCAGTTGTTCAGTCATGTCTCACTCTTTGTTACTCCATGAACTATAGCCTGCCAGGCTCCTATGTCCATGACATTTTTTAAGTTTATTTATTTTAATTGGAGGCTAATTACTTTACAATATAGTAGTGGTTTTTGCCATACACGGACATGAATCAGCCATGGGTGTACATGTGTCCCCCATCCTGAAACCCCCTCCTACGTCCCTCCCCATCCCATCCCTCAGGGTCGTTCCAGTGCACTACCCCTGAGTGCCTTTCTCATGCATCAAAACTGGACTGGTGATAGATTTCACATATGGTAATATACATGTTTCAATGCTATTCTCTCAAATCAACCCACCCTCACCTTCTCCCACAGAGTCCAAAAGTCTGTTCACTACACCTGTATCTCTTTTGCTGTCTTGTATATAGGGTCATCATTACATTTTTTAAAATTCCGTGTATATGCCTTAATATACTGTATTGGTGTTTTTCTTTCTGACTTACTTCACTCTGTATAATAGGCTCCAGTTTCATCCACCTCATTAGAACTGATTCAAATGCACTCCTTCTAATAGCTGAATTATATTCCATTGTGTATATGTACCACAGCTTTCTTATCCATTCATCTGCTGATGGACATCTAGGTTGCTTCCATATCCTGATATTATAAACAGTGTTACGATGAACATTGGGTTACATGTGTCTCCTTCAATTCTGGTTTCTGCGGTGTATATGCCCATCAGCAGGATTTCTGGGTCATATGGCAGTTCTAGTTCCAGGTTTTTAAGGAATCTCTACACTGTTCTCCATAGTGGCTGTACTAGTTTGCATTCCCACCAATAGAGTAAGAGGGTCCCCTTTTCTCTACACCCTCTCCAGCATTTATTGCTTGTAGACTTTTGGATATCAGCCATTCTGACGGGTGTGAGATGGTACTTCATTGTGCTTTTGATTTGCATTTCTCTGATAATGAGTGATGTTGAGCATTTTTCTTGTGTTTGTTAGCCATCTGTATGTCTTCTTTGGAGAAACATCTGTTTAGTTCTTTGGACCATTTTTTTATTGTGTCATTTATTTTTCTGGAATTGAGCTACTTGTATAATTTGGAGATTAATTCTTTTTCAGTTCCTTTATTTGCTATAATCTCCCATTCTGAATGCTGCCTTTTCACCGTGCTTATAGTTCCCTTTTCTGTGCAAAATCTTTTAAGTTTCATTAGGTCCCATTTGTTTATTTTTGCTTGTATTTCCTTTACTCTGGGAGGTGGGTCATAGAGGATCCTGCTATGATTTAGTTGGACAGTGTTTTGCCTATGTTTTCCTCTAGGAGTTTTATAGTTTCTAGTCTGACCTTTAGATCTTTAATCCATTTTGAGTTGATTTTTGTGTATGATATTAGAAAGTGTTCTAGTTTCATCCCTTTACAGGTGGTTGACCAGTTTTCCCAGAACCACTTGTGATATAGTCTTTTATTCATTGTATATTCTTGCCTCCTTTGTCAAAGATAACATGTCCATAGGTGCATGGATTTATCTCTGGAGTTTCTATTTTGTTCCATTGATCTATATTTCTGTCTTTGTGCCAGTACCATACTGTCTTGATGACTCTACCTTTGTAGTACAGTCTGAAGTCAGGCAGGTTGATTCCTCCAGTTTCATTCTTCTTTCTCAAGATTGCTTTGGCTAGTAGAGATTTTTTTGTATTTCCATACAGATTGTGAAATTATTTGCTCTAGTTCTCTGAAAAATACTGTTGGTAGCTTGACAGGGATTGCATTGAATCTATAGATTGTTTTGGGTAGTGTACTCATTTTCACTGTACTGATTCTTCTGATGCAAGAACATAGTATATTTCTCCATCTTTAGTGTCCTCTTTGATTTCTTTCATCAGTGTTTTATAGTTTTCTGTATACAGGTCTTTTGTTTCTTTAGGTAGATTTATTCCTATGTATTTTATTCTTTTCATTGCAATGGTGAATGGAATTGTTTCCTTAATTTCTCTTTCTGTTTTCTCATTGTTGGTGTATAGGAATGCAAGGGATTCCTGTGTGTTAATTTTATATCCTGCAACGTTACTACATTCATTGATTAGGTCTAATAATTTTCTGCTAGAGTCTTTAGGGTTTTCTAAGTGGAGGATCATGTCATCTGCAAACAGTGAGAGTTTTACATTTTCTTTGCCAATTTGGATTCCTTTTATGTCTTTTTCTTCTCTGATTGATGTGGCTAAAACTTCCAAAATATGTTGAATAGTAGTGATGAGAGTGGGCACCCTTGTCTTGTTCCTGACTTTAGGGGAACTGCTTTCAGTTTGCCACATTGAGGATAATGTTTGCTGGAGATTTGTCATCTATGGCCTGTATTATGATGAAGTATGTTCCTTCTCCGCCTGCTTTCTGGAGGGTGTTTTTTTTTTTTTTTTATCATAAATGGATGCTGAATTTTGCCAAAGGCTTTCTCTCCATTTATTGAGATAATCATGTGGTTTTTATTTTTCAATTTATTAATATGGTGTATCACATTGATTAATTTGGGAATATTGAAGAATGCTTGCATTACTCTGATAAAGCCCACTTGGTCATGGTGTATGATCTTTTTAATGTGTTGTCAGATTCTGAATGCTAGAATTTTGTTGAGAATTTTTTCCTCTATGTTCATCAGTGATATTGACCTGGAGTTTCCTTTTTTTGTGGCATCTTTGTCAGGTTTTGGTATTAGGGTGATGGTGGCCTCATAGAAGGAGTTTGCAAGTTTACCTTCCTCTGCAATTTTCTGGAAGAATTTGAGTAGGATAGGTATTAGTTCTCTCAATTTTTGGTAGAATTCAGCTGTGAAGCTGTCTGGACCTGGGCTTTTGTTTTCTTGAAGATTTCTGATTACAGTTTCAATTTCCGTGCTTGTGATGGGTCTGTTAAGATTTTCTATTTCTTCCTGGTTCAGTTTTGGAAAGTTGTACTTTTCTAAGAATTTGTCCATTTCTTCCACGTTGTCCATTTTATTGGCATATAATTGCTGATAGTAGTCTCTTATGATCCTTTGTATTTCTGTGTTGTCTGTTGTGATCTCTCCATTTTCATTTCTAATTATATTGATTTGCTTTTTCTCCCTTTGTTTCTTGATGTGTCTGGCTAATAGTTTGTCAATTTTATTTATCCTTTCAAAGAACCAGCTTTTGGATTTGTTGATTTTTGCTATGGTCTCTTTGTTTATTTTGCATTTATTTCTGCCCTAATTTTTAAGATTTGTTTCCTTCTACTAACCCTGGGGTTCTCCATTTCTTCCTTTTCTAGTGGCTTTAGGTGTAGAGTTAGGTTATTTATTTGACTTTTTTCTTGTTTCTGAGGTATGCCTGTATTGCTATGAACTTTCCCCTTAGCACTGCTTTTACAGTGTTCCACAGGTTTTGGGTTGTTGTGTTTTCATTTTCATTCATTTCTATGCATATTTTGATTTCCTTTTTGACTTCTTCTGTTATTTGTTGGTTATTCAGCAGCGTGTTGTTCAGCCTCCATGTGTTGGCATTTTTTATAGTTTTTCTCCTATAATTGAGATCTAATCTTACTGCATTGTGGTCAGAAAAGATGCTTGAAATGATTTCATTTTTTTTTTTAATTTACCAAGGCTAGATTTATGGCCCAGGATGTGATCTATCCTGCAGAAGGTTCCATGTGTGCTTGAGAAAAAGGTGAAATTCATTGTTTTGGGGTGAAATGTCCTATAGATATCAATTACGTCTAACTGGTCTGTTGTATGATTTAAAGTTTGTGCTCTTTATTAATTTTCTGTTTAGTTGATCTATCCATAGATATGAGTGGGGTATTAAAGTCTCCAACTATTATTGTGTTGTTGTTAATTTCCCCTTTCATAATTGTTAGCATTTGTCTTACATACTGTGGTGCTCCTATGTTGGGTGCATAGATATTTATAATTGTTATATCTTCTTCTTGGATTGATCCTTTGATCATTATGTAGTGTCCTTCTTTGTCTCTTTTCACAGCCTTTGTTTTAAAGTCTGTTTCATCTGATATGAGTATTGCTACTCCTACTTTCTTTTGGTCTCTATTTGTGTGGAATATCTTTTTCCAGCCCTTCGCTTTCAGCCTGTATGTGTCCCCTATTTTGAGGTGGGTCTCTTGTAGACAACATATATAGGGGTCTTGTTTTTGTATCCATTCAGCCAGTCTTTATCTTTTGGTTGGGGCATTCAAACCATTTACATTTAAGGTAATTATTGACAAGTCTGATCCCGTTGCCATTTACTTTATTGTTTTGCGTTCAGGTTTATTTTCCATTTTTGTGTTTCCTGTCTAGAAAAAATCCTTTAGCAATTGTTGGAGAGCTGGTTTGGTGGTGCTGAATTCCTCAGCTTTTGCTTGTCTGTAAAGCTTTTGATTTCCCCTTCATATTTGAATGAGATCCTTGCTGGGTACAGTTATCTGGGCTGTAGGTGTTATACACACACACACACACACACACACACACACACACATATATATATATTTTTTTTTCATCACTTTAAGTATGTCGTGCCATTCCCTCCTGGCCTGAAGAGTTTCTATTGAAAGGTCAGCTGTTATCCCTATGGGAATTCCCTTGTGTGTTATTTGTTGTTTTTCCCTTGCTGCTTTTAATATTTGTTCTTTGTGTTTGACCTTTGCTAATTTGATGAATATGTGTCTTGGTGTGTTTTGCCTTGAGTTTATCCTGTTTGGGACTCTCTGGGTTTCTTGGACTTGGGTGATTATTTCCTTCCTCATTTTAGGGAAGTTTTCAACTATTATCTCCTCAAGTATTTTCTCATGGTCTTTCTTTTTGTCTTTTTCTTCTGGGACTCCTATAATTCGAATGTTGGAGCATTTAATATTGTTCTGGAGATCGCTGAGGTTGTCCTCATTTCTTTCAATTCGTTTTTCTTTTTTCCTCTCTGATTCATTTATTTCTACCATTCTATCTTCTACTTCACTAATCCTATCTTCTGCCTCTGTTATTCTACTATTTGTTGCCTCCAGAGTATTTTTTTATCTCATTTATTGCATTATTCATTATATATTGACTCATCTTTTTTTTCTTCTAAGTCCTTGTTAAACCTTTCTTGCATCTTCCCAGTCCTTGTCGCCAGGCTATTTATCTGTGATTCCATTTTGATTTCAAGATTTTGGATCATTTTCACTATCATTATTAAGAATTCTTTATTAGGTATATTCCCTATCTCTTCCTCTTTTGTTTGGTTTGGTGGGCATTTATCTTGTTCCTTTACCTGCTGGGTATTCCTCTATCTCTTCATCTTGTTTATATTGCTGTGTTTGGGGTGTCCTTTCTGTATTCTGGCAGTTTGTGGAGTTCTCTTTATTGTGGAGTTTCCTCGCTGTGGGTGGAGTTGCACGGTGGCTTGTCAAAGTTTCTTGGTTAGGGAAGCTTGTGTCTGGTAAGTGGAGCTGGATTTCTTCTCTCTGGAGTGCAATGAAGTGTCCAATAATGATTGATCAGACATCAGTGGGTTTGAAGTGACTTTGGGCAGCCTGTCTATTGGAGCTCAGGGCTGTGTTCCTGTGTTGCTGGAGAATTTGCATGGTATGTCTTGCTCTGGAACTTGTTGGCCCTTGGGTGGTACTTGGTTTCAGTGTAGGTATGGAGGCATTTGATGAGCTCCTATCGATTAATGTTCCCTGGATTCAGGAGTTCTCTGATGTTCTCAGGTTCTCAGGATTTGGACTTAAGCCTCCTGCTTCTGGTTTTCAGTCTTATTTTTTGCAGTAGTCTCAAGACTTCTCCTTCTATACTGCACCATTGATAAAACATCTAGGTTAAAGATGAAAAGTTTCTCCACAGTGAGGGACACCCAGAGAGGTTCACAGAGTTACATGGAGAAGAGAAGAGGGAGGAGGGAGTTAGAAGTGACCCAAATTAGATGAGGTGGAATCAAAAGAGGAGAGAGTAAGTTAGCCAGTAATCACTTCCTTATGTATGCTCCACAGTCTGGACTGCTCAGAGATGTTCACAGAGTTATATAGAGAACAGAAGAGGGAGGAAGGAGACAGAGGTCGCCAGGAGGATAAAGGGGGGAATCAAAAGGAGAGAGATCCAGCCAGTAATCACTTCCCTAAGTGTTCACCACCATCCAGAACACACAGAGATTCACAGAGTTGGGTAAAGAAGAGAAGGGGGAGGGAGAAGACAGAGGCGACCTGGTGGAGAAAAAGGAAAGTCCAAAGGAGGAGAGAACAGTCAAGCCAGTAATCTTGCTCCCATGTAAAAATGGATACTGAAGATTGGGTTTTTAAAGGTAAAAAATTGATAAGAAATACCAAAAAGCAAAGATTAAAAATCGAGAGTAGAGGTTGGATTTTCAAAAATACAATATTAAAGAAAAGAAGAAAAAAATCACAAAAATTACATATATATATATATATATATATATATATGAAGTTTGCTTTAAAAAATAGGTTCTTTTTTTTGCAAAGTAATAGTATGTTATAAAAATGAAAATTAAAGGAGTAATAGAGGACNTACTGCAATTAAAAAAAAAAATAACATACAACTCAGTGAGTTCAGCTCACAGTTGGGTGTTTCACTAGGTAATTTCTGAGGACAGGAGAAGTCTGGCTCCATCAGCCTCTAAGTTCCATCTTCAACAGGAGGGTGAATCCATTGAGAGGTCTGGAGGCAGTCTGCACCCCCTTGAAATCCATTCTACCAGCAAATAGCAGAAGGAAATAACTTACACGAGGGAACAATAATAATCTGATGAATCAGATAGAGATGTGTATAAGAGACAGGTGTGGGGTCAGTTCATTTTCAGATAGTTCCTTGGTCTGGCTTATATTTCTCAAGATCTATAGGCCCCTTCCTATGTAGTCGGTACTAACGACAGGATTTTAATCTACTGCATCTGTCACTTCCAGGCGGTTCCCTCTGTTTTAGCTTCTTCTGTTTGCTGGTCTCTTCAGTGTCTGATTTCCACCCTGACACAAGGGGGCAGTGGTGGACACTTTTTTAGTCTCACTTGTTTAGTCGCGCTGTGGGGAGGGAGGGGCACTGCAAACAAATGACACTGGCATGTGCTTGCCGTATCTCAGCCACACTGGGCCTGCCTTTGCTCACGGCACATGTGCCCTCCCTGTCCACACAGCTCAGGCTCTAGATTGCTCCGCCAGGAACCGTCCGAGGCCAGCCCTGGGCTGCATGCACCTCCCAGGTCTAAGCCGCTCAGGTTCAGGCACTCGGGTAGTCCTCAGAGATGCAAACTCAGTTGGGCCTGCATTTTGTGTCCTTCCCATGTCTGAGCAGCTCAGGTGATAAGGTGTTTGGCAAGTGCAGTCACTGTGACTTATCGCCTCTCCCATCCCTGCTGCTCAGTTTTCTGGGTGTACAACCAGCGTACCTTCTCAGGTAGATGATGACTGTCCAGAATCCCAAGAAGTCTTGGTTAGCAAAGAAGCCTGCTTGCAGTTTGGTAGATAATGTCTCTCGGGGCTGGGATGCCCCCTTCTGGCTCTAGCTGCCTGTCACTGGAGGGGGATGGTCTGCAGCCAGCTAATTCTGTTCAGTCCTTTGTTCTGAGTGAGCCTGGTGGTGTCTTAGGTTAGAGCTTTTCGCATGGTTAGCTATCCCACAGACTGGTTTGCTAGCCCACATTAGTTTGCTCTGATAACCCTCGGGCCATTCATGCCTGATCCTTACTCTAAGCAATAGAGCCCGTGCCTCTCTGCCCAGCCCCTGCTTGCTAGTGGGGGATGCAGGCATCTGCGCTGCTTCTCTGCTGGGGGATTTGCCATTGGGCTCATAATCTGTGGGTTTTATTTATTTATTTATTTTTCCTCCCTGTTATGTTTCCCTCTGTGCTTCCAAGGCTTGCCACAGACTTGGCAGTGAGAGTGTTTCCTGGTGTTTGGAAACTTCTCTCTTTTTAAGACTCCTTTCCTGGGATGGAGCTCCATCCCTACCTCTTTTGTCTCTTTTTCTGTCTTTTATATTTTTTCCTATCCCCTTTCAAAGACAATGGCTTCTGGGTGCCTGAATCCTCTGCCAGCACTCAGAAGTTGTTTTGTGGCATTTACTCAGCATTTAAATGTTCTTTTGATGACTTTGTGGTGGAGAAAGTGGTCTCCCCTTCCCATTCCTGTGCCATCCTAGGACTGCCCCTCTGGAATGTTATACTTTTCTAAGAATTTGTCCATTTCTTCCTAGTTGTCCATTTTATTGACATATAGTTGCTGATAGTAGTCTCTTATGATCCTTTGTATTTCATGTTGTCTGTTGTGATTTCTCCATTTTCATTTCTAATTTTCTTGATCTGATTCTTCTCCCTTTTTTTCTCGATGAATCTGGCTAATGGTTTGTCTATTTTATTTATCTTCTCAAAGAACCAGCTTTTGGCTTTGTTGATTTTTGATGTTCTCCTTTGTTTCTATTTCATTAATTTCTGCCCTAATTTTAATTATTTCTTTCCTTCTACTAACCCTGGGCTTCTGCATTTCTTCTTTTGCTACTTGCCTTAGGTGTAGAGTTAGGTTGTTTATTTGATTTTTCTCTTGCTTTTTGAGGTAAGCTTGTATTGCTACGAACCTTCCCCTTAGAACTGCTTTTACTGAATACCATAGGTTTGGGTTGTTGTATTTCTTTCTCATTCGGTTCTATGCATATTTTAATTTCTTTTTTGATTTCTTCTGTTATTTGTTGGTTACTCAGAAGCGTGTTTTTTAGCCTCCATATGTTTCTATTTATATATATATGTGTGTGTGTATATCGGAGAAGGCAATGGCACCCCACTCCAGCACTCTTGCCTGGAAAATCCCATGGATGGAGGAGCCTGGTGGGCTGCAGTCCATGGGGTCGCTAAGAGTCGGACACGACTGAGTGACTTGACTTTCACATTTCACTTTCATGCATTGGAGAAGGAAATGGCAACCCACTCCAGTGTTCTTGCCTGGAGAATCCCAGGGATGGCGGAGCCAGGTGGGCTGCCGTCTATGGGGTCGCACAGAGTCGGACATGACTGAAGTGACTTAGCAGTAGCAGTGTGTGTGTGTATATATATATATATATATTTTTTTTTTCTCCTGTAGTTGACCTCTAATCTTACTGCACTGTGATCAGAAAAGATGCTTGGAATGATTTCAATTTTTTTGAATTTACCAAAGCTAGATTTATGGCCCAGGATGTGATCTATCCTGGACAAGGTTCCATGTGCACTTGAGAAAAACATGAAACTCATTGTTTTGTGGTGAAATGTCCTGTAGATATCAATTAGGTCTAATTGGTCCATTGTATCATTTAAAGTTTGTGTTTCCCTGCTAATTTTTTGTTTAGTTGATCTATCCATAGGTATGAGTGGGGTGTTAAAGTCTCCCAGTATTATTGTGTTACTATTAATTTCCCCTTTTATACTTGTTAGCATTTGCCTTACATAGTTTATGCTCCTACGTTGGGTGCATATATATTTATAATTGTTATATCTTCTTCTTGGATTGATCCTTTGATCATGAGGTAGTGACCTTCTTTGTCTCTTTTCACACCTTTATTTCAAAGTCTATTTTATCTGATTTGAGTAGTGCTATTTCTGCTTTCTTTTGATCTCCATTTGCTTGAAATCTTTTTTCAGCCCTTCACTTTCATTCTGTATGTGTCCCTTGTGTTGAGATGCCTCTCTTGTAGACAGCATATATAGTGGCTTTTTTTTTTTTTTAAATCCATTCAGCCAGTCTTTGTCTTTTGGTTGGGTCATTTAACATATTTACCTTTAAGGTAATTATTGATAAGTATGATCCCATTGCCATTTACTTTGTTGTTTGGGGGTTGATTTTATAAGCCTTTGCTGTGTTTCCTGTCTAGAGAAGATCCTTTAGCATTTATTGAAGAGCTGGTTTGGTGGTGCTGAATTCTCTCAGCTTTTGCTTGTCTGTAAAGTTTCTGATTCTCCTTCATATTTGAATGAGATCCTTGCTGGGTACAGTAATCTGAGTTGTAGGTTTTTATCTTTCATCACTTTAAGTATGTCCTGCCATTCCCTTCTGGCCTGAAGAGTTTCTATTGAAAGATCAGCTGTTATCCTTATGGGAATCCCTTTGTATGTTGTTTGTTGTTTTTCCCTTGCTGCTTGTAATATTTGTTCTTTGTGTTTGATCTTCATAAATTTGATTAATATGTGTCTTGGGGTGTTTCACCTTGGTTTTTTCCTGGTTTGGACTCTGGGTTTCTTGGACTTGGGTTACTATTTCCTTCCCCAAATTAGGAAATTTTTCAGCTATTATCTTCTCAAGTATTTTCTCATGGCCTTTGTTTTTGTCTTCTTCTTGTGGGACTCCTATGATTAGAATGCTGGGGCATTTGACATTGTCCCAGAGGTCTCTGAGATTGTCATCAATTTTTTTTTCTTTTTCCCTCTCTGCATCATTTATTTTCACCATTCTATTTCCACCTCACTTATCCTGTCTTCTGCCTCAGTTATTCTACTCTTGGTTCCTCCAGAGTGTTTTTTATTTCAGTCCTTGCATTATTCATTATTGATTGACTCTTCTTTTTTATAGTTCCTTGATAAACATTTCTTGCATCTTCTCAATCCTTGTCTCCAGACTATTTATCTGTAACTCTATTTCGTTTTCAAGATTTTGGATCATTTTTACTACAATCGTTCCAAATTATTTTTAGGTAGACTCCCTATCTCCTCCCCTTTTGTTTGGTTTTGTGGGCATTTATCATGTTACTTTACCTGCTGAATATTATCTACCTTTTCATCTTGTTAAGATTGCTGTGTTTGGGGTGGCCTTTCTGTATGCAGGAAATTTGTGATTTCTCTTTATTGTGGAGGTTCCTCCGTATAGGTTGAGTTGGATGAGCAGCTTGTCAAGGTTGCCTGGTTAGGAAATATTTTATCGGTGTTATGGTGGGTGGAGCTGTATCTCTTCTCTCTAGGGTTCAATGAAGTATCCAGTAGTGAGTTTTGAGGTATCTATGGGTTTCTTGTTCACTTTTGGCCACCTGTATTTTAATGCTCAGGGTTATGTTCCAGCATTGTTGGAAAGTTAGTGTGGTATGTCTTGATCTGGAACTTGTTGGCTCTTGGGTGGTGCTTGTTTTCAGTGTAGGTATGGAGGCTTTTGAATGAGCTCTTGTCGATTAATATTCCCTGGAGTCAGGAGTTTTTTGTTGGTCTCAAGTTTTGGATTTAAGCCTCCTGCCTCTGCCTTTCAGTCTTATTCTTACAGTAGCCTCAAGACTTCCCCATCCATACAGCACAGGTGATAAAACATCTAGGTTAATGGGGAAAAGATTCTCCACAGTGAGGGACACCCAGAGAGGTTTACAGAGTTACATGGAGAAGAGACGACGGAGGAAGGAGTTAGAGGTGAACAGGAGGAGAAGAGGGGAAACCAAAAGGAGAAAGAGCAGTTGAGCCAGTAATCAATTCCCTATGTGCTCTCCACAATGTGGAACACTCAGAGAGGTTCATGGAGTTACATAGAAAAGAGAAGAAGGAGGAAGGAGATAGAGGTAACCAGGAGAAGAGGGGGAGTCAAAAGGAAAGAGACAGATCTAGCCATTAATGAGTTCCCTAAGTGTTCTCCACAGCCCAGAACACCCAAATATATTCACAGAGTTGGGTAAAGAAGAGAAGAGGGAGGGTGGAGATAAGAGGTGACTTGGGTGAGAAGAAGGAGAGTATAGGGAAAGAGAGAAATCAAGCCACTAATCACATTCCTAAGTAAAAATGGGTACTGAAGTTTGGATTCTTAAATGTACAAAATTGATAACAAATACCAAAAAGCAAAGG
>SJXQ01010732.1:0-15625 GCA_006408695.1 Aepyceros melampus
ATCCCCTGGAGAAGAGATAGCCTACCCACTCTAGTTTTCTTGGGCTTCCCTTGTGGCTTAGCTGGTAAAGAAATTACCTGTAATACAGGAGACCTGGGTTCAGTCCCTGGGTTGGGAAGATCTGGAATCGGGGAAGGCTACCCTCTCCAGTATCCTCACCTGGAGAATTCCATGTACTATGTAGTCTATCGGTTCACAAAAAGTCAGACATGACTGAGCGACTTTCACTTTCCCCAACTCCCAGGCTGTGGACCGCTATGGGTCCATGGCCTGTGAGGAACTGGGCCATACAGCAGGAAGTGAGTGGTGGGAGAGCAGCTCACCCGCCATGCCCCATTGCTCCCCATCAGTCACTTTACCACCTGAACCATCCCCTCATTCCTCCTATTATTGCCTGAACCACCGTCACCCTTGTCTATGGAAAAATTGTCTTCCCTGAAACTGGTCCCTAGCCAAAAAGGCCGGGGACTGCTGCCCTATATCACATTACTAGTTTTGCTTTTATTACTAAAATGCTGCACTACTCAATAACTAAGACAGGCATGTTGATCAATAACTACAGTAAATATATGCATTTGATCTTGAGATTCTTTTTTAGATAACTCGTAGACTCTTAAAGCAGCATAAAAGCCCTCACTCTACAGATATATAGGTGACTTTTGTATAGAGTTAAATGAATTCATTAAAATATTAATTATGATTAAGACATATAAATAGTATGAATGGGATAGACATATTAACATTATCTGACTATCACATGGAGAGGAAAAGACAACAGATGGACACCAAAAATGAACTGAAAGAAAAATACCTCAAAGAATTACCAGTAGCATGTATATATATTTTTATTAATTTTTTTGCAAGTATAGATCACTCAATGTGTAAAGCTAAAGTTACGTTTTATACTTACACTTTTCTATCTATGTTTTAAAAATAAATTTAATGAATATTTGGGGGTTTTTTGGCCACACCAGGCAGCTTGTGGGATCTCAGTTCCCTGACCAGGGATTGAACCTGGGCTCTTAGCAGTGACAGCTCTGTATAATAACTACTGGACCACCAGGGAATTCCTCTCTTTATCTACATTTTAAAAATTATTTATAAAAAATACACACAGAGAGAGATGCACACACATTTAAAAGAAAAAGTCAAAAGGCATATCAATATCACAGAAACATGAAAATTTTAGAATTGAGTCAGGATAAATCTTGGGTAATATAGCTCAGATTCCCTCATTTCTTTGACATCTTTGATAGAAGGATAATCTACATCTACTTGGAAACTTCTGGTGACAGAGATCTTATTCTTTCATGATATAACTCAGTCTGACTCTCTCTAGTGTGAACAGCACTAATTGAAAATTCTCCCCCAAATGAATTATAACATGACTGCATGCCATGTTTAGCCACGGTTTAGTGCTATCACGTACGGAAGTACAGACTGTACAATGTACAACTCTATAGACCAGACTTGTCACCCTCTGGAGCTGTGCGGTGTCAGAGCCCTATCTTGGCACATGACATCATCTAAACTGGAGAAACTGTTTCTTGTCTTGCTTTTCCTCTGCCTCTTCTTTTTCCTAATATATTTGATCTCTTCAGTATGGCCCCCCATATTGCATTTTTTCATTATCCCTGCCTTGTGCTTTCCAGGGAAAAAATGATTCAATGATTCATCTTCCAGTTTTTTGAGGTTTGCTTTTAGACTCCAAAAAAAAGGGGTGGGGGGACAGCACTGCTTTGGGATGACTGTCACTGACTCATGATCAAGGAAGATCTCAATGCATGAAAAAAAACCCACTGAGTATGAATGTTATAACCACTAACTAAAAGTGAAGACAAAGGAAGAAACAAGTCAAAGAACAGTTTAAGCCATCCCAGGTTTAGATTCTTCTTTTTAAACATATGTTTGTTAATTCCCACAACAAAGCTGTGTAATAACTGTAACTACAGCCACGGCTCTCCCCTGAGGTCACATGGAGTAGTCCCTCATCTGTCCTACACTCTTCTCTGTATGTTCCATTCCTTCTGCTGAATTACCTTCCCTGACCCAACGGATACCCTCTTCTGTTCATTCTCTCTTTTACCTTGCAAACTCCTGTTTATCATTCAGATTCCAGATTAGATGTAATCTAATTCCTTGATCCTTTATGTCTAGGCTAATTGTGCTTCCTATTTGCTCCAAAATACTTTGCATATCATATCCCAGATGTTATCACCTATATTTGCATCCTAATCACCTGTGCAGACCTGTCTCCTCTCTTAGACTCTAACTACCATGAGATCCAGACTATGTAAAGGGAAGCAGGAGAGTATAATTCAGTAGAGTTAGGACATAGACCTTAGGCCGATGCTTCCAGTATTTAAAGCCTGGCTCTACCACTTAACTGACTCAGTGACTTCAGGTAAGTTACTTAAATGCTTCAGTTCATTCATTTGCAAAGTGAGAATAAAATACTGTTTACTTTCTCTAACTGTTGTGAGAACACAGAGAAAGCTCTTAAGAGAGTGTAGGACACTCAATAGATGTTACTTATTAAGGTTATTCATGAGTGTATTCTCAATACTGATACATAGACATTCAC
This sequence comes from Aepyceros melampus, assembly GCA_006408695.1. Taxonomy (NCBI): domain Eukaryota; kingdom Metazoa; phylum Chordata; class Mammalia; order Artiodactyla; family Bovidae; genus Aepyceros; species Aepyceros melampus. The sequence goes on from SJXQ01010732.1 coordinate 2,585, forward strand.
ATTCTTTGCAGACTCTGGATCAGGCATCTTCAGTAGAGTTAGGACATAGACCTTAGGCCGATGCTTCCAGTATGTAAAGCCTGGCTCTACCACTTAACTGACTCAGTGACTTCAGGTAAGTTACTTAAATGCTTCAGTTCATTCATTTGCAAAGTGAGAATAAAATACTGTTTACTTTCTCTAACTGTTGTGAGAACACAGAGAAAGCTCTTAAGAGAGTGCAGGACACTCAATAGATGTTACTTATTAAGGTTATTCATGAGTGTATTCTCAATACTGATACATAGACATTCACATTCTTTGCAGACTCTGATCAGGCATCTTCTATTATTAATTAAAGCCTTCTCAGATGTGTCTTTTGGAAAGGTCTTCCTTCAAACCCTCATCTCTGCCTGTTTAATAGCATTTCTTATTTACTACATTAAATCTACTTAATGCATTCTGCATGTCTTTTTTCTCCTATTAAACCAAAAGATGATAGCCTCCATATTTGTCTCTCTGTTCTCCTCGCAGAAAACAATAGTTGACTGAATTAATGACAATATATAAATCAATGAATTGAAAATCAAAGGCAGTCCTTCAAGACAAGTTGGTAAGGGAGTTTGGACTAAAAGGAGGGCTGGAAATTCAGATATTAGACTAAGAGGCTTGGGTGAAGACTGAAGAAAAAAAGACTGCTACACATCAGAAGTCAGCAAAACTGAAAAGTCAGCGTTTGCCTCTGTTGGGTAGTCTGTTAAGCTTTGTCAGTGCACGGAATGCTCCATGTCACAATCCAAGAGCCAGACTGGTGTAGCCTTTGCACTGGAAACCAAAAAGGGAAAGTCTTGGCTCCCTGAATCAGCTCCTTTGTTCCCTGGTAGCAGAAAGCTCCTTGTCAAAAATCCTTGGTATAAAGCCCTAGGTAGCTCATGACTGATGAAGGAGAAGATGTCGTTCCACTATGAGACATCACTGGATTTTAAATTATCTATGACTGATCATTTACAGTTCAGCATACTGAGGAGTTAGAATGCTTATACCTAGCAACTGGTTGGAAAGATGACCATGTAACATATGCAAAGTCAAAGTCCAGAGAGGACAGAAATGTTTATAACAAAATTTTAAAATGAAGTAAACGATTCTGGGAGAATTTTCTGAAGTTTGCACTGATAACAAAGTGTTCAATAAGTTGATCTTTCTAAAAAGAGTTTCCCTTGAGCAAATAAGTTTGGCAAACCACAACCTACAGGTATTTTTAAAATTTTATGATTCACATCACAATATTAAAATTGCTGGAAAGTCTGGAAGTGAGAAAACTTACTTATATTCACCTAAACCTTGAGAGATGGTACTTTCCTGAAATTACCCTTCTTGATAAAAAGAGGACTAGAATCTACTCTGATTTTAAATTTTCTATAAAACTGTACCATCTCTTTTTGGACTGTAGAATAGCTCAGTGGAACAAGATTTTGGAAAAAATAACGATGAGGCCGCAGAGTGAAGTATCTCCAGCTCCACCTTCCTACTGACATTTCCCAACTTATGAATAGTATTTAAGGCCTCAATTCCAGCACTTAGGCAGGAACAGTGCTTAGATATAAACTGCTGTCCTCATCTACACATTATTCATGATCATTCTGGTTTATATGCCCCTGTATCAGAAAGGAAGTCTGGTTTCCATATCTGATCCCCTCACCTCCCAAACCTCCACCACCAAGCATTACTTCTGAAATTTTCACCTGATTTCTTCCCAGAGAGCTTGTGAACATCCCCAGTGAAATTCTCTGAGAAAACTCAAACACTTCCTCTCAGTCTTCATTTGCTCTGACCTTTCTGCAATATTATCTACGGCTCTCACTTCCTTTCAGCTCAATTCTTCCTTATTTGCTCTTGATCCTCAGGACAGACACCTTAAATAAAGTGAAATTTGATTCAAACTACAGAAAATCTATCAGGATCATTCTTTTGCTGACCTGATAATTACAATGAAAAATTTTTTTTGCAACTTTCCCATTTGTTATGGATAGAAAGTTGAGAGATTAAGACCCAGGAAACTTGAAATTGAAGGATAAGTCTAACTACTAAGAAATAATATGATATAGACTAAAAATAACCCCTAGCCCTCTGTTTTCTTATCTCTTATGATCTGTGAAGTGAAGGAATGAGACTAAATGGTTTCTATGATTCTATTTTGGCCAATCCTGAATATTGAGGAAATGATTCTATACTCAATTTATGTGACTGTGATCAAATCATTTAACCACTCTGAGTTTCAGCTTAGAGCCTTATCTGTAAAACAATATTATTTTTTTAAAACACCTTAATATGGAAAGTTGCTGCTGCTGCTGCTGCTAAGTTGCTTCAGTCGTGTCAGACTCTGTGCGACCCCATAGACGGCAGCCCACCCGGCTCTCCTGTCCCTGGGATTCTCCAGGCAAGCATACTGGAGTGGGTTGCCATTTCCTTCTCCAATACATGAAAGTGAAAGTGAAGTAGTGTCCAACTCCTAGCGATCCCCTGGACTGCAGCCTACCAGGCTCCTCCATCCATGGGAACTTCCGGGCAAGAGTACTGGAGTGGGTTGCCATTGCCTTCTCCGAATATGGAAAGTTAGTATGTTTAATTACATTACTTCTAAAGATGAACTACCTAAGACTGCTAAGTTGCTTCAGTCATGTCAGACTCTGTGCGACCCCATAGACGGCAGCCCACCCGGCTCTCCTGTCCCTGGGATTCTCCAGGCAAGCATACTGGAGTGGGTTGCCATTTCCTTCTCCAATACATGAAAGTGAAAGTGAAGTAGTGTCCAACTCCTAGCGATCCCCTGGACTGCAGCCTACCAGGCTCCTCCATCCATGGGAACTTCCGGGCAAGAGTACTGGAGTGGGTTGCCATTGCCTTCTCCGAATATGGAAAGTTAGTATGTTTAATTACATTACTTCTAAAGATGAACTACCTAAGTTCAAATTCCAGCCTCCTTCACCCACCCTCATCATTTTGTATCTGTGTGACTCTGGGAAAATTATTGGCTTCAGTTTTCTCATCTGGAAAAAAAAAGGACATATTAACAGATCCTACTTCATACAGTTTTGTGAATTAAGTGAATTCCTATGTGGAAAGGTCTTAGAACATTGCTTCCTACATAGTGAGTACTGTGTTAAGTGTGACTTTATTATTAATAGATCTTAAAATTGGTTGAAAATTAAGTATTCAAATGCTTCATTTTTCCTTTTTCTACCTAACTCTGTGGCATTGGTAATTTGTTCACTGCTTTGAAAAGTATGATTCACTGCAAAGAAAAAGAATCTGTAACCGACAATTTTCTTATAGATTCATACTCTGTAATATTTTTTTAAAATTAAACATCACATTTTGCTTATGTTGGTATAAAATATGAGAGATAACTTTGGATTGGTTAAGTCATCATACATACAAAATCAGATTTTCATTTTGAAGTTTTAATTGAGATATATAGTAAGAATTATATGCTTTTAAAACTTTTATATCAATAGGTTTATCTGCTACTTTTTGTTTCCAATGTTTCATACCATTTTTCTCTATATCTCCTTTGCTGTTTTTTTTTTTCATTAAGTGCATATTATCCAACATAATGCTTAAATCCCTTTAATAATTGTTTTACTATATATTTTAGAGAAGTTTTCTTAGCAATTCTCTAGGGCTTATATATTATCATACTCTAGACTTACACTAAATTAATTTCAGTGAGACATAGAAACCTTATGCTATCATAGATTTATTCTCTTTGTTTTTTCATTTGTTATTTTTACATACTACCTTTTTTATCTATGTTGCAAACTCAACAACACATTGTTATAATTATCACTTAGTATGAGTATGTTGTCTTTCAGAAAAGCTGAGAGAAAGGAGAGCAAGCACATATTTGCAGTACTTGTAGTATACTGCCTGCTAAGTCACTTCAGTCATGTCGGAGTCTTTGTGACCCCATGGACTGTAGCCTGCCAGGCTCCTCTGTCCATGGGATTCTCCAGGCAAGAATACTGGGATGGGTTTCCATGTCCTCCTCTAAGTGATCTTCTTCCTCTTATTATTTCTGGTTCTCTTCATTTATTTTTATGGATTTGAGTTACTGTCTGGAGTCATTTTCTTCATCCAATAGAATTCTGCACCCACCCACTTCCTTTGTGCCTTGAGTTAGTTAAGTATGGTTTAGTTATTTGAAGTTTTTAACATATTTTAATTATTTTAAAATTATAACAACTGCTTTGACTTCAGCTAAATCTAACTTTAGTATCTTCTCAAACAGGCAGCTGCCTGTTTTTTGACCTGGTCATTTTCTTGTTTCTTTGTATATCTTGTTATTTTTGGTTCTAAATTAAATTTGGTTCTAAATTATCTACATTTTAGAAAATATATTATATTATCTAAATATAATAGATAATATATTATCTAAATATAATAGATAATATATTATATTATCTAAATATAATAGATATCGGTGGGATACCGATTCCCACCCAGCACCCACTCTACCACCCAACTCTGAAGCTTGATGTTGGTGTTTGTTGGTTTTAGTGACAGACCGGACTATTCTAGTGAAGCTATTTCCCTTACATTGTGAGTCCTCTCCTGTCGTTCCTCAGAGGGTGCAATTTCAGGCATGTTTTCTGAGAGATATCTTTGACTATCACTTTCCCTGATCAAGGGCAGATATAGACGTCACTAAGTGTTGGCTGATTTTTCTGGGTCATCAATTTCCACATGGCCTGATTTAATTACATTTTGCTCTTCTGGAAGGTTCACTCTTGAGACCACTGATTTTGAGGTTTACTTTGACATCTGAAGGCTTGTTTCAACTCTCTGTTTCCCTAGTTCTCTCTGGCAAACTAGACAGCCCATAGTTTATCTTATACTTCTCATGGAACTGCCTATTGATTGCTTATCACTCAAATCTTCATTTTTTCCAAGATTTCTCTAAGACTTGAATTTCCTTTGAGAAGAGCTTGAGAGCTCTCTGTTCTTAGGGCCCACCTGTACTTCTAGGAAAAATCTCTGAGCCTTGACTCAGGAAATAGGGATAGGGACATTGGTCTGCTTTTCTTTAAAAGAGCCATGTTTTAAGGGCAGAGCAGGGGCCGTAGCCGCTGTTCCTTTCAGCTTGTTTTTCCTAGTATGGGAACTCTACACTGTGAATGAGATAGGGCAAAGGTCATATGGACCTTTGTATTTTCAGCTTACCCACCTGAGGTCCAGCTTCTACCTTGTAAATGTTGGCAAGGAGGAGGGAGGGAACCCATGACCTCTTGGTCAAACTTGCCTGAATTTTTTCACTGTACAGTATACAGATATGGGAGGCCTTCCCTCCTGACAAGATACTGCAGCTCTTGAGCAGGAGCTAGGGGAGAGGGATCTCTGGGTTCTTGGCTATTGTTGTTGTTCAATTGCTAAGTGATATTTGACTCTTTGCAACTCCATGGTCTGCAGCACACCAGGATTCCCTGTCCTTCACTATCTCCCAAATTCATGTCCACTGGGTCAGTGATGATATCTAATCACCTCGTCGTCTGCCACCTCCTTCTCCTTTGCCTTCAATTTTTCCAAGAATCAGGGTCTTTTCCAATGAGTCTGCTCTTTGCATCAGGTAACCAAAGTATTGGAACTTTAGCTTTGGTATCAATTATTTCAATGAATATTCAAGGTTGATTTCCTTTAGGATTGACTGGTTTTATCTCCTTGAGTCCAAGGGACTCTCAAAAGTTGTCTCCAACACTATAGTTCAAAAGCATCAATTCTTTAATACTCATCTTCTTTATAGTTCAACTCTCACATCGATACGTGACTACTGGAAAAACCAAAGGTTTGACTAATATGGACTTTTGTTAGAAAAGTGATATCTTTGCTTTATAATGGAGGCTTTCCTGGTGGCTCAGAGGTTAAAGCACCTGCCTGCAATGCAGGAGATCCCCTGGAGAAGGAAATGGCAACCCACTCCAGTATTTCTGCCTGGAGAATCCCGTGGAAGGAGGAGCCTGGCAGGCTACAGTCCATGGGGTCTCAAAGAGTCGGACACAACTAAGCGACTTCACTTTAACTTTTGCTTTATAGTACGCTGTCTAAGTTTGTCATGACTTTCCTTCCAAAAGCAAACATCTTTTAATTTCATGGCTGCAGTCACCATCTGCAGTGATTTTGGAGCCCAGAAAATAAAGTCTGCTACTGCTTACAATTTTTTCCTTTCTTTTTACCATAAAGTGATAGAACTGGATGCCATGATCTTAGTTTTTGAAATACTGAGTTTTAAGCCAGCTTTTTCACTCTCCTCTTTCACCCTCATCAGGAGATTCTTTAATTCCTCTTTACTTTCTGCCATGAGAGTGGTATCATCTGCATATCTGGGGTTGTTGTTATTTCTCCCTGCAATCTTGATTCCAGCTTGTGATTCATCTAGCCTGGCATTTCTCATAATGTACTCTGCATAGAAGTTAAATAAGCAGGCGACAGTATACAGCCTTGATGTACTCCTTTCCCGATTTGGAGCCAATCTGTTGTTCCATGTCCAGTTCTAACTGTTATTTCTTGACCCGCATATAGATTTCTCAGGAGACAGGTAATATGGTCTGGCATTCCCATCTCTTTGAGAATTTTCCACAGTTTGTTGTGATCCACACAATCAAAGGCTTTAATGTAGTCAATGAAGCAGAAATAGATGTTTTTTTCTGGAAATCTCTTGTTTTCTCTATGATTCAACAAATGTTGGCGCTTGATCTCTGATTCCTCTGCCTTTTCTAAACCCAGCCTGTACATCTGGAAGTTCTCGGTTCACACACTGCTGAAGCCCATCTTGAAGGATTTTGACCATAACCTTACTAGCATGTGAAATGAGCACAATTGTCCAGTACTTTGAAAGTTCTCTGAGACTGCCCTTCTTTGGATTGGAAGGAAAATTGACTTTTTCCAGTCCTATGGTCACTGCTGAGTTTTCCAAATTTGCTGATATATGTAGTGCAACACTTTAAGAGCATCATCTTTTGGGATTTGAAATAGCTCAGCTGGAATTCCATCACCTCCATTAGCTTTGTTGTAGTAATACTTCCTAAGGCCCAGTTGACTTCACACTCCAGGATGTCTTGATCTAGGTGGGTGACCACATTATCCTGGTTATCTGTGTATTAAGATCTTTCTTGCACAGTTCTGTGTATTCTTGCCACCTCTTCTTAATCTCATCTGCTTCTGTTAGATTTTTATCATTTCTGTCCTTTATTGTGCCCATCCTTGCATGAAATATTCCCTTGATATCTATTTTCTTGAAGAGATCTCTAGCCTTTCCCATTCTTTTATTTTCATGTATTTCTTTGCATTGTTCTCTTATCAAGGCCTTCTTATCTCCCCTTGCTGTTCTCTGGAACTCTGCATTCAGTTGGGTATATATCTTCCTATCTCCCTTGTTTTTCAATTATCTTTTTTCCTTAGCAATTTGTAAAGCCTTCTCAGACAACCACTTTACCTTCTTACATTTCTTTTCCTTAGGGATGGTGGGCTGCCGTCTATGGGGTCGCACAGAGTCGGACACGACTGAAGCGACTTAGCAGCAGGAGCAGCAGCAGGGATGGTTTTGGTCCCTGCCTCCTGTACTATGTTAAGAATCTCTGTCCATAGTTCTTCAAGCATTGTGTCTGTCAGATCTAATCCCTTGAATGAATTTCTCACTTCCATTGTATAGTCATAAGGGATTTGATTTAGGTCATACCTGAATGGCCTAGTGGTTTTCCCATTAAGAAACACATTGAAGTGGTTTTCTTCAATTTAAGCCTGGATTTTGCAATAAGGAGGTCATGATCTGAGTCACAGTCAGCTCCAGGTCTTGTTTTGGCTGAATGTAAAGAACTTTTCCATTTTGCTGCAAAGAATAAAATCAATCTGTTTTCAATACTGACCATCTGGCGATGTCCACATGTAGAGTCATCTCTTGTGCTGTTTGAAGAGGGTGTTTTCTATGTCTAGTGCATTCTCTTGGCACAACTCTGTTATCCTTTGCCCTGCTTCATTTTGTACTCCAAGACCAAATTTGCCTGTCACTCCCGGTATCTCTTGACTTCCTACTTTTGCATTCCAGTCCCCTATGATGAAAAGGACATCTTTTTTTAGATGTTAGCTCTAGAAGGTCTTGTAGGTCTTCCTAGAACTGTTCAGCTTCCTCTTTTTTGGCATTAGTGGTAGGGGCATAGACTCGGATTACTGTGATATTGAATGGTTTGTCTTGGGAATGAACAGAGATCATTCTGTCGTTTTTGAGATTGCACCCAAGTACTGCATTTTGAACTCTCTTGTTGACTGTGAGGGCAACTCCATTGCTTCTAAGGGATGCTTCCCCACAGTAGTAGTTATAAATGGTCATCTGAATTAAATTCTTCCATGCCTGTCCATTTTAGTTCACTGATTCCTAACATGTCGATGTTCACTCTTGCCATATTCTGTTTGACCAGGTCCAGTTTACCTTGATTCACGGAACTAAACTTCAGCTTCCTATACAATAGTTTCTTTACTACATCGGACTTTACTTTCACCACCAGACAGATCCACAAACAAGCATCATTTCCACTTTGGCCCAGTCATTTCATTTTTTCTGGCGCTATTAGTAATTGCTCTCTGCTCTTCCCCAGGAGCATATTGGACACCTTCTGATCTGGGAGGCTCATCTTCCAGTGTCATATCTTTTTGCCTTTTCATACTGTCCATGGGGTTCTCAGGGCAAGAATATTGGAGTGGTTTGCCATTTCCTCTTCCAGTGGATCACGTTTTGTAGAACTCCTCTCTATGACTGGTCCATCTTGGGTGGCCCTGAATAGCATGGCTCATGGCTTCATTGAGTTACCCAAATTCCCTTGCCCCAACAAGGCTGTGATCCATGAAGGGGGTTCTTGGCTATAACCACCTGGAATGAAGTTTCTGTCATGCTGAGCTAGAAAGGAGGAATGGGTTCAAATGTCATAGGCTCCCACTGTTTTTATCGTTTTAGTGAATTTTCTTAAATAGGTATTTCTCCATTTGTCCTTAGCACAATATCCTATGTATATGCACTAAGGAAATAGCTTTTGATTATATAGTGAGAAGGTGGCCATCTATAAGCCAGAGAGCTCTCACCATAAACTAATTCTGACAGCTCTTTGATCTTGGACTTCTAGCCTCCAGATTGTGAGAAAATACATTTGTTTAACCCACCCAAACTGTGGTATTTTATGGGAGCCCTAGCCAAATAATATATCACTTCTCCACAGTATTATCACTACATTTTATTCTAGCCATTCTGATGAGTTTTTAGTAATATCACATAGTGCTTTTAATTTGCATTTCCCTAATGATTGAAGATGTTGAGTTCCTTCTCATATATTTTCAATTTTGTGTATCTTCTTTGCTGAAATATCTCTTCATACTTTTTGCTCATTTTATGATTGGATTGTCTTTCATAATGTTTGTGTTTTCAGAGTTCTTCATACTTTTTGGATATGCTGAATATGTGACTTACAAATACTTTCTCTTATTCTGTAGCTTGTATGTTCATCCTCTTAATAGGATCAGTCACCAAGGAAAGTTTTAAATTTTGATGAAGCTGTAAATTAACGAGTGTTCCTTTCATGGCTAGAGCTTTTGCTATCACATCTACAAATGCTTTTGTTGTTGTTGTTTACTCACTAATTCATATCTGACTCTTTGCAATCCCATGGACTGCAGCAGCCCAGGCTTCTCTGTCCTTAACTATCTCCCAGTGTTTGCTCAAACTCATGTCCATTGAGTTGGAAATGCCATCCAGCTGTCTCATCATCTGCACCTGGAATGAAGTTTCTGTCATGCTGAGCTAGAAAGGAGGAATGGGTTCAAATGTCATAGGCTCCCACTGTTTTTATCGTTTTAGTGAATTTTCTTAAATAGGTATTTCTCCATTTGTCCTTAGCACAATATCCTATGTATATGCACTAAGGAAATAGCTTTTGATTATATAGTGAGAAGGTGGCCATCTATAAGCCAGAGAGCTCTCACCATAAACTAATTCTGACAGTCTTTGATCTTGGACTTCTAGCCTCCAGATTGTGAGAAAATACATTTGTTTAACCCACCCAAACTGTGGTATTTTATGGGAGCCCTAGCCAAATAATATATCACTTCTCCACAGTATTATCACTACATTTTATTCTAGCCATTCTGATGAGTTTTTAGTAATATCACATAGTGCTTTTAATTTGCATTTCCCTAATGATTGAAGATGTTGAGTTCCTTCTCATATATTTTCAATTTTGTGTATCTTCTTTGCTGAAATATCTCTTCATACTTTTTGCTCATTTTATGATTGGATTGTCTTTCATAATGTTTGTGTTTTCAGAGTTCTTCATACTTTTTGGATATGCTGAATATGTGACTTACAAATACTTTCTCTTATTCTGTAGCTTGTATGTTCATCCTCTTAATAGGATCAGTCACCAAGGAAAGTTTTAAATTTTGATGAAGCTGTAAATTAACGAGTGTTCCTTTCATGGCTAGAGCTTTTGCTATCACATCTACAAATGCTTTTGTTGTTGTTGTTTACTCACTAATTCATATCTGACTCTTTGCAATCCCATGGACTGCAGCAGCCCAGGCTTCTCTGTCCTTAACTATCTCCCAGTGTTTGCTCAAACTCATGTCCATTGAGTTGGAAATGCCATCCAGCTGTCTCATCATCTGCACTCCTTGCTTAGTCCTAAATCCTAAAGAATTTCTCCTATATTTTAAAGTTTTTTAGTTTTATGTTTTACATTTAAGCCGAGGATCCATTTTAGTGGATATTCATGGGAAACGGTTTCTGTATCATAGATAGACTAAGCAGTGGACTGAGGAAATAAAGAGACAGTCTAACTGATAACGATAAGAGTAAGCGTTGCATGGAGGGTACTGGAACTTTCATTAAGCGGGTGAGATAAAGACAAAGCCAGTCAGGTCCGTGTGGGCTTTTGCCGGGACACACAAAATCAGAGAAGACTCCAGAACCGTTTTTATCAATGTCCCTGCTTAAGGCTCTCAGGCAAGTCACTCAGTCTTTCTCGATCAGGTTCCTTGTCTAAAATCTTCAAACTAACACACTGATTTGCAGGCTGGAGTACAGGAGGAGTCAAGAGGGTTAAGAGGCACAGAAACTGAGACGTGTGGGTAGGCATGAAAACTGACAAGAAAGTGGAATCTCTGAGTCTCTCCTACCTTTCCTCCTACGCTTCCCATATCATATGCCTTTTCTTCTTGATTCCAAGTGTCCATCCTGTTCCCCATCCTTGCTAATCTCAATCACAGATTATAGTTGTACACCCCAATCCACTATGACATTTGCTGAGAATGCATCAGAGGTCGAAACACCTCGCAAGTTTATAAAATATTATGCATCTAAGTAAACATCTAGGTTTTTAATCAGTATACTCCCAGTGAACAATAATACTAGCTTTAAATGGATTTTTCTATGATTCTTCCTCCCTTCTTTTGTGACCTCCTCCTCCATTACCAACTTCCTAAGAAAAGACTAAGTATTTGGTTCTCTGCTGTAATACCTGAGAAACCCAGAGATATAATTAGATGTAGGTTTTAAATATCATATTTACCTTTTAATTCAAGGTCATTGGATAATGCCTAGAAATTATAAAAACTGAGAAAAGCCTTTCCAAAAGATTTGATACAAGCAGAAGAGCAATAATACATGTAAGTGGATTATCTCCATGGTACACCAAAACTTAGAAAGCCCCTTCCAACTAACAACTTGATTTAGCTTGAGAAATTACTACACACACACATACAAGCATACAGTTATACATACACACACCCTATACTAATGCACAAAATCCACATATCCAGACTCATTCCAATTTTGTGACTAGCCTTCTCTGATCTTAGGCAAATCATATCATTTTTTTCAGTTATCAATTTTCCATCTCTAAAATGAAGAGATTGAACTAAGTTACTTCTGAAATAATTTATATCACTTCAAGTCTAAAAATAATTTGCTAAGCCCCTTCCAACTAATAACTTGATTTAGCTTGAGAAATTACTACACACACACATACAAGCATACAGTTATACACACACACACCCTATACTGATGCACAAAATCCACATATCCAGACTCATTCCAATTTTGTAACTAGCCTTCTCTGATCTTAGGCAAATCATATCATTTTTTTCAGCTATCAACTTTCCATCTCTAAAATGAAGAGATTGAACTAAGTTACTTCTGAAATAATTTATATCACTTCAAGTCTAAAAATAATTTGCTCTTTGTTACTCAACTCGATATTATTTCCAAGTGAAAATCAACAGCTGCTTTTTTCTTCTATACTAAGCAAATCATACTTTGCCAACAAAAGTCCATCTAGTCAAGGCTATAGTTTTTCCAGTAGTCATGTATGGATGTGAGAGTTGGGCTATAAAGAAAGCTGAGTGTCAAAGAATTGATGCTTTTGAACTGTGGTGTTAGAGAAGACGCTTGACAGTCCCTTGGACTGCAAAGAGATCAAATTAATCAGTCCTAAAGGAAATCAGTCCTGAATATTCACTGGAAAGACTGAGGCTGAAGCTGAAACTCTAATTCTTCGGCTATCTGATGTAAAGAACTAACTCATTGGAAAAGACCCTGATGCTGGGAAAGATTGAAGGCAGGAGGAGAAGGGGACAACAGAAGATGAGATGGTTGGATGGCATCACCAACTCAATGGACATGAGCTTGAGCAAGCTTCAAGAGTTGGTGATGGACACGGAAGCCTGCCATGCTGCAGTCCATGGGTTTGCAAAGAACTGGACACAGCTGAGCAACTGAACTAAACGAAACAAATCATTTTTCTTATTTATTGAGTGAAAGAAGAATGGTATAAAGTACATAAATTTTGGATTGTGTGTGTATTTTAATCATCCGTAAGATTCTTTAAATTAACTGGAGGTATATGAAAACCTTAATCTTTGTGATTTATTCCCTGAAGCTTTCCCAGGTTATTGGATTTGAAGACTGAACAAAGTGGATACTCAAACCTCAAGAACAAATTTTTATATGGAAGTTTCAATTCTAGGTACCAA
>SJXQ01010732.1:16879-73433 GCA_006408695.1 Aepyceros melampus
ATCCATAAAAGGAAGGGAATTTGAGAATTCTAACCCTTCAGTTCAGACATGCTAAAATTCTTCTTCTCATCTACTGATCTACTAAAGTGACAAGTTAGGTCTTCTGGACAGTTTCCAAAGGCAAAAAGAAGAAAATCAAAGGATTCTTTCTAACCTAAGAGAGAGAAATAAAAGTGTACGTGGGACAGTGAAAAATGATATCAAAGTACACAGAAGCAAGTTACTCACTCTGGGAAAAGAGCAAGATAAGACATGAAGTGATATGCAACAAATGGATGGCAACAGCTGTTAAAACTAAGCAACAGGATTCTAAATGGAGAGTTGGCAACATCCTGGGACAAATGACTCTTTAGAGAAAATGTTCAAATATATACATATATAAGGTTCAGAGATGGTGATCAATCTGAAGACCAAGAACCAATGAATCAAATGTGAGAAAGTACATGTATTTATAAAAGAGAAAAATGGACTCAAAGGCTCATTCTTCCCTCTTCCCCATCACACTCAGCTTTGAGTGTCTAATATTTTCTGTTAATGAAGTGCAATTCCTGAGATCACTGGCATCTTAAGTGTTAGGAACTGAATCATAAATTTTCTCCAGCCTTGACAAAACTTACCTGGATTCAAGAGTTAATTTCTCAGGAAGCTGGTCAGTGGATCAAAGTGGAAAAATCCAGGAGTTGAGGTTTTTCCTCCTTTAAAGACCCACTAAACTATGGTCACTCCTTAAAAGCAGAAACTCTGAGCTCTGGTGAAATTTCCTCTGAGACGTAACTTGTGTGCTACACTCCTTGGTTTTCCAAATTGCTTGTAACTTCTAAACAAGGTTTAATATCTGAATCCCACCTGCTCTTAATGGAGAGTGATTTCAGTAGCAATGCTGTAGAATGAATCAAGCATAGAAAGGGCTCTAAAAAGCAGAGGTTCGGATGGAGTTTTAATTCACATGTGGCAGTTGGGAACCCTGAATTCACAATTAAGCCTAAATTTAACCATAGATTTCCTCCCAATCACTTTATCTCCGCTGCATGCTACTATTTAAATGAAGGCCTAACTCACTCTCTAAGGAAACTTTTCACTCAGACATATTAGAAAGAAAAATGACATTATAATGACTTAAATATGGAGAAAGGATCTTTAAAACTTTTTGCTATTAGGCTAACTGGCTATCATAATTAATTGCTGATGACTGAAACATGGTTTAATGGATAATAAAAAGAATGAGAAAGGCAGAAACTTTTGTTTCAGTTCTACCTAAGTTCTTTCCTATAAATTGAAAGATATTAGCCCACATTTCTTTCTTTCTTTTTTTTTTTTTTGGAACAAGCATCTAGTTTATTGGGTCATCAAGTTTTAGTCATAAAGGATTTATCCTGAAAGTTAGAACTTTGCAAAAGTCCACTTCACACTCATCAAGAATAATAGATAATTGGATTCAAGGAAAACAGTCTGAATATTTTGTTGTAGTTCTCTGGCTGAGTATTATGAATGAGGCACAGGTGGGTGAGAAGCCCTAATTAAAGGGATTTGGGAGAAATTTTTAATTATACATTGTAATCCTAAGAAGAGCAGACACATTAACTCAAATCCTTCTCCAAAAGAATTGACACCAACACAGATAACACACATGGTTGGCATTTCCCTTCATGAATCCCAGGAGCCGTCTTCATTTTGCCTTCATCCTATTAAGTGAGTCTTAATAATGAGAAAGGACTCCCCTTTCTCATTATTAGGCTCAGTGGTAAAGAATCTGCCTCCAATACAGAAGTCTGGGATTTGATCCCCGGGTTGGGACTATCCCCTGGAGAAGGAAAAGTCAACCCACTCTGGTATTCTTGCCTGGTTAATCCCATGAACATGGGAGCCTGGTAGGCTAGAATCCATGGAATCGCAGAAGAGTTGGACACAACTTAGTGACTAAACAACAAAAATGAGAAAAATTACTCCTATTTCTAATAATATACAGGTAGTGTTCAGAAAGAATCCCAGGACCCTTTGGAGTGTCAACTGCTAGTTCTGAAAAATTTGTAAAAATGGATTCATACAAAGTAGTGCAGTCCCTGAATAAAAATGCTATAAATGTGGAGTTCTTTTTGGCTGTGCTCTGGAGATTAGATGTAGAGCCCAAGTTGTCCATGTAGAGGAACTGATCTAGGACAGAACACAAAGCTTGGCACGGGTCCCAAAATCTAAAATATGATGACCCAGACTTGGGTTTAGGATTGTATTTGTGTCAGACGTTAACTATACATTCCTAGGTTTCCTGGAAGTTCAGTAAAGAATGTAACCAGTGCAGAACATGAAATCTGCTGGGGGAAGCAGCGCTCAGAGACCTGACTCTCTCCCTTTGGGAGGAAGGGGGATCACCTTAGCACTTAAATCTGTAGAACAATGCATGAGGACTTTTTTTTTTCTACTCTGGCTGGGGAAGGGGGGCTCCAGTATAGAAGTATACCTCCTAACACACATGGAAATTCTTTTCCTGCTATAGTTACATGTTTCCTATTGCATCTTCAGAAGAACTTACAACAGGACTAGCCATAGTATCCCAAATGTAGACAAAGAGGGATTACTTTGGAAGTCCACTGAGTTCAAAGAACAGCAGCAAGCACCTATTAGCTTATTATGATTTTCTTGCTAAAACAAATTTCCTTTAGGTTGTTGCTGTTGTTCAGTCACTAAGGCAAGAATAACTGTTTGCGACCCCATGGACTGCAGCACGCCAGGCTTCCCTGTCCTTCACTATCTCCTGGAGCATGCTCAAATTCATGTCCATTGAGTCAGTGATGTCATCCAATCATCTCATCCTCTGTTGTCCCCTTCTTCTCTTGTCCTCAACCTTTCCCAGCATCAGAGTCTTTCCCAAAGAGTCCACTCTTTGCATCAGGTGGCCAAAGTATTAGAGCTTCAGCTTCAGCATCATTCCTTCCAATGAATATTCAGGATTGATTTCCTTTAGGATTGACTGGCAATTCCTTTAGGTAGGAATTACTGTTAATTCCTAAGTGTAATGGTACATAAACATAGTTGGGATGGTTACTTCTACAATTAAAGAACCTGTTGGGAGGGAAATTTAACATTTATGAAAAGAAAACAATAAAAATACTAAGAACAGAACAAAGGCCTTAACTTCCAGGTGGGAATTATTAGAGGAGTCTATCATCTTTATTTAGTGACTGCCATGAGAACATTAAACAGGTGAACAGAAAGACAGACAATAATAGTCACCTAAGACAGTTATTATAAAGAAAGTATATAGAAAATGACTGGTTCTTATTATCACTGAAGATCGACTACAGCAAGACTATCAATATTTGGAACTGAATTATTCTTTGTTATGGAGGATGCACTGTGCATTATAGGATGATTAGTAGCACTTCTAGACTTTATCCATGTGATACCAATAGTGATACCCCCTCATCAGGACCATCAAAATGGCTTCCAAATAGTGCCTGAGAATATTCTCAGAGTGGAAAACTCACAGAAAGCACCCACCTAGTGGGTAGGTGTATGGAGTTGCTAAAATGGATGCAGGGAAGAGGAAGAAAAGAGAAGCTGGAGCAGAATCCCAGAGATGGCAAAACCCAGGCAAGATTACTCTCTGTTGGGAACCACTGAATTAGAGAAAAGACCCAGGAGAATTAAGGAATAATCGCTGAGAGTGATGATTAATTTTTTTAAATATCATACAGAGAAAGGAAAAGAAACATTTCTGAGAATGAGTTACTTAACCTCCAAGAAACTACAGCCTCACCTAGCAGAAAGGGCTTTCCAGGTGGCGCTAGTGGTAAAGAATCGGCCTGCCAATGTAGGTAGACATAAGAGATGACGGTTCAATCCCTTGGTTGGGAAGATCCCCTGGAGGAGAGCATGGCAACCCACTCCAGTATTCTTGCCTGAAGGATCCCACGGAGAGAGGAGTCTGGCAGGCTACTTTCCATAGGGTCTCAAAGAGTAGGACAAGACTAAAGCAACTTAGCACCTAGTAAAAGGATGCTTAGAAATGGAAATCCCACTTAGCTCTCTCTAGGAAAAGGAATAGTGTTGTCAATGAATGGTTTCCATCTACTAAGATTGGTAGAGCTAAAATTGTAAGTGTTTTTAATAGTTAAACAGTGTTACAAATTAAAGAGCAAGTCAGAATAAGGTAATAACCTTAAAAATAAAGCCTCATTAGGGCTAATTATGATAAGGGTTTCCTATTTGGATGTGACCTTTTCAATGACAGGACACTTTGCATTAGCTAATTATATTTACTGTGGAATTTTCAAGTGAAATGGAAACTTACTTTACAGATTTTGTGATTTACATAAAGAAAAGTGGTTAACAAACCAAGGGTAATCTGCCAGACTCTTATATAATACTCTTGTGCTATTACTCAAGAGCGCTTTTTATGGAATTTGCTCATACTAAAAGTTGTATCATCAATCCAACTCAGTTTAACCAGGCGATATGAGCCCAGAGGGATAATGAGAGGCTCAGTGAAGTCTTCTTCACCTCAGTGAGCTTGTTATCTAATGATAGAGATAGAAATGATATGAAATAAATTATATTAATCTCAGTCCCAAGGAAATTAATTTAATAAGTTACAAACAAGGAATAGGAATGACCCTGAAAATCCAAGGAAGGAAGTATTTGATTTCAGCTGACTGAGGTGGCGGGTGGGACACAGGGAGTTAGAAGATTAGGTAGTTTTTAGCAGAGATTTGGAACTGAGCCTTAAAACTGGTAAGAGTTTAACAGTAACTGATGGAAGTGATATTACAGGTAGAAGGAATAGAAGTGGCAAAAGCTGAGAGGTCAGGAGGTATGAGTTTATTATGACTGGAGTGTGGAATGTGTGATCACATGGTTGATATTGCTAGGAAACTAGATGGATTAGCTGTGGAGAGCTTTGAGTGACAGNGTATATTCTTGCCTCCTTTGTCGAAGATAAGCTGTCCATAGGTGTGTGGATTTATCTCTGGGCTTTCTATTTTGTTCCATTGATCTGTATTTCTGTCTTTGTGCCAGTACCATACTGTCTTGATGACTGTGGCTTTGTAGTAAAGCCTGAAGTCAGGCAGGTTGATTCCTCCAGTTCCATTCTTCTTTCTCAAGATGGCTTTGGCTATTCGAGGTTTTTTGTGTTTCCATACAAATTGTGAAATTATTTGTTCTAGCTCTGTGAAAAACACCGCTGGTATCTTGATAGGAATTGCATTGAATCTGTAGATTGCTTTGGGTAGTATACTCATTTTCAGCCCACATTTCTAAAGTTTGATTGTTAAAAGAATTAGTTAACTTCTAACCTCACAGAAGACATATATTGAATAAGTATTTATTTTAAAGGTATATTGAGAATGTATAGTATGTCTTTATTTTAAAAGTTACTGTATGATAATGCATTCCAACCTGAAGAACTCACAAATTGTTATGATCACTTCTTTTTTACAAACTTTAAACTTCTTATTTTGTATTAGGACATAGCTGATTAACAATGCTTTGGTAGTTTCAGGTGAACAGTGTAGGGACTCAGCCATACATACATATGTCCCCATTCTCCCTTAAACCCCTCTCCCATCCAGACTGGCACACAACATTGAGTAGAGATCCATGTTACATAATAGGTCCTTGTTGGTTATCCATTTTGAATACAGTGGTGTACAATCACTTCTTTTAAAGGCTTAAAAATAGTCCTTCCTGTCAGGAAGATGGAAACAAAGTATATTTCATGTTCTTAGGTGATGACTAAGAGTAGTTTGGTTTTACTGCTGTTTAGGCAAGGTCTATTTATACTCTGATCTAAAATTTCACAATCAGTAGGGCACAAATTCCAGAAGACAAAGTAAGAATTTAAAAGCAAGAGAAGATAAGCAGCAACTGGAAATCTTCCATAAAATCACACCATTTCAAGAGATGGATCCATCTTACAAACTTTCTGGATAGTAATCAAAAGTAAGCTTGTTCTCCAGTAATACAATATGTGTAGTGATTTCTACCTATATGATACAGTTGAAAAAAAAAATGAATACTAAACAGAGCTATAACTTTATAGTGGGCTTTCCTGGTAGCCCAGCAATAAAGAATCTGCCTGCAATGCAGGAGACCTGGGTTTGATCCCTGGATTGAGAAGATGCTCTGGAGAAGGAAATGGCACACCACTCCAGTATTCTTGCTTGTGAAATCTTATGGACACAACAGCCTGGCAGGCTACAGTCCATGGGGTTGAAAAGAGCCAGACATGACTTAATGACTAAATAACAACAACATCATTATCGTAGTTGCCTAAACCTAGACCTATTGGACCAAAGCAAATATGTTTGCTTAGCTCTTCCACATGGAGGGTACACCCATTAAGTACCAGACCTCACTTGTCCAAACCTCCCAATCTAGGATAATAGCCATGTGCTCATCCAGATCACAATCATTTACATCTAGGGGTAAATCATTGAAAATAAATCTAGGAGTAAATTCTATTCAGCCTCTCAATATCTCCAGGTACAGATGAAATGTGCCTTGCTTGGATTTATCTCCCTCTCTATTCTAGAATCTGCCATGAAGATCACTTCTATCATATGTCCCAAACCCAAGTCTAGTTCATGTTCCCCTTGATAAATAAAATATGGTTAAACTAATAGGGAAACACAAGACTAGGGAGAGTATTTACACTTTCTAGAAAATCACTGAATTGAATCAAACTCTCTAAAACTCCACTGGGAGACAATTAACTTTACTTTCTTCACATGCTTACGTTCCTTCACTCTTTCATTCAATAAAATGTGCCTTGCTTGGATTTATCTCCCTCTCTATTCTAGAATCTGCCATGAAGATCACTTCTATCATATGTCCCAAACCCAAGTCTAGTTCATGTTCCCCTTGATAAATAAAATATGGTTAAACTAATAGGGAAACACAAGACTAGGGAGAGTATTTACACTTTCTAGAAAATCACTGAATTGAATCAAACTCTCTAAAACTCCACTGGGAGACAATTAACTTTACTTTCTTCACATGCTTACGTTCCTTCACTCTTTCATTCAATAAATGTTTGTTGAGAACCTACTATGTATTAGACACCATGTTAGACTTTAGCAGTATAACATTAGGAAAGACAGTTCCTTCACTTAGGGAACTCATGATCCAGTTTGGCAGAATGATGAGTGAAAGTGAAAGTGTCAGTCGCTTAGTCATGTCCGAGTCTTCACAACCCTATGCACTATAGTCCACCAGGCTCCCCTATCTGTGGAATTCTCCAAGCAAGAATACTGGAGTAGGTAGCCATTTCCTTCTCCAGGGGCTCTTTCCAACCCAGGGATCAAACCAAGGTCTCTTCCATTGCAGGCAGATTCTTTACTGTCTGAGCCACCAGGGAAGCCCCTGATGAGTTCATATGTCAGTTACAATTCAGTGTAATAAGATAGAAGATGAGATGGCTGGATGGCATCACTGACTTGATGGACGCAAGTCTGAGTTAACTCCTGGGAGTTGGTGATGGACAGGGAGGGCTGGCGTGCTGCAATTCATGGGGTCGCAAAGAGTCGGACACGACTGAGCGACTGAACTGAACTGAACTGAAGAGACTTTTGCTTGTAGTTTTAATTTTTACAAGAATTTAATCACACATACCTGTGTAAGCAAAAATAAATACTTTAAAATTAAAAGTTTTAAAAAATATTTAATGGGCAGGTATCAAACAATAGCTTCATGGTTATTGAATTTATATGCTGCTGGAGAAGGGAATGGCAACCCACTCCAATATTCTTGCCTGGAGAATTCCAGGGACAGAAGAGCCTGGCTGGCTATAGTCCATGGGGTCACAAAAAATCAGACACGACTAACTGATTAACACTTTCACTTTGGGACATCCACAAAACAGAATATTATGCAGCTGTTAAAAAAAATGAAAACAAACTATGAATTGACAAAGAAAGGTTTCCAAGTTTTAGAAGGCAAACTATAAAATCACCTTTTGTTGTTTCAAAGAGGAAAATAAGAACATATACCTGCTTGGCTTGTATTAAATAAAGAAATACTGGTAGGATGGACAGAAATTAATAAAACTGGTTGCCTTTGGGAGTCGAGTGAGTATAGAGTAAAAAAAGAAGTGGATGCAATAATTCTCATTGTATACCCTGTCACTGTTCTGCCTTTTTTCATTCTATTCAATCTCTATCCAATGGATTATCAATTAAAATCCTTTGCATTTCCCAGGCAGACTACCATTATCATATTCAAATTATGATTATAATGTCTCACTTTCAATTCTGATATCTGCCATTTATTTTTCTCATTTATGACACTGGTGTTTCTAACATGATGTTGAAAATTAGCAGAGATAGTTGACATCCTTCTCTTTAATGAAAATGTCTCCAGTGTTTCATCATTAAAGATTTCTTATTAATGCTTTTAATCAAGTTCATGAAGTTTTTCTCTATGTCTAACTTACTGAGGGTTCATCAAGAATAAATTTTGAGAATTTTCAGCCTTTGTCTAGGTGATTATATAGGTCTCTGCTTTTATTCTATGGAGATAATGAAATAATACATTTCCTAAGTTTAAGTTATCATTACCCTGCTTTAAAAAAAGAGTCATATTTGATTGTGTGAATCGTTCATTTAATAAATATCTCTTTGGTCTTTTTAGCTTTTATTGACTAGTTTTGTGTCTCTTTTATAAGCAGAATTTGCCCAGGTTTCCTCGTATTATGCCGTTCCTGCCCAGTTTCATTCAGGCTACACTAACCCCATGGAATGGACTAGAAAGCTTTATTTCATTTTCTGTGAAACTGCCTACTCTGGTGTGTTTTCATAAGATAGTTATTTATCTACCTTTTCCATTATTTTTATGTTACTAGGCTGGTCAAGTTTTCTTGAGTTTATTTTGCCTGTTTAGGCAAATAAGAATTTGAATGATCATCGGATACAATATAGACATTCAAAATCAGCAGTTTTGCAGGAGGGAGGAGGTGGGGGTCGGGATTGGGAGTTCATGTATACTCATGGCTGATTCATGTCAATGTATAGCAAAACGAATACAGTACTGTAAAGCAAAACAAATTAAAAAATAAAAATTAATTTTAAAAAAAATCAGCAGTTTTCCTTTGAAGAAAAGAGCTCAAGAGTCAATAAAAACATTTCAACCTAAAGTCACAGACAGTATTTTTACATGACAAATACAAGCACTAGATTGCTAAGCAGTTTATAGGACAGAAACTATGCCCTATAGGGTCCATTATTCAAACATGCTTTAGTTTGGATTCTAGACAATCTAATAGGTCCTGAAGACACAAAACAAATAACCAAACACCAGGGCTTCCAGGATAGCAAGGGCCCAAAGAGAAGTTTGGTGGCCTCCTTGGAATCCCCCACTCCTCTGCCCAACTACAGAAACCAAAAACACTCTTGATTTGTGGAGAGAAGTAAGCAAAGGAGTATAACTCTAGAATTACCTGGCCTGCCTATACCCCATTAACCAGGGCTAGATGGAAGAGAGGCACTGAATCTCTGGGGAAAGCCTGGGCTAGACAGTCTGAGTTTCTGCCCACTCTCCCCTATCTCCCTCTAACACACCTAAACAGAAAGACCCTTCTCTTTCCAAAGTACATTTCCTACCACTCACCTTCTAATCTCTTCATTTAGCTTAATCTGCTTCCTCTGTTCACCTTCCCAGAAGCAGCAATAGAGTCCACTGTAAACTTTTTCATCAGGTATTGGAAGGGTTGGGAAAGAGACTTTAGGGAAGAAGACTTAGCACTTGGGGTGAACCTTAAAGATGAAGAGAGCTGTTTGCTAAGTGCATAAATTTCTTCCAGAGTGTTATACATTAGGCATTCAATAAATGTTCATCAAATGTACTTATAAAAAAAGGTTTGATTATGAATACCTAGAGTCACAAAACAGCAACAGGAATATATACACAGACCACAATGAATTACCAAAACAAACCAAGAATATCCATGCTGTAGATGTCAAAGAGACAAACATATCCCAGCGCAAAAACTGTCAAATTGGAGGAGATATACACATAGGTGCTGTGGTCATTATGACTTACATTGGTTACCAAAAAGCTTTTTTCTGAAGACCAAAAACTATTAAAAACTCATCTGTCTAAAAATCAATTTGGGGAACACCCTAGTGGTCTAGTGGTTAGGATTAGGTGGCAGGGCCCAGGTTCAGACCCTGGTCAGGAAACTAAGATCCACCAAGCTGCGTGGCACAGTCAAAATAAATACAATAAAATTCAACTTGGAAAAGTCATATAACCTAAACTTCACAGTCACTTAGGTTACTATGGTGACCTTAAGCAAATGGTAAAACTGGTGACTAAAACAAGAAGCAACAGAAGGCCAGCGTAGCCAATCAAATGTAAAGAGACAAGGAGAGGGACAAAAATTAGAGAAAGAGAAATTCATCAACTCCCCTGACATTTTCTGAGTACCCACTCTGGGCCAGGAAGTGTGCCAGGGTTTGGAAATACAGAGCCAAATCTATAAAAACCTGTGATCACAACAGCTTACAGAGGAAGAAAGACAGTGTTACAAGGCACACTGCGCCTTTGATTTCCTCAGACATACACATACCTTCCCACACCAGGTCTGTTCACTTCACCTGAATCACTTCCCCTCTGTCCGCTCTTCCCAGGCTATAGCCTTACGCCCTGCAGCTTCAGAATCTCTGAATATATATATCCTAGTAGCCCCCATCTCTTTCCAATCTATGTCAGTTTCCAGTTTCTTCCTTCATAAATAACA
The DNA here is from genome assembly GCA_006408695.1 of Aepyceros melampus. Lineage (NCBI taxonomy): Eukaryota > Metazoa > Chordata > Mammalia > Artiodactyla > Bovidae > Aepyceros > Aepyceros melampus. Next base: position 27,612 of record SJXQ01010732.1, read on the forward strand.
TTCACCATCTGTAATTACCTCATTTGTTTCTCTGCTGATTTGCTTACGTTCACGGCCTGCTTTCCTAGGAGATTACAGACACCCCTAAAGACATCTATCTCTCATTCACTACAGTATCCTCAGGAGGAATAAATGTGTATTTCTATATATACAAATAATTGTAATTAAGTATCACAGGTGCAACTATGGAAGACTGTTTAAAGTAGAATAAGGTAATGAAGAACAAAAGGCTAGGTCTAGGGGGAGAGGAAGGAGGGTGAGGAAGAAGAAGGGGTCAAAATAACTAGTGAAAATGAGACACATGACTCAATTCTGAAAGATGAATCAGCATTTTCCAGGTGATCAAGGAGGCAGTGAGGCTGAAAGTCTTCCTGGGAGAAGGTGTAAGATAAGTAAATCAGCACAGGTAAAGAAGAAGAGAAGCAGAAAAGAAGGTAAGGATGTACAGGAAACTGAAGGTGAGAAAAGAAACAGCAACCCTGTGTAGAGAACTAAGCAGGAACCCCATGGAGTCCACCCCTATTGTATGGACGGGCAGCTGGGCCTGAAATGATTGTTGCCCGATAGCAATCCATGGACCACTGGGTATTCATGAACACAGTGCTGGTGGTCCACAAGGTGTCCTTGAGGAATGTTTTATTGTGTTTTTCCACAAATCTGTACCACTTTTATTAGAGCTTCCCAGCTGAGATGCCAAAAATGAGCAATAATATGAAAAGGTTGAGATGTCTGATCAAGATGACTCCCATATAACCAAGTACTACTAAGGAATTTTAGTGTGTGTGTTTGCAATTAACCTGGCATTGTATGATCACTCTCAAAAGGTAAATATAGTGGTTTTAAAATATGTCTGCAAATTTTACATTCCTTCCCTCAAAAGGTGGAGCCTAATTACCCTCCCATTGAATGTGGCCTCATTTCTAACAAATAGAATATGGCAGCAGTAATGGTATAGGACTTCAATTCTTCAGTTCAGTCGCGCAGTCGTGTCCGACTCTTTGCGACCCCATGAATCGCAGCACGCCAGGCCTCCCTGTCCATCACCAACTCCCGGAGTTCACTCAGACTCACGTCCATTGAGTCCATGATGCCATCCAGCCATCTCATCCTCGGTCGTCCCTTTCTCCTCCTGCCCCCAATCCCTCCCAGCATCAGGGTTTTTCCAATGAGTCAACTCTTCGCATAAGGTGGCCAAAGTACTGGAGCTTCAGTTTTAGCATCATTCCTTCCAAAGAAATCCCAGGGTTGATCTCCCTCAGAATGGACTCCTAAAAAGTTCTGCAATTCTACTTCTGGGTAAATACACTCTATAGAATTGAAAGCAGAGACTCAAACAGATATCTGTATACTGACGTTCACAGCAGCGTTACCCTTAATAGTCAAAAAATGGAAGCAATTCAACTGTCCGTCAACAGAAGAATGGATAAACAAGATGTGCTATGTCCACACAGTGGGATATTACTCAGTCTTAATGCTAATACATATCTTAAAACACAGAGGAGCCTTGAGAACATTGTTGTTGTTCAGTTTCTCAGTCGTGTCCAGCTTTTTGTGAGCCCATGGACTGCGGCATGCCAGGCAATCACAAGAGGACAAACTGCAAGATCTAGGGTGGTCACCTTCATGAAAACAGACAGCTGGATGGTGGTTTCTAGGGGCTGGTGAGGGAAGAGGATGAGGAGTTACTTTCTAATCTGTATAGAGTTTCCATTTGGATGCAATTAACCTGGCATTGTATGATCACTCTCAAAAGGTAAATATAGTGGTTTTAAAATATGTCTGCAAATTTTACATTCCTTCCCTCAAAAGGTGGAGCCTAATTACCCTCCCATTGAATGTGGCCTCATTTCTAACAAATAGAATATGGCAGCAGTAATGGTATAGGACTTCAATTCTTCAGTTCAGTCGCGCAGTCGTGTCCGACTCTTTGCGACCCCATGAATCGCAGCACGCCAGGCCTCCCTGTCCATCACCAACTCCCGGAGTTCACTCAGACTCACGTCCATTGAGTCCATGATGCCATCCAGCCATCTCATCCTCGGTCGTCCCTTTCTCCTCCTGCCCCCAATCCCTCCCAGCATCAGGGTTTTCCAATGAGTCAACTCTTCGCATAAGGTGGCCAAAGTACTGGAGCTTCAGTTTTAGCATCATTCCTTCCAAAGAAATCCCAGGGTTGATCTCCCTCAGAATGGACTCCTAAAAAGTTCTGCAATTCTACTTCTGGGTAAATACACTCTATAGAATTGAAAGCAGAGACTCAAACAGATATCTGTATACTGACGTTCACAGCAGCGTTACCCTTAATAGTCAAAAAATGGAAGCAATTCAACTGTCCGTCAACAGAAGAATGGATAAACAAGATGTGCTATGTCCACACAGTGGGATATTACTCAGTCTTAATGCTAATACATATCTTAAAACACAGAGGAGCCTTGAGAACATTGTTGTTGTTCAGTTTCTCAGTCGTGTCCAGCTTTTTGTGAGCCCATGGACTGCGGCATGCCAGGCAATCACAAGAGGACAAACTGCAAGATCTAGGGTGGTCACCTTCATGAAAACAGACAGCTGGATGGTGGTTTCTAGGGGCTGGTGAGGGAAGAGGATGAGGAGTTACTTTCTAATCTGTATAGAGTTTCCATTTGGAAAGATGAAAAAGTTCTGACAATATAGAGAATATAGCCAATATTTTATAATAACTATAAATGGACCATAATCTTTACAAATTGTGAGTCACTATATTGTACTCCTGTAACTTAAAAAAATTATACATAATTACACTTAAATAAATTTATTTACATTTTAAATACATAAATAAGTAATTGTGGAGATGGATGGTAGTGATGGTTGCACAACAATATGAATGTACTTAATGTACTGCTGCTGCTGCTAAGTCGCTTTAGTCGTGTCCGACTCTGTGCGATCCCACAGACGGCAGCGTACCAGGTTCCACCGTCCCTGGGATTCTCCAGGTAAGAACACTGGAGTGGGTTGCCATTTCCTTCTCCAATGCAGGAAAGTGAAAAGTAAAAGTGAAGTCCCTCAGTCGTGTCTGACTCTTAGCGACCCCATGGACTGCAGCCTACCAGGCCCTCCGTCCATGGGATTTTCCGGCAAGAGTACTAGCGTGGGGTGCCATTGCCTTCTCTGACTTAATGTACTAGACACTGTAAAATGGTTAAAACGATAAATTTTATGTGTATTATTTTAACACACACACAGCACTGCCACTTCTTAGGTTCCCCATTCTAGGAGAAGCCAGGTGCCACATCATGAGAACATTTTAGATGCCCCATTTAAATGGAGAGGTTCACACATAGCCACAAGTCTCCCACAAGCAATCAGCACCAACTTAGGACAAACATAAGACCCCGCCCAGAGGCTGCTCCTGAATTCTTGATCCACACACTGAAAGAATAATGGTAGTGTTTTAGGCCACTAAATTTTGAGAAAATTTGTCACTAAATAACTAACATAGAAGTATTTTGACCCAATGCTACTAAAAGTGAGATCCATAGATAGTATATAGGTTGGAGGCACTAGTCCCCATGTTTTTTTGCATTTGAGCCACACTGCTCTAAACCACCAGAAAACTCAACCTACCCTGGGGCTCCACCAAGGAAAGGAGAGGAGAGGACCATAGCAAAGTGAAACCCATACCAAATGAGAGGGACTAATTCTACCTACACAACCAGAAAGGCAGAGAAGAGCCCAGGTCTAACACAGAAATACAACCTGGGCTTTTGAACACAGTATATGATCTCAAGTCCCAGGAAGGCTTAATGCTCAGAGTCTTGGCTGCTTCTGAGTAAAACTAAGCTGCACACTGTGCAGATGCTTAAATTAGAGCTAGACAGTGCTTGGCAGAAATCTGTCTGGTCCCCCCACATACACACCAAAAATACAAACTGAAGAACTGCTACAGAGGGAAAAAGAGGAACCAAAAAGGATAACAATTTCCCTCTGATTTCCTACTCCCGCTACTAGTCAGCATTTCCTCACGTGGCTATTCATAATCAATGTGAGCAGTTTCCTCTAGGGGCTATATATGGCCTCCACATGTATCTCACAGGATTTTTACCACCATCCCATGAGGACTTATGGAATTGTTAGGATGCACCTCTCTTACATGTGGGGAATGGAAACTCAAAGAGAGTGACTAGGTAGAGGTGTAAGAGATCACTGTCCAAATCACCTCACTAAACCCAGTGAAGAGATTTCTGCTCTTAATTTGACTTCACATACAAATATCCTTGTACTAACATAGGTCCACAGAGGTGTCTTTTGTGTTACCTACCTAATGGCCTACCTGGTGATAGCTGATAATTTGCCTGAACTTTGCCCCAGGGGTTGGCAGGCTGCTTCCAGATTCTTCCCTGTATAAACAGCCTTTCTGCAAACATACAACAATCATTTACTTCAAGAATCAGAGTATGCCACTCTATTCCTGGCTCAAGGCACATATCAGAAGCAAATGACTCTTATGCACAAAAGTAACATTCTAAGCCATCTCCAGCCTTTGTGGAGAGGAGACGGGGATGGACATCGTATTCAGGGTAAAACAAAGAGCTGACTATTAAACTACAGAAAAACTGTACTATCTTGGATGTCTTCTCTCTGTCCCTATCCCTTCACCACTTTCATTCTTCAACATCTGAAAATCTAACATTCTTCACCATCTAACTCTGAAAAGGTCTTAAATTCCTCTCTCTGTCTATTCCTCCTCTCTATGCTGATCCTTTCCCACAATTGAACAGTCAGCTCTTGTTGCTGTTTTTCAGTCACTAAGTTGTGTCTGACTCTTTGTGACCCCTAGACCACAGCATACCAGGCTTCCCTGTCCTTCACCATCTCCCGGGAGTTTGCTCAAATTCATATCCATTTGTTGATGATGCCATCCAACCATTTCATCCTCTGTCGCCTCCTTCTCTTGCCCTCAATTTGACCCAGCATCAGGGTCTTACCCAATGAGTCAGCTCTTTCCATCAGGTGGCCAAAGTATTGGAGCTTCATCTTCAGCATCAGTCCTTTCAATGAATGAATATTCAGGGTTGGTTTCCTTTAGGACTGACTGGTTTGATCTCCTTGCTGTTCAAGGGACTCTCGAGAGACATCTCAGCACAACAGTTTGAAAGCATCAATCTTTGGCACTCAGCTTCTTTATGGTCCAACTCTCACATCCATACATGACTAGTGGAGAAACTATAATTTTGACTAGATGGATCTTTGTTGGCAAAGTCATGTCTCTGCTTTTTAATATGCTGTCTAGGTATGTCATAGCTTTTCTTCCCAGGAGCACACATCTTTTAATTTCATGGCTGCAGTCACCGTCTGCTTGTTTTTGAAGCCCAAGAAAATAAAGTCTGTCACTGTTTCCATTTTTCCCCACCTATTTGCTATGAAATGACAGGACCGGATGTCATGATCTTAGTTTTCTGAATGTTGAGTTTTAAGCCAGCTTCTCCAGTATGCCTAAGTAACTCCTACACTCTTCTATTGGTCCTGGCAAAGGGCCAGATACAGAGACACTCAATAAATGTTTGGTGACTGAATAAACACCACCACTTTTCTGTTCCTACAAGGGATTGGACCATGTCTCTCTCTTGCTTAAAATCTTGCCCAAACTCCCACCACTCCTGATCTGTCCCTCTCCAGACTCTGAGAACATACCATGTTCTGTGAACCCTCAATACTGCTGCTCACATTGTCCCTTCTGCCTGCTCTCACACTTCACTCTCATTCTGGAAATCTTATCCTTTAATCTCACTTCCTTGCAGATGCCCTTAACTCCCTGGCCCCGTTTATCCTCCATTACACCTGCCTGGATAAACCCCAACTGTAGGACAACCCACTCCGGTATGCTTGCCTGGAGAATCTCAAGGACAGAGGAGCTTGGTGGGCTACAGTCCCCATGGCCGCAAAGAGTTGGACACGACTGAAGAGAGTTAGCACACACACATGTAGGTCCATCAGAATCTCCACATTGTCCACTCCTGCACCCAGGCAGCTGATTATGCTAGAGAATACACATATGCTGATGGGTCTCACTCTAAACGCACATCCACAGAAAGTAGTTCCTCTAGGAGTGAGGGGACTCTGTGACTAGATATGGGAAAAGGTCTTCTCAAGAGCCCAGAATCTCTCCATCTTAATCTGGGTGGTTACACATGTATATACATAATAAATGTTCATCAGAATACACAGTTAAGGGGCATCCCTGATAGTCTAGTGGTTAAGAATCCGTCTGCCGAGGGAGAGGACACAGGTTGGAACTCTGGTCTGGGAAGATTCCACATGCTGAGGAGCAACTGAGCCCGTGCACCACAACTACTGAGACTGTGCTCTAGAAGCTGGAAGCCACAACTACTGAGCCCACGTGCGGCAATTACTGAAGCCTGCGCCCTAGAGCCTATGCTCCGCAAGAGAAGCCACCCCAATGAGAAGCCTGAGCACTGCAATGAGAAAAAGCCAGCTCAGCAACAAAGACCCCATTTTAGCCTAAATAAATAAATAAAATTTAGGAAAAAAAGAAACAAAGCAAATCCATGTAATGAAAAAAAATTTTTTTTAATTTTAACAAATATAGCACCCTGGTGCAGGATGTTGACAGTGGGGAAGACTGTAGGTGTGAGGGCAAGAGACAGGGACTCTTTATACTTTCTGCTCAGTTTTGCTATGAACCTAAAACTTCTAAAATATAAAAAAATTTTCAATCCCCTATACTCACTGCCAACTCTCAGATTTCCACCTCTAACCCAGGGCTCATATCTAGATGCTTGACTTTTATTCAACCATCTGCTCAATGTCTCCACTTGGTGATGAAAAAGGAATCCCATATTTTAAATGTCTAAAATCAAACAGCTGGCTTTCCCCATTTCAGCAAATATTCTATCAGTACTTTGACCAAAAGTTCTTGGAGTCGTCCTTGATTCTCCTGTCTCTCAAAACATCATCAGCAAATCTATTGGCTATACCTTTGAAAAATGCCTAGACTCTGATCCCTTTTCATCATCTCCACCTTTCTGGTTCAAGCAACTATCACCTTAAATTCGACCGCTACAAAAGACTCCTAGGGTTCTCCCTATTTCTCCCCGTGCCTGCCTACTATTACAGGCATATTACACACAATAACCACAGCCACTTTTAATAACTGAAATCAGATAATGTCACTTTACTGTTTAAAATCTTTCAATGACTTCCATTACATTTACAATCAAGTCCAAAACCCCACCTCTGGCCTATCCAGCCCCTGCTGACAGCCATGGGCTCATCTTCTACCTCGGGCCCCCTTACTCTTGATTCTCCATCAGCTGTACGCCGTGCCTTGGCTGCCTCCACCTGGAGCCCTCTTCCTCTGGATATCCCTCACTCTCTTCAGATTTCTGTTCAAATGCTTCCTTGTTAGAGAGATGTTCCCTGAGCATTCTCTACATTGAAAAGCTCCCATCATGGACATACCGCGTCACTCTCTGTCCACTCACCAATGCTTACTCCTCTTCATCTATCACCGCCTAGTCTTCGTGGCATCGATCTGTCTGTTTATGGTCTATCTGCCTCCACTGGAAGGCCAGTCCTGAAGGTCAGGGTCTATGTCTAGCCTGACCACCACTCTTCTCCAGCATCTAGCACGGTATAAGTGATTTGGCATCTGTCATCTTTTGGAACTCTTCTAAAATTCCTACACACAAAATTAATTGTTGTCTCCCAGGGATTTGTACATGAACTCTGTACAGAGTAAATGTCACCTCATAATATAATTAATTTCAGGAACTTGACTCTATATCCTAGGTACAGGACACCGAATGCGGAATAATAAAAGCCACACCTTGTCAAGCTCAGAAGCCAGACTATCTGGATTCAAATCCCAAATCCATTACTTATCAGTTGTGCAACTTTGGGCAACTTTCTTAATTGCTGTGCCTCTGTTTCCTCACGTATAAAATGGTAATAATAATATTATACACTTCATTGTATTATGAGGATTAAATGGGATAATAGAATTAGGGTTAGGGTTTAGACTTGTGCCTAACAGAGTAAGTCACTCATTAAATATGAAATATTAGCAAAGACATAAGGATGACAGGACACAATTAACAATCCTTGGCCAGCAATGCCATAGCCAAAGCCAAATACTTCACTGGCCTTAAACTTCTTGAGGGCCCTACTAGCTGAAGGGAATGATTTCTCATTATTCCATAGTGCCTAGTATAATGCCTCAATACCATATGTGGAAAGCTCAGAAATGGGGTAACTTTTTTTAAAAAAGATGGCACAAGAAGTGAAGAGTTATAAACCAGGAACCCAGACTTGATCAGTGCAAATAATCCTAATGAAAAAGAAACAGAAAAGAAAGAGAGTTAAGGACATTATGTAACTCAGATTCTGAAATCCTTTGTACAAGAAATGAAAGGAGACCATAATCAACTTAAATGGAAACAAGGTGGTGGAAACATGCCAAAGAGTCAGGAAAGCAACAGACAGAGGAGCTTTTTTCACTGTGTTCAGAGCAAGAACAGGGAAGGCCAAGCCTACTGTTCAGGACAGATGGTGCGCTCCCACCAGATGACAGGAAGAAGGCAGAAGGCATCAGAAAAAGCAGTTTCCATTCCATCCACCAAGCATCATTACTAGGAAACTGCAGCCTCTCATACATTAGACAGTCAGCTTATCGATGCAACGGCGTAAGTAAGAGGGCAGGCAGAATTACTCCATCTACAGAGCAGAAGATGGATATGTGGAAAGTTCACCCCACAGTGGTAGGTCTAAAATTAGAAGGCAGATTCTTATCAATAGTCTATAGTCTGTTTGGTGAGATAAACTGCTTTGAGAACTAATGATCTCCCTGGAAAATCTAAATCTGTATTTTACAAATGCCAGTCTCTGAGAAAACAGGCTTCCCTGATAGCTCAGTTGGTAAAGAATCTGCCTGCAATGCAAGAGACCCCAGTTGGATTCTTGGGTCAGGAAGATCTGCTGGAGAAGGGATAAGCTACCCACTCCAGTATTTTTGGGCTTCCCTTGTGGCTCAGTTGGTAAAGAATCTACCTGCAATGCGGGAGACCTGGGTTCAATCCCTAGGTTGGGAAGATACCCTGGATAAGGGAAAGGCTATCCACTCCAGTATTCTGGCCTAGAGAATTCCATGGACTGGATAGTCCATGGGGTCACAAAGAGTCGGACACAACTGAGCAACTTTCACTTTCACTGAGAAAACAGAAATCCTGTTTCTGAGGGAATTTCCTGGAGTTCAGTGGTTAGGACTCTGCACTTTCAATGACAAGGGCCCAAGTTCAATCCCTGTTCAAGGAACTAATATCCCACCAATTGCATAGCATGCCCCCCCTCCCAAAAAAGGGGGGAAAATCCTAATTCCATGATTTTGGGGGGATCTTGTAATTTAAGAAAAGCTGGGTTGGGTGTTTTATAAATAAATTCTGGAAAGGTACACAAAACACTGTCATCAAACAAAACTGGGTCAGGAGGTCTCAGATTCAGCAGTGACTAACTTCTAACCCTGGGCAAGTCATTCTTTCTCTGCGCTTCAGTTCCCAATGGACTTGCTATGGGGCAGTAAATGAGATGGCCCATGTAAAGCAAATGGCACCATACCCGATACACAGAAAATCTTTGATAAACATTCACTGTCATTGTTACTGTTACTAGTTTAACAGAAACAGAAAATGTGCAGTTAACAAAGGTGAGAAAAGGTGAGTTTACAAAGGCGAACCCTTAAACAGGGTTCTGTTTAAGCAATACAGACAAAATTAATCAATACGAAAAAAATTAATCAATACAGACCTTTTATAAAAGCATTAATAAAAGCATTAATCCAGAAAGACCACTCGAAGTCACATTTTTGTCTCCATTACACCTCTGTCATGTGTTTTGAAAAGTAAGTCTTCTCATCCCCCCTATTTATTTTTTTCTTTTTTTTGCAACTAGTAGCCAATCTAGGAAATAGGGAAGCACACACAGAAAAAATATCACTAGAGAAAGGAATCACCTCGGAGATATGGCCAAGCTTTGGAGTCAGATCAACAGGGTTTCAGATCCCAGCTCTACCACTCACCAGCTCTGAAATTTGGGACGAAGGACTTTTGCCTCTGTGAGCCTCAGTTTCTTCCCTCATTTATAAAATTGAAACAACAAAGAACCTCATAGCTTGTTGAGAAATCTTAATGGAGACGCTGTATATGGAGAGCTTGGCAGTCAGTCCTTTACCTAGTTGCTATCTAATTCTATAACACTAAAAAACATTTTCTCAAAGAATCCTCATACACTGTTGGTGAAAATGCTAATTAGTATAGCCACTATGGAAAACAGTATAGAGGCTTCTCAAAAAAATAAAAAGAGAGCTACCATATGATCCAATAATCCCACTCCAGTGTGGGATTGGAAAAATATTCAGAAAAATAAAAAATTTTAATTCAAAAAGATATATGCACCTCAATGTTCACACCAGCACTATTTATTAAGACAATAACCAAGACATGGAAACAACAAAAATGCCCATCAACAATTGGCTTAAGAAGGTGTGGTATAAACATATATAATGGAATATTACTTAGCCATTAAAAGGAATGAAATATGACATTTGCAGTGATACAGATGGACCTAGAGAAGATCATGCTTAGTAAAGTAAAACAGTCAGAGAAAGACAAATACTACACATTATATGTGGAATATAAAAAACAATATAAATGAATCTATAAATGAAATAGAAACAGACTCACAAACATAGAAAATTTATGGTTACCAAAGAGAAGGGAGGGGACAAACTAGGTGTGTGGAATTAAAAGAAACAAACTACTGTACATAAAATAGATAAGCCACAGGATTTACTCTTTAGTACAAAGAATTTTTATATCTTGTCACAACCTATCATAGAATATAATTTTTTAAAAAACGGAATCACTATTGTGAACAAACTATGCTACAATTAAAAAAAAAAAACATTTTTTCTCTCAAACTTAAGATGTAAGCAATCAAAACAACCTAGGAAAATGTTTTCCTAAAATCATCTGGAACTCAGTTCACAAATTTTATTGAGCATCTACTATATGTCACGTTCAATTTTGAGGCAATGGAAGTATATTAGAGAACAGAACAGATAGCCTACCTGTGGCTGCCTTGAAAATACATGCTTCACATCCTTAGCAAGTGCTAATAACTGATCCCAGCTATAGCAGCTTGACACTCATCACCACCTCTGTTCCATCGCCACACTTCCCTGGGGCTGTCCCCAGCCAATGGCTGAGTGAGCAGGGATATATGGAGACAAGACTCTTTGACAGCACCTTTGGCTTGAGGACTCACTATCTCCATTGCCAAAACCTTCTGAGTACTGCCCGGCATTCTAGGACTTCCTATCGTCTTCCTTTCTCCTTTCCAGGGATCAGACTCACAAGATAGTCCGCAGCTCTCTCAATCTCTTCACCTCACTCCCCATTTTTCCCACTTACAGTTTCCAAATAAATCAACTGCACTGTTTCTCAGAAACCAGTCCTACCACCCTATTCCTTACTGAGTTAGCATTCTAGTGAGGAAGACAGTGAACAAAATAATCAAATAATTATAGACTGGCAAAGGTGTAGCATGAGAGAAGTCTTTGAAGTACTCTGTTTCCTGTTAGTTCTGATGCTTACAAGAATCCATACATGAGTTAAAACTCATAGGCATATACACCAAAAAAAGGGAAATTTTACTGTATGCACATAAAAAATTTTAATGTAAAAATAAAATTATACTGTAAGAGTATTGAGAAGGAACTCACATTATTTAATTTAGAGTCCTACTTAATTTGTAACAAATTAAATATAATTTATCCTGGGGGGAAGGGTACATAATTTTTTTAATATATTTATTTATTTGGCAATGCCAGGTCTTAGTTGTAACATGAGCTCTTGGTTGCAGCATATGGGATTTAATTCCCTGACCAGGGAACGAACCTGGGCCCTCTGGGAGCTCAGAATCTTAACCAATGGACCACCAGGGAAGTCCCCATAATTTTTTTAAATGTCAGGAAAATCTTAAATTTCACTGATTTTTTTTAATACCAGTATTGTAACTTTGAAACTATTTTGTGTGTAATACAGAATAAAGCAAATGGATTAATATATTAGTGTGATTAGAAACAAAGACTTTTAATAAAAAAGAAAGGCAAAATTGTAAAAATTACAAAATGTTCCATTTTAATTAGAAATATAAAAATGAACTCACAGGGACTTCCCTGGTGGTCCAGCAGTTAAGACTCTGTGCTCCCAAAGCAGGAGGCATGGGTTTGACTGGTCTGGGAACCAAGATTCTGCATCCACGTGATGTGGCCAAAAAATAAAAATGAACTCATAATGTTTCAAAACAACTATTTCTTAGTTCCAACCACTAAAAAAAGTCTTAAAAGCAATGACAAAAATGCTAAAAAATTGCTAAAAAGCAGCAATAAACAAACCCAGTGGCCAACTTAGAACTTAAGTTCTAAGGACCACTTCTAACTAAAAGAAACCAGGTCTCCTTGGAGAAATGGACAGGGTCTTGGGAGCAGGACAGGTGAAATAAATATGGGGCTTCCAGTAATGCCAGGAAAGGAATATGGGGCTTCCAGTAATGCCAGAAAAGGAATATGGGGCTTCCAGTAATGCCAGAAAAGGAATACTCAACGACTAACAGGAGTGTGTCAAAAGATCAAAGAAGCTCATTTAAACAGCCTGTCACCGACCAAGTTTGGGAAAATTTTAGCACAAAAGAGAATAATGAATGTAACCAACTACAACAGCACGCTGAATAATCTCAGTCCTTAGTGATTTTTGAAAGGGGATAAAGAAAAAAAATGCTCTTCTTACAAAAAAACATCAGCTGTAACAATAAAACACTGCACGAGAGAGGTGAAAAAAATCACTATTCTTCCACTTCTGGTATAATAACTGATTGAGGTAAGGATTATTGATGGATGCTAAAAATCATTAGGTAAATGGTATAGGGAAACACTTAAGATATATTTCAAAACACTCCCACAAATTATTTAGTACTCTGACAGGGAAAAATACACTTTTAAAATGGTGAGAAATGGCAGTCATTACTTTATCCAAGTGATACACTGGAACAGAGAGTGGGATGACATAGCTTCATATGTCCCCTGATGGGATGTGATATGAAACACACAGCATTACCATTCAACCATTCTGCAACACAATGTTTAACCTGAAGTTTAAACCTAACTTCTAGTTTACAGGAAATAGAGAATACAAGAAACAAGTTAAACTCACCGTGAGAAAACAATGTGACCAACTCAGAAGGTGGAATATTCTAGAAAACAAATGTTGCTTAAAAATAATGCATGAAAGGCAGAGTAGGGGAGGGGAGAAGGATTATCATGGAATAAAAGTAACTAAAGAGACATAAATCTGAATAGGTTCTAGATGTTAGATATTATGAAATTATTGCTAATTACAATTAGTTACATTACAATAAGTATATAAAGTACGTTGGGTAAATATATTAACAATTAGTGAATATAGGTGGAAGGCATAGTGTTAATTGCACTATTCTCTGAACTTTTGATTATGTTTAAAATCTTTTCATAATAAAAAGCTGAAACTCGGGGCTTCCCTGGTGATCCCACGGTTAAAACTCTGCAATTTCCAGTAAAACTGAAAATGTGTTTATCATATCACTTAACAAATTCACTGGAGTAGGGCTTCTCAGACTGACTGCAGTACATTGTAAAATCAGTAGACTGTAAAATAAATTAATGGTTCACAACCAGCAGTTTTGTCTGTCTATTAGGAAACAGAGTATATTGCATGTATTAAGGTTAAAGACTGTTTCACAAAAGTTTTGCTTCTTTTAAATTTATATTGTGTATACAGCAAGTACTACACTGGCTTTCTTTAAAATATTTGTTATACTAGATTATGGTCAAAAAGTTTGAAAGCCATTACCCAAGAAATATCCATGCACATGTGCACAAAGAGATACTATAGAAATGTTCAGGGTAGCACTGTGTTTAAAGTGAAGAACTAGAATCTAAATGTCTATCAGTAGGAGACTAAATAAACAAAATTCATGCAGTGGAACTCTATACAGAAATGAGGACAAATATCTATACCAGTACAGGTAAATCACAAAAATATGAAATACAGAAAAGAAACAAACAATATGAGAACACTTACATGAATCTTTTAAAAACACCTAAAGTGATGCTAACTAGTATTATTTATGGATACATACACCAAAAATGTAAAGCATGGGAAGGACAGCACTAACTACAGGATGCTGGCTGCCTCTAAGGAAGGCAAGAGTGGAACTGAATTGGAAAGGGCATAAAAGATACTATCATTATACCAGGAACATTTCATTTCTTTATTTTTTTAAATATAAATAAAACAAAAGTGTTAAAATTCAGTAATTCTGAGTGACAAGTACACAGATTATCTTATGGTTAGCTGCACTTTAGAACTTTTTCAATATTTTAATTTTCTCCAAATCTAAAAAGAATTCTTTCTCTTGATTAAGCTGCCTTAAAAATTACTGAGGGAAACCAAAAAAGGGAAATAATTACAGAAACAAGCAGGTGTTCAAAGGATCTAACTCTTATATCGAATCTCCCAGCCCCAAAAGGCAGCAGAGACATATTCTACCCCATTTCCCCTGCTTCTCTTCCCATCTTCTCCTTCTAAACACCAGGCGCTGGTCAGCCTGTCTATTTTGACGCTCAAAAGCACTACAGTCTTCCTTATGAAAACTCACAGAAAGGTCTGAATTTTGAAAGCCTCACTTTCACTTTAAGCATAAACAAAAGACTAAACTCTGGGATATCCTCAACAACAACCAGCACTTTACAGTTTTCAAGGCCTTTCCCCACACATCCTATTATTTAATTCTCAGAAAAACTCTGTTGAGGTCGGTATTACTAATACCCACATTTACAGATGAAGCTGATGCTCAGCAGTGGCTAATTACCAACCAGAGGTCATGAGTCAATGACAAAGTTGGGACTGCAATCTCTCAGTTTCTGAACCTAATCATCCTAAGACGTGATGACTAAGTTTCAACCGTACAAAAACACACCCAGAAAACAGGAGGGGTTGTTTGCAACACACAGACTGCTCTGATCTACCCCCCTTTTCTTCATTCTTCCATCTCTGATCTTTCAGACAGGCAGCCAAGAATAAGTTGCCACTAATAACTCTTCCCTTCCCTGTAGCCACTTCCTGCTGCTTCTTCCCATAACTCCTCCAGATGAACAGGCAGAAAAGGGAAACACATATAACTAGATAGTTCCCTCAACACAGGGATCCCAGCACCAAAGAGAAAGATATTACCACAGCTCTAGACTTAAGAGTCAGGGAGCAGGAACACACTACAGAAAAGCCTAGGCACCCCTCTTTATCAGTGCTGGCACATGTCCTTTACTGAAGGGATTTAATGAACAGAAAAATGTAAAAGTACCAGTTTTTTAATCGGTCCCGGGCTTCCAACTGGGCTCCCACTTCAAAGCTGATTCCTCGTCTGTTAGGTGGATGCTTTGTCATTTTCAGTCATCAACGGGGCTGCTTTTATTCTCCTGAAAAAGCCAATTAAATATTTATGAAACTTAGGCAAAGTCTGCCCAGAGTAGAGTATCACTCACTACACATAAAAGACAAACAGGCATTATTCAAAACACAAAGCTCCAGGAAACCGCATCAGCGCCCTGCTCTACTCCTGCCCTCCTCCTAGCCCAGGCGTGCCCTCCACTGGCTCCTCCTCTATCACGCAGCATCTTGTAGCTCTGGAACTGGAAGGAGTGCTCAGTTGCTCCAGTCATGTCCAACTCTTGGCAACCCCACGGACTGTAACCCCCAGGCTCCTGTGTCCACAAGATTATACAGGCAAGAATACTGGAGTAGGTTGCTATGCCCTCCTCCAGGGGATCTTCCTGACCCAGGGATGGAACCTGTGTCTCTTGCGTCTTCTGCACTGGCAGGCAGGTTCTTTACCTCTAGCGCCACCTGAGAAGCCCCCAATACTGCTTACCAAGGATTCACCTGTAAGGGGGACTCCTCAGAACACCAAAGAAAAAGTCACTCAGAAGTAAATTTAATCATTTGCTGAAGACAAATGATAACAAACATCTACTGAGAGACTTTAGAAAAATAGTCCTCAAGACCAAAAGAGACACAATTCCTGGCCTCCTCATTGGAAAAGACCCTGATGCTGGGAGGGATTGGGGGCAGGAGGAGAAGGGGACGACCGAGGATGAGATAGCTGGATGGCATCACCGACTCGATGGACATGAGTGTGAGTGAACTCCGGGAGTTGGTGATGGACAGGGAGGCCTGGTATGCTGTGATTCATGGGGTCGCAAAGAATCAGACACGACTGAGCGACTGAACTGAACTGAACTGAAGCCTCCAGTCTCTGGGGGTGGGGGTGGTTGGAAATGTAGCCAGTGAAACAAACGACTTAACTGCAAACTGCAACTGCTATGAATTTTAAGTGCTACAAAGGAAGGAAACAAAAGCTGAACTCCAATTTCTGGTCCTTTACTTTTGGAAAGCTGGACAAGAAATGTCTATTTATTCATTCTTTGTTCTATTTTATTTCTTGCTTCTTCTTGAGTAAATTCTGACAAACTGGAATTGG
The DNA here is from genome assembly GCA_006408695.1 of Aepyceros melampus. Classification (NCBI taxonomy): domain Eukaryota; kingdom Metazoa; phylum Chordata; class Mammalia; order Artiodactyla; family Bovidae; genus Aepyceros; species Aepyceros melampus. The sequence goes on from SJXQ01010732.1 coordinate 44,232, forward strand.
TGATCATTGTCCATATGAGTAAAACTGATCTTTAGGGGCTAGTGGTGGTTTTGCTAGAGATGTAGCCACTCTGAGCTCTTGGGGCACTTGAGCAGGCCACCTTCATAGCAAGGCCAACCCCCAGTAAATTCTCTCCCACTGAACTTTGCATCCCAACAGCCTACACTGCCTAAGCAATGCCAGAGCACTCCTCAGGGCAATAGCTGCCTCATATCACAAGGGCAATCTTTGTAATAGTTGAACGAGGAGTAATCACAGAAGTGGGTCCTCGTATCTAATGTGTACATACCATCACATTTTCTTGCAATATATTACATGAAAAGCAGGATGTAAAATTATATCCCTCTGAACTCACAGTAAAACTCATGTGCATTAAAAAAAATAAAAGACTGGAAGAAAAAAACAGGTTGTAAGTGATCTCTCCCTCTTAAACAGTTTCCTAAATTTACAATTTTTCACACTGGAAATTTCCCATGAGGAAAACAGATGTACAGGATGAGCTATCCATTATACTAAACAACTCATTCCAAAGGGCTGATACTGGGGAACACATAAAGCGAGTATCAGACTAAGACAGGAGCAGTCGACAGTTTCAACTGAAAAGCTGTCAAACAAGACTATTTGGATGATAGGGACCCTAGGAAAGGGCAAGTCAGAGGTCTGACTAGCTATATACTTCACTCTCCAGGAAAATGAGATATCAAACCTAACGTAAGTAAAAAGGCTTCATTTTGACTTGCCTGAAAAAGCCCCTCAAATTATCTTTTTGACTTTATGCATACCAAGTAATATTCAGATAATAGTTTTGCCTCTCAGATTATATGAAAAGATGATGGCACACAAGAAGAAAGAGTGGCACTGAGAACTCACCAGAGCAGCTAGTATTTATTAGACTTCATGCAGGGAGACAGTTCCCTTTTAGAGATGGCATTAATGTCATAGGATTAAATTATTGGCCTTTAATCCTCAACCCCACCCCTTATTATCAGAATGAATTTGGGTGAATTACCTAACCCCTCAGATTTGTTTCCTCTCCCTAAAATGGGGATGGTAATACCAGGTACCTATCTCCAGGCAGTGGGTGTGAAGATTAAATGAGATAATCCATTTAAGGAATGGTATAAGGACTATATAGTTAGCAGCTAATTATAATCCTATTATCACATAAGAAGAAATTTGGTTTAAAGTAACTGGGCTAAGGTTCTGGTGCTAAGTGACAAGCCCCAGAACAAAAGCCCAGGTCTGCTTGATTTCTGAATTAATTCTTTTACCACACAGCTTCCCTAAGGAGCCCTTCCATTAAAATACAGGAGTGTGGGAACAAGGCAGTGAATGAAAATGAGCAAATTATTCTTAATGGCTCAAGAAAACTAATTCCTCTTGAGGCAGAATTGTTGAAGGTCTCCCTTATCATGAACTGAAACAGGTTTCATCGTAACTCTGACACATTTATTTGAAGCTCCACTCTGATATCAGTCAGAACAAGATTAAGGACTATCTGACTTTTATGTCCCATGCCCAAATCCCTCCACTCCTCTGGGATGGCAGTTTGTTTTTAAATTTCACATTAATTTATTCAAAAAATCATTAGTGAGCACTGTCAGAAAGGCACTGTGCTGGAAATCAGGACTCAGAAATCCAACTCAGTCCCAGCTCCTGTCCACCCAGGAAGACAGACACAAACACTGAGAAGAGATGAAGGAGCTCTAACAAAGGGCAAAGGGAGGAATGACCATCTGAAAGTCTCAATTTAACTTGACAACATCTACTAAAGAATAAAAAATAGTTCAAGACAGAAGTAGGAATTAAGAATATATAATTTTTACTTCTTACATTTAAACACACATTTTTCTCAAGCTGCAAGAGGGCTAAGATTCTGTAGCTTTTAACTTATGCATTCTTCAGGGCCTTAGAATTTTTTCTTCCAAAAAGTTCTAGTCCCAAAATAGGAAGAGGAAATATGTTCAATAAAGACACCCAGGAAAACTATGAGGAAAAAAATCTGATGCAATCTGTACTCATATATGATTCCATTTTAAAGACCCTGGCAGGACTTCAAACTACTCCTTTACATTCAAATTTCCCTACAGAGAATTCCCTGGTGGTCCAGTGGTTAGGGGTCATGGGTTTAATCCCTAAGGGGAACTAAGTTGCCATGCAGCAAGGTCAAAAAAAATTTTTTTAATTAAAAATAAAATAAAAAACCAAATTACCCTACAATGTGTGCTCACTGCTCCACAGGAGACAAAAGAGCCTAGCTTATTTCCTTAATTACAGTATTTGCAGTCAATGCCCTTGTATCAATAATAATGAAAGCTTTAAATGTATACTGTGTAATACAGTTTAAAGCGCGCTTTCACAAACAACAAACTTGGAGAAAATAACTTCAACACATATGACCAAAGGGCTAACTTACTTTATTAACAAGGAGTTCATATAAACCAAGAACAAAAGAGCCAAACAACTCACTTAAAAATGAGCAAAATGCAAGAACTGGCAGATTCCCAGCTAGGGAAGGGAGAGGCTTGTGGGAAAGGGAGGCAGGAAAAATACAAAGACCTGATAAACATATAATTATATTATCCTTATCCATGTAACATCATCCTAAACTAAAGGAAATGCAAATCAAAGTAACAACTTTTCACTCTTCAGGCTAATAATTTCAACATAAAATACCCAGTGCTTTCAAGGATGAGGAAAAATGATGCTTATACTCTGTTGGTAGAAGCATAAATTGGAAAATCTTATCTAGAGGCAACTTGGCACTATCTACAAATATGCAAATATCCACAACCCAACAGACCCATAGCAAGCAACATCCTACAGACACATTTTCCAAAGCTACCAAATTACTTGTGAGGATGAACAATAAATTTCTGCAATGAAAATGACCATCAAAAGAGGCCTACTTAAATGAATTATGGCCATCTATACAACAGAATGTGGTACAGCTATTAAAAGGTAAAATGGTAAGCTGTAGATGCTGATATGGAGCCATCTGCAAGATACACCGTCAAGTAAAAAAAAGTATGGTGTAGAGGCAGATATACAGTATTACCCCTTTAATACAAATAAACATATATACAGACAGATCTATTACATGCATACTCTATGTATGTTTCTTCCCTCTAAGAAGGAACAAAATAACTGTTCAGCAGTTCCCTTAATGAAAGGAATAGAGCAGGAAAATTTAACTTTTAATTTTTTAACTTCTTTATTGTTTGAATTTTCTAACCTTAAGAATATCTACTGCTGTGGGTAAGAATCCCTTAGAAGAAATGGAGTAGCCCTCAAAGTCAACAAGAGTCTGAATACTGTACCCAGTATTTGGGTACAGTCTCAAAATTGACAGAATGATCTCTGTTTGTTTCCAGGGCAAACCATTCAATATCACAGTAATCCAAATCTATGCCCCAACTACTAACACCAAAGAAACTGAACAGTCCTATGAAGACCTACAAGACCTTCGACAACTAACACCAAAAAAAGACGTCATTTTCAATATAGGTGATTGGAATGCAAAAGTAGGAAGTCAAAAGATACCTGGAGTAACAGGCAAATTTGGCCTTGGAGTACAAAATGAAGCAGGGCAAGGGCTAACAGAGTTTTGCCAAGAGAACGCACAGGTCATAACACCCTCTTCCAACAACACAAGAGATGACTCTACACATGGACATCACCAGATGGGCAATATGGAAATCAAATTGATTATATTTTTTGCAGCCAAAGATAGAGAAACTATACAGTCAGCAAAAACAAGACCAGGAGCTGATTGTGGCTCAGATCATGAACTCCTTTTTGCCAAATTCAGAATTAAATTGAAGAAAGTAGGGAAAACCACTAGACCGTTCAGGTATGACCTAATCAAATCGCTTATGATTATACAGTGGAAGTGACAAATAGATTCAAGGGATTAGATCTGACACAGTGACTGAAGAACTATGGACAGAGGTTCGTGACATTGTACAGGAGGCAGTGATCAAGACCATCCCCAAGAAAAAGAAGTGCAAAAAGGCAAAATGGTTGTCTGAGGAGGGCTTACAAATAGCTGAGAAAAGAAGAGAAGTGAAAGGCAAAAGAGAAAAGGAAAGATATAAGCATCTGAATGCAGAGTTCCAAAGAATAGCAAGGAGAGATAAGAAAGCCTTCCTCAGCAATCAATGCAAAGAAATAGAGGAAAACAACAGAATGGGAAAGACTAGAGATCTCTTTAAGAAGATTAGAGATACCAAGGGAACATTTCATGCAAACATGGGCTCAATAAAGGACAGAAACGGTATGGACCTAACAGAAGCAGAAGATATTAAGAAGAGGTGGCAAGAATACACAGAAGAACTATACAAAAAAGACTTTAATGACCCAGATAACCACAATGGTATGATCACTCACCTAGAGCCAGACATCCTGGAGTCCGAAGTCAAGTGGGCTTTAGGAAGCATCACTACAAACAAAGCTAGTGGAGGTGATGGAATTCCAGTTGAGCTATTTCAAATTCTAAAAGATGATGCTGTGAAAGTGCTGCACTCAATATGCCAGCAAATTTGGAAAACTCAGCAGTGGCCACAGGACTGGAAAAGGTCAGTTTTCATTCCAATCCCAAAGAAGGGCAATGCCAAAGAATGTTCAAACTACCGCACAATCGCACTCATCTCACACGCTAGCAAAGTGATGCTCAAAATTCTCCAAGCTAGGCTTCAACAGTATGCGAACCGAGAACTTCCAGATGTTCATGCTAGATTTATAGAAAAGGCAGAGGAAACATCAAATTGCCAACATCCGCTGGAAAACAGAAAAAGCAAGAGAGTTCCAGAAAAATATCTACTTCTGCTTTACTGACTGCCTTTGACTGTGTAGATCACAACAAACTGTGGAAAATTCAAGAGATGGACTACCAGACCATATTACCTGCCTCCTGAGAAATCTGCATGCAGATGGACAAAGGTCTATCTAGTCAAAGCTATGGTTTTCCAGGAGTCATGTATGGATGTGTGAGTTGGACCATAAAGAAAGCTGAGTATCGAAGAATTGATGCTTTTGAATTGTGATGTTGGAGAAGACTCTTGAGAGTCCCCTGAACTGCAAGATCAAACCAGTCCATCCTAAAGGAAATCAGTCCTGAATATTCATTAGAAGGACTGATGCTGAAGCTGAACCTCCAATACTTTGGCCACCTGATGTGAGGAAGATTCACTGGAAAAGACCAGATGCTGGGAAAGATTGAAGGCGGGAGGAGAAGGGGATGACAGAAGATGAGATTGTTGGGTGGCATCACCAACTCGATGGACATGAGTTTGAGTAGGCTCCGGGAGTTGGTGATGGACAGGGAAGCCTGGTGTGCTGCAGTCCATGAGTCGGACACGACTGAGCCACTGAACTGAACTGAAGAATGTACTTCTTGGGCTTCCCTGAAGGCTCAGTGGTAAAGAATCCGCCCGCCAATGCAGGAAACATGAGTTTGATTCCTGGTCCAGGAAGATCCTACATGCCTCAGAGCAACCTACCCCGTGCACAACTACTGAGCCTGTGCTCTAGAGTCCTGGAATGGCACCTACTGAACCCCACGAACCCTGGAGCTCATGCTCCACAACAAGAGAAGCCACTGTAATGAGAAACCTGCACACTGCAACCAGACACTAGCCCCAACTCACAACTAGAGAAAAGTCCTTGCAGCAGCAAAGACCCAGCACAGCCAAAGATTAATTAATTAATGTAATTACTTTTTTAAAAAGAAAGAATGTGTATCTTGGGACTTCCCTGGTGGCCTAATGGTTAAGACTCTGCTCTTCCACAGCAGGGGAAATGTGTTAGATCTCTGGTCAGGGAATTAAGCTCCTGTATGTCATGCGCTATGGGGGGAAAATAAAAAAGATCTGCAAAGCCCCTGTAAGTCTAGCACAAGGTAGGTGTCAAAAGACAGCAGCAGAAGTTTCTGAATTCATAATATATTTAATGTACTGACATGGACTCTGGATTTTATTTTGGGAGAGGTTTAAGAGTACTGTAGCCATGGTAACTGCAGGCCCTGCCCTCAGCAACCCTACTGTGCTAGAGAGAAGAGACTAAGGACTTAAAATAACAATGAATTTGTGATAGGTGGGCAGGGAACAAGACCTTTCAATGAGTTGGCTCTCATCAGGGTTAAGAGAAAATAAACTCTGAAAAGAATGGCAATCTCCAGAAACTACAGAATGGGCTTTACAATAACCTAATAGTGCTTACACTAGGCTTGCAATTTAATCTCCATTAAAGGATGATGGTGCCTTTTAAAGTTAATGTACACCTCACACCAGCCGAAATGGCTATCATCAAAAAATCCACAAACAGTAAATGCTGGAGAGGGTGTGGAGAGAAAGAAATCCTCCTACACTGTTTGTGGGAACATAAACTGGTTCAGCCACTAGGGAGAACAGTATGGAGATTCCTTAAAAAACTAAAAACAGACCTACCATATGACCTTGCAATCCCACTCTTGGGCATGCATCCAGAGAAAAGCATGGTCTGAAGACACATGCACCCCAGTGTTCAGTGGGGCAATGTTTACAATAGCCAGGACATGGAAGCAACCTAAATGTCCATCGACAGAGGAACGGATAAAGAAGATGTGGTGCATGTAATATTATTCAGCCATTAAAAAAAGAAGAAATAATGCCATTTGCAACAACATGGGTGGACCTACAGATTGTCATACTAAGTCAGACAAAGAAGGCTAACTGTCCTATGACATCCCTTATGTGTGGAATCTAAAGATAAATGATACAAATGAACTTCTTTATAAAACAGAAACAGGTTCACAGGCTTAGAGAAAGAATTTATGGCTGCTGCGCTGAGGGATCGTGGGAAGGGATAGCTCGGGAGTTTGGGATCAACATATACCCACTGCTGTATAAACAGCAGTATGGATAAACAACAAGGTCCTGCTGTACAGCACAATGACTTCTCTCAGTTTTGCCCAGAAGCCTGACTTCCACATCCAGATAAATGTGACCTTTCTGCCTGCTTTCTTTCTTTTTCCTGACATCCGCATTTGTTTTGTATCTGCAGAGTTTCTCCCTCGGATGCCGACTCCACAGTAAGTGAAGAGTCCAGTGAGAGGGAAGTGGGGGACAAGACTCTAGGAGCCGTGACCGATGGCAAGTCCCACAGAGCCCCACAGAGTGGTCTGTGACCTTTCTTGTTCTCCACTTTAAAAGCAGTAATTATGAGGGACTTCCCTGACAGTCCAGTGCTTTGGACTCTGCTGTTTCATTGCAGAGGGTGTGGATTTGATCCCTGGTCGGGGAACTAAGATCCCACAAGCCCTGCAGTGTGGTGAAAAAAAAAAAAGTCATTATGAAGTTCCAGTAGGCTAGGCTCTTATACTACTTCAAATGCAGAACGTAAAACAAGCCCTGTGCATTAGAATATTCATCATTCATACAGTGGATTTTTCAGATTAATTGTCACCATCTAACACTGTATTGGTGTCTGCATTGAGCTGGTGGGCTAGAAGTTAAGAGATTCACTGATGTGTGTTTTGAGGTTACTGGGCATGTTTGACTCTAGTTTGGGGTCCTAACAATTTTCCTCTTCAAAGGACAAGGAGGAATCCAACTAAAACTGCATCCAGGATTCGGTGACCTTCTTAGGATCCCGTTTAAGTGTTTCACAGCTGTCACTGTCAGAAGGTTGATTATTTATTCTAGGTCCAAGGGCATTGTGTTTGGTCCTTGTCCTAGGTCTGTCTTCCAGTAGACAGTTGAGTGTGGGCAGATGGTTGTGTGTGTTGTCAAATGCTGTTGCTTCTTAGGCCAGGTTTGCAATGTACTTCACTCCCCTTCTAAACCGTATTGACTTAAAACTCATATGTCTTGCAGTAGAACTTATGTCACGGTCTTACTAGACTTGGAACCTTTTTTGGCCTGATGACAGGGTAACTTTGGTGTTAGTTTAATAGATCCTGTTAAATAAATACTTTGTACTTGCTGGAGAAAGTACAAGTATTTATATTTCAGGATTGTGTTTTAGTAGTGCAAAGAAAATGGAAGTGTCTCTGGATATCATTTTATTACTTTTTTATTTGGCTGTGTCACACCTCTTTTGGGATCTTAGCTCCCAACTAGGGATGGAACCCAAGCCCTTGGTAGTGAAACTGCAGAGTCCTAACCACTGGACTGCCAGGGAATTACCAGGATATAATTTTTAATAGTAATTTGTATGCTTATGTTTTCCATTACAAATATCTCTGTATAAAATTGCAGTACAGACTGAACCATACTCTGTAAATGAATAGATTGTGGACAGAAGCTGGAGGGCCTATTTNAGAGGGAGAGGGAGAGAGAGAGAAAGTAACTGCGTGAAACTACATTTCTAAAAGAGGCTAAAGTCTGATTAGGTCCTCAGAAGAATGAAAATGGGAAAAAAAATGTTTCTTGTGAATGAGATGGTAAGTGTCTCTATAGAAATGAGTCTTCGGCCAATGAGATGCATCTTGTGCTATTTTTTGTCTTTTGTCTGATTACAGGCTGCCTTTCTGTTGTCCTCATGGTGAACCTGCTTTCCTAGACTTTAAAAAAATAACCCCAAAGCCATCATTAAGGACAAGTGAGAAACTGGTGGAAATTCGGACAGGCTAAAAATGTTTTTATTTTAGTGAGTTCTAAGTACCTGCTTTGGGGGCTACCCAGGATTTAGACATGCTAACATATCAATATTATTAATTATCATTATGTTATTATATAATATATACTATATATTGATATTATGCTATTACTGTTAATTGTAATACAGATTAAGATTAATCATATACATATAACATATATACTAATAACTGATATTTCCCCTGATCTTCTCAGGATGTGAGGAAATCACCCTCTACTGTGAAAGCATCTGGATTTGGGTTTCGTGTTGCTTACAGACCCAAATGGCCCTAGCAGATGTATGCAGGGTTGTCCAGCACTACCTCTGGCTTGCTTTTATTTTCTCCTCTCTGCTCCCATGATCGGAGTCTATCCCTGGCTTCATGCATCGACTCTGATGCACCGTGGGTCTCTCCTGTGGCTTCTTAACTAGGCTAGACTTCCTTTCCTGCCTTGCTGCCTTCTGTTGCCCCTGCTGACCCCCTGCTCTGTGTGCTTCTTTGACCTGGTGGCCTTTGCAGCTTGGAGCAAAAGGTTCTCTGTGTCGGAGAGCAATGTAACATATCAGGTTTGTTCCAGGCTCTCCCCATCAGGGGAGGGGATGGGACTGATCTTATCCCTTTTCAACTTGACTAAAGTTGAACTTGAAGGGAAAACTAGTGCTTGGAGCAATGTCCCCAGCGACGTGCACTTTTTCATGGCGCGCTTCTGTACTCCAAGGTACTTTTGGCAGTTCATTGGAGAATCAGGAAGATGCTGATGAGACTAAAATTCACTTGCTTCATTAGTGATCTTTATTTCCTCAAAACTTTAAAATATCTTCATGAAGATTTTAGAATAAATGATCTTAAAATCATTTCTGTTTCTGGGGACAGGAATGTGCCTGTTTCGTAGTTAGAGCACAGTCTTCAAGGAGAAATATAATTACAGACTTTAGTAGGGTAACTAAAGGGTATGTGTCTATTTTTTTTCTTGTTTCTTTTAGTTATGTTAGCTATGTTTTCATCATAGAGGAGTCTGAACAAATCAACAGATCATATTTTAGAATAAATGATCTTAAAATCATTTCTGTTTCTGGGGACAGGAATGTGCCTGTTTCGTAGTTAGAGCACAGTCTTCAAGGAGAAATATAATTACAGACTTTAGTAGGGTAACTAAAGGGTATGTGTCTATTTTTTTTCTTGTTTCTTTTAGTTATGTTAGCTATGTTTTCATCATAGAGGAGTCTGAACAAATCAACAGATCATACAATGGTTTTGAGGCATTAACATATTTTGTGTTTGTTATGATTAAGTTAAGATCCTCGGGAGCCATTGCAAGGACTACCCAAAGAACGGTACGACTTTCATATTTTTGTTTTATCTGTAGACTCTAGGTTCGCTAGTAGACACGTGGGTTTATTCATAAATGAATTGCAGCAAGGGAAAATACTGTAGGAAGCTGAAATCCTTAGGACTCCCTTAAATCTTCCCAAAATTTGCCCCTGGAGCAGTGGATGGTAAACCGCAGAGGACTTGCCCACATTTCGGCAGGGAATTATATATAGGCATAAGAGCTAATCTGTATTCATGATAATTTGCTAAATAAATGTTACTTTGGTTTTACTACACTTGTTCCAGCAAATTGCAACATATATTTTTTCCTATTAGTGTATGAAGCATTTTGTGTGGAACACTATTTTATGTTCTGTGCTTGTTAATTCTCTGAGCATGGCTCCTGTTTTCCAACTGTTGCTTTGAAAAAAGTTATTTGGTTTGAGAATCCTTTTCCTCTCCTGATCTTATTGCCTCTGGATGTGAACAACTTCAAGGAGAAATGCACAAGGGAAGTACTCTGTGCTTCACCTGGAAAGTCAGAGACATCTTTGAATGCTACTGACCCTCTTTCACGGAAAAAAAGCAAGACCAGTTTTTCTGCTTGCCTAAATTTCTTGGCAGCCTTTCCCTTACTTTATCATTTTCCTCTCCTCTCAAAAATCCTAAAAAATTACACTAAAGGCTTATTCTTAACTTTATACCCAAACCTACCTACAAACTATACCCTAATACCTAACTGACTAACTATGCATAAAATGTAAATTCTATTGCACTGTTGCATAAAAATGCAGACTCCTTCAGTGGTGTAAAGTTTGGTGCTGAGCTCAACCCAGTAAGGGTTGGGAACTGTTGACAGTCAGGTCCTAATAAGACTCAGCTTTAAGTTGGAATTCATAAAGGACAGTACTATAATGTATTCATAAATCAAGAATACATCAAGCCTTGCAAACCTGAACATCAAGATTGAGTCAATTCACTCCTTCTTCATCAAAACCTAAAGGAGTAAATGATTTACAGAAACAGCACCATCCAAAGCCTTTATAAATTTTATAAATTTGGCTGGCATTCAAAAAAAAAATTGCCGAAACACCAAGTTATTGGATGAAGAAGAAGAAAAAGATAATAGAAACAGTCTAAGGATTATTCAATTATTGAAGTTATTAGCTATTATATTTTTAGACATAGAGACTTTTTAAGCAGCTACCATAGATATATTTAAGAAGGTAAATAAGAACAATGAAATTTTATCAAAGAATTATAATTTTTTTAATAATCAAGTGAAAATTCTTAAACACAAAACTACTAAAGATAAGAACTCAATAGATTAATTTCCCAGCAGATCAAACACAGATATATAGGAAACCAGTGGTGATTTGGAAGACAGATCATTTTTATTGAGATATAACTGGCATACAGCATTGTATTAAGTTTAAGGCCTATAGCATAGTGCTTTGGTTTATATACATCGTGAAATGATGACCACAATAATTCATCATCTCTTGTTGATACAAAGCAAAAGAAAAATAAACCAATTTTCCTTGTGATGAGAACTCAGAATTTACCCTCTTAACAAATTTCATACATAACATAGAGCAGTGTTAATTATATTAATTGTGTTGTATGTTACATCTCTAGTACTTATCTATCTTACAACTAGAAGATTGTACCTTTAACCACTTTCATCCAACTCCTTCTCCTCCACCCCTATGTTTGGTAACACAACTCTGACCTCTTTTACCATGAGTTTGTTTGTTTTTGAAGTAGAATTGACCTGCAACACTGTGTTAATTCTTGGTACACAACACGTGATTTGATAGTTCTGTAATTACGAAACGATCACTGTTAAGTCTAGTTACCAACTGTCACCATGCAAAGATAGTACATTATAATTGACTATTCCCAACACTGTACATTTAATTCTCATGACATTTTTATTTTGTAACCTGGAGCTTATACTTCTTAATCTCTTTCATCTATCTCTCTCATTCCCCCTCTTCCTCTCCTCTGGTGTTTATCTGTTTGTGTCTGTATCTATGAAGAGTTCCATCAATCTCTAAACTATGACTATTGCTTAGTAACTTCAACTTTCTCATGTTTAAAGATCATCAAACAGAGGAAAGAGTCACTACACTTACATAGGTAATTAACACTTACTGTCAGGAGAAGGCAGAACTTTTATTTCACAAAGAGCAGACAAGAACAGGCTCAGGTTATAGTGTTAGCTCAGGTGATCCACTAGGCTATCCTTGATCCTCTGTTTTAACAGTGAATAGACAAGTACAACAGCCACAGACTGTCATAAGAACAGTGAACAGAGTCTGAGACTTCATATAACAACAGAGATGCCTGCAAGAAATAAGGGAAATATAAAATGGTTAGTGAAAACAGACAGTGATTGTCACTTGTAACCTTAATGTTAACTGGAACAGTAAAGGCTATATTTGTCCCACTAACATAAGTTTCCTCAGATACAAGACTCATCAATATTCTGAAAAATCTATTCTCCAACATCAGGAACTTACTATAAAAACCACACGAGAGTTGAGAGATACAAATGGTGACCTACTGTGTACTCTGATGTCACACAGACCATCTTCAGCGGTGGTAGACAGATCATTTTAAAAGCCAATCCTGAAACTCAAAAAAAGCACAGATACAAAAATAGAAAAACAAAAAGGAGCTTAAAAGACAACAGGTTAAGTTTACTAGGTCTAACATACATGAATTAGCATCTAGAAAGGAGAGAAAGAGAAAGTACAGGCCAGAAACCATTTTAGAAGAGCTAATTCCTGAGTATTTCCCAAAAGTGAAAAAGACAAAGAAGCACAGATGTATGAAATACTCTGAAATCCAAGCAGGATAATTTTTAAAAAGAGTATGTAATAGTCAAACCAATGGAGGAAAAAGGCACATTTTATTCAAAGACTACTAAGTCTTAAAGCTGACATCTCAACAAAAAACTTGGAAGCCTAAAAACACTGAAATAACTGCCAACAAACTAACATAAAAGATATGATCTATATGTACATATATATTCTTATCTAATAGCATACACATTCATATCTATTAAATGAATTAATCAGGAATTTTAAACTCTCTCATGGACTTGCTGGTTTCCATCAAGATGGAGTAAGCCCACTAAATCTAATCTCTCCCAATGTTTACTACTAAAAGCTCTGGACATTATATTGGGCTGGCCAAAAATTTCATTCTGGTTGTCCCAAAAGATGTTACAGAGAAACCAGAATGAAGCTTTTGGCCAACCCAATATAAAAAGCAACTACATGTGGCCCTGAAAATTACACAATAGTATGAGAATTGGGAAAGTAAGTAAAAATTTAAAGAATGACTTGTATCAAGATGAATCTACAGCATCTCTCTCTCTCCACCATCTTTATTTCTTAGATAGCAAAATTTCACAGCATGCAAAGGTGGCAAAAGAAAAACAAAAAATCTGAAAATATGCCCTTGGAAGGAAGAGGACCTCTGTAAATCAGAATATAGAAGTAACCACCCCTCCCCCCATGTTTTTGTTTGCTTGTTTGTTTTTTAGTCTTCCTTCCTTTACCTCTGCTTAAAGCCTGCCCCATTCGCAAAGTTGCACTGCAATGGCAGGACATGGACACCTAAAATCTCAAGAAAAATGTCTCTCTAGCCAGATAATCCAAGAATCTTGTGTTCCCAGGAATGTAGAGAAAATTCATCTTGTTTTTTTTTTTTTTTCTTTTTCTTGCCATTTTTCCATGAGGGTAAAAGTCACAGAAAACTGCAAGAAAGTTCAAGAAACTAAAGTGAGTGAAGTCGCTCAGTTGTGTCCAACTCTTTGTGACCCCAATGGACTGTAGCCCACCAGGCTCCTCTGTCCATGGGATTCTCCAGGCAAGAATACTAGAGTGGGTTGCCATTTCCTTCTACACAAGAAACTAAAATTCTACATAAAATCTAGCTTTCTAGCAAGAGGGAAAGGAAAATAAGTCCTTGGGAAATGGAGAGCATAGAGAAAAGTCTGGAAAGGATAGAGTTAGTAAAGAAGATTGCCTACCACTATGAACTGACACAAGTCTTGGGCTCATTCTCATGCCAAACAGAATATATATGCAAAGTAGAGACCAATGTCTTTGAGAACTGATCTATAATATAAACTAATGCCCAAGTCCCAGACCAAGCCTTGACAAGAGTACAGACCAAAGAGCATGCAAAGGCTTTCAGAACTGAATTTACATTGGGACCACTGCCCACAGAAATCTAAAAAGAACACATTCTGAACCTAACCAAGTCTGTTGTCTACTAGCACACAACACAACACACCACACACATACATCATAGAGAATTTTAACAGAACTCAGAGTCCACAGCATAATATTTTAAAGGCTCAGGGTGAAATCCTAACTTTCTAAATATAGAAAGATCCAAGAAAATATGACAATTCTCAGAAAAAAAGGTAATCAGGAGATGCTAATTCCCACATGATCCAAATGTTGGAATTATCAGACTAGAGAATCTTCTCACAAATGTCTTGGTTTTATTTTCCAAGACTTTTAAAAAATCATTGTTTCCATGTAAAACAAGTTTAAAAACCAATGAAAAAAAGTATTTGTGTGTAATATGTAAGAGACTGACCTTTGTTTATTTTCTTTTGGGGATGATTCCTTACGGAAGACTAACAGGTAAATCAATGATTCTCAAATTTTAGTGGGCATGCAGCATACCTGGAAACCTTGTCAAAGTGGAGATAATAATCCAGTAGGTCTGGGATGTGGCCTGAGATTCTACACTTCTCAGGTGATGCCAGAGCCACTGGTCCTCAGTTCATACTTGGCAGCAATGTAATAAAGAACTTGGATTTGAAAAGTTAAGTAGAAAATATTGAAGGCCATGCTATTATTGATACTTCTCAAATGACCCAAGAACTTTGCTCCTTAAAGATTTTCTTAAACTGTCAATATTTCATCATCCAACAATTCTTCTTGGAAACGCCTTTGATGGAACTAATGGGAGGGTTACTTTTGTGTCTTCACTAAATGACTAAGAAGTGAACATAAAAAATACTTAATGATGGGACTGCAAGGAGATCCAACCAGTCCATTTTGAAGGAGATCAGCCCTGGGATTTCTTTGGAAGGAATGATGCTAAAGCTGAAACTCCAGTACTTTGGCCACCTCATGTGAAGAGTTGACTCATTGGAAAAGACTCTGATGCTGGGAGGGATTCGGGGCAGGAGGAGAAGGGGATGACCGAGGATGAGATGGCTGGACAGCATCACTGACTCGATGGACATGAGTCTGAGTGACCTCTGGGAGTTGGTGATGGACAGGGAGGCCTGGGGTGCTGCAATTCATGGGGTCGCCAAGAGTCGGATACGACTGAGCGACTGAACTGAACTGAACTGAATGATGGGAGGAAAAAGTCATATGTGACTGTTATCCAAGTTGTCTCCCACCTCCTTTAATACTATTTTAAATTGAGGGCAGGAGGAGAAGGGGAAGACAGAGATGAGATGGTTGCATGGCATCACCGACTCAATGGACATGGGTTTGAGTAGACTCAGGGAGTTGATGATGGACAGGGAGGCCTGGTATGCTGTGGTTCATGGGGTCACAAAAAGTTGGACACAACTGAACAGCTGAACTGAACTGAAATGCTTATCCTGACAACTAACTTCCTCAATTAAAAAAGATATACATATACATGTGTATACAGATTGCT
This sequence comes from Aepyceros melampus, assembly GCA_006408695.1. Classification (NCBI taxonomy): domain Eukaryota; kingdom Metazoa; phylum Chordata; class Mammalia; order Artiodactyla; family Bovidae; genus Aepyceros; species Aepyceros melampus. The sequence goes on from SJXQ01010732.1 coordinate 59,869, forward strand.
GTAGTTGTTCAGTCACTAAGTCATGTCCAACCCTTTGTGACCCCATGGACTTCAGCACACCAGGCTTCCCTGTCCTGCACTTGCTCCTGGAGTTTGTTCGAACCCATGTCCATTGAGTCTTCTCATCTCATCATTGAGTCAACCATCTCATCTTCTGTCACCCCCTTCTCCTTTTGCCCTCAATCATTCCCAGCATCAGAGTCTTTTCCAGTGAGTCAGCTCTTCACATCAGGTGGCCAAAGTAATGGAGCTTCAGCTTCATCAGTCCTTCCAGTGAATTTCAGGGTTGATTTCCTTTAGCATTGACTAGTTTGATCTCCTTGCTCTCCAACAGACTCTCAAGATTTTTCTCCAGCACCACAGTGTGGAAGCATCAATTCTTCAGCGCTCAACTTTCTTTATAGTCCAATTCTCACATGCATACATGACTACTGGTAAAACCAAAGCTTATATACATACACACACGTGTGTGGGTGTATAAATATATACATAGCAAACTGCCAAACAATTACAGTAACGTTTTGTACCAGAATGCGATATTCTGTGGCAAAAGACGATCATTACAAGTATGACATGTTAAAGTCACTTTCCTTTATATATAATATCAGAACTTTGTTCTGATTTTTGCTCATTTTTTGTTCATTTTTCTCTCAGCTAAATTTCAGGTAAGAAAATATTGAAGTGCCTCATAATTAGGTAGTTCAGTTTCTTCAAATTTTCAGAAAAATATTAACAGAATTCAACCTAAAAACTTAAAATTGCATTAAAACATCTCAAATTTTACCTAGAATGAGAAGATTTTAGAAAACAATAACAGGTTATAAATGGTGTGACAAAGTGGAAAGTGCTTACCTTGTAACACCAGAAAGATGAACACTGTGATTAAACCCCACTGATTACAGACTACAGGTAACTTAACAGAAAGTCTAAAAGCTAGGAAATCCTAGGGCTCCTCTGCAAATAATCTGTAAGTCATTGTGTTTTATTTCAAAGTATTAAAACAAAATGAAGTGGGGAAAAAAATCCTTCTGCAAAATGACAGTCCTAAAGTTAAATACATTTCTGCATAGTACAGAAGCTTTACAAATGACATGGTATCCAAGGCAACACAGATAATGACTAAGTGGTAAAATGTGAAATGAAGCACCATAGGAAAATGCAGAATCTTAAACTAATAGAAAGAGTCTACGTTAGGAAGCAGATATTTATCTAGCTCTAAAGTTTCTAACAATACATCCAAAATGTCCATAATGTATAATAAAATGTTCTTCTATTTCTAAATATTTTAAATAACAATCCATATAAATGTCTCCTACAAATTTAACCAATAAAAATTGTATGAGCCTGGTTGTATGCATTAATACATGTGGACAGTGCATTATTAGAAGAAAAAGATGTCTTTAAATTTTTGTATGAGACTACTGTTATTAAAAAAATAATTACACAAATCAAAATTTTTTATGATGCAATATAGTTGAAATTCACAGATAACAGATATTATAATTATTCTGGCACTATTAAAATTATACTAAATACATCTATGTCTCTTTTGCTGTCTCGCATACAGGGTTATCATTACCATCTTTCTAAATTCCATATATATGTGTAAGTATACTGTATTGGTGTTTTTCTTTCTGGGTTACTTCACTCTGTATAATCGGCTCCAGCTTCATCCACGTCATTAGAACTGATTCAAATGTATTCTTTTTAATGGCTGAGTAACACTCCATTGTGTATATGTACCACAGCTTTCTTATCCATTCATCTGCTGAAGGACATCTAGGTTGCTTCCACGTCCTGGCTGATTCATGTCATTACAATGTAACATGTGTGATGCATTCTTTTATGCCAGGCCTGATCTTATAGTCAGGAGAATTACTCAGCTGCCTGCATGGATCACCTCCTCTTAACTGCTCTCCAGACCCTAATCAAAAATACTGGGATCATTTAATAAAAATTTATTTTCCAAGATCTATTCTCTGTCCAGCACTAAGAAAATACATAAAGTAAATAGAAACTTCAACGTCCTTTGCTATCCAGTTGGGAAGAATAGATACACAAATAGTTATTAAACAAAGAGTTATTCTATACTGTCTCACACCAGTCAGAATGGTCATCATTAAAATGTCTACAAATAGCAAATTCTGGAGAAGGTGTGGAAAAGAAAGAACCCTCCTGTTGAGGATAATATAAGTTGGGGTAGACACTATGGAAAACAGTATGGAGGTTCCTTCAGTTCAGTTCAGTTCATTTCAGTCACTCAGTCGTGTCCGACTCTTTGTGACCCCATGAACTGCAGCACGCCAGTCCTCCCTGTCCATCACAACTCTCAGAGTTCACTCAGACTCACGTCCATCGAGACCATGATGCCATCCAGCCATCTCATCCTCTGTTGTCCCCTTCTCCTCCTGCCCCCAATCCCTCCCAGCATCAGAGTTTTTTCCAATGAGTCAACTCTTCACATGAGGTGGCCAAAGTACTGGAGCTTCAGTTTTAGCATCATTCCTTCCAAAGAAATCCCAGGGCTGATCTCCTTTAGAATGGACTGGTTGGATCTCCTTGCAATCTAAGGGACTCTCAAGAGTCTTCTCCAACACCACAGTTCAGAAACATCAATTCTTCGGCACTCAGCTTTCTTCACAGTCCAACTCTCACATCCATACATGACCACTGGAAAAACCATAGCCTTGACTAGAAGGACCTTTGTTGGCAAAGTAATGTCTCTGCTTTTCAATATGCTATCTAGGTCGGTAATAATATTCCTTAAAAAGATAAAAATAGAGTTGCCACATGATCCAGTAATCTCATTCCTTGTATATATCTGAACCAAACTATAATTTAAAAAGATAAATGCACCCCTATGTTCATAGCAGTACTACTCACAATAGCCAAGACATGGAAACAGCATAAAGGTTTATCAACAGATAAGTGGATAAAGATGATATCTATCTGTGTGTGTGGTGTGTGTGTGTGTGTATATATATATATACTGCATATATATATATGCTTCCCAGTTGGTGCTAGTGATTAAGAACCTGCCTGCCAATGCAAGAGACATAAGAGATGGGGTTTGATCCCTGGAACCCTGGCTTGGGAAGATCCCCTGGAGGAGGGCATGACAATCCACTCCAGTATTCTTGCCTGGAGAATCCCATGGATAGAGAAAACTGGTGAGCTATCATCCATAGGGTCACATTGGAACATTACTCAGTCACTGAAAAGAGTGACGTAATGTCATTTCAGTAGTCCAGCTACATGGCTGAATCTAGAAATTATATACTACATAAAGTAAACCAGAAAGACAAATACCATATGATATCACTTACATGTGAGATCTAAAATATGCTTAATGAACTTATCTACAAAACAGAGACAGACACACAGAACTAGAGAACAGACTTGTAGTTGTCAAGAAGAAGGGGTGGTAGGGGAGGGACGGACTGGGAGTTTGGGGTTAGCAGATGCAAACTGTTCTATATAGCATGGATATATAACAAGGTCCTATTTTTATATAGACTACCAGGCTCCTCTGTCCATGGAATTCTCCAGAGAAGAATACTGGAGTGGGTAGCCATTCGCTTCTCCAGGGATCTTCCTGACCCAGGGATCAAACCCAGGTCTCCCACATTGCAGGTGGATTCTTTACCATGTGAGCCACCAGGGAAGCCCATTGTGTAGCACAAGGAACTTTGTTCAGTGTCCTGTGATAAACCGCAGTGGAAAAAATATTCCGAAGAATGTACTGGAATCATTTTGCTGTACAGCAGAAATTAACACTGTGAATCAACTATACTTGAATGTAAAGAGAGCATTCCTATACATCAAAAGTGTTGGATCTATACTCAAAAATCATTTTTATTGGTTTAACTGGCTCTGCAGTTTACAACTGTTTACTTTGGAAGCATTGCAACAATAATGCTGCTGTTCAGATACCACTGAAATTCATCCTTTGGTATTATCACAATGGAAGTTTTCAAGCTATACACAGGAATTAGTCTTACTACTCTACAATACTGGTGACACAAATTTTGGTTGCCTGTGCATCCACAACTCATGCAGTCTCTTCTATAGTAATTTTGTATCACTAGGCAAAATTAACTCAATGTTAAGTGAATAGTAGCATTTATAATAGTTAATGATTGTGTCTATTAAAATAGCTTGAGTCCCCACCCTATATTGAGGGAAATCCGACCACTCAATGCTCTTTTATTTCTTTTACTCATTTCTTACTCTCTGTTCTGATAAATTATAATTCTCAGTCTTCTCTCATGTCAATGGCTATTCCCTTCTGTTTGGCCACCTGGACCCAAAATAGCTCACTCTCTTCCTTTTCTCTGATGAAAAATCAACAGACAAACAACCTTATAGCACTGGTGTGTCATAGGTTTTATTGAAGTTTAGAGAATAAAGCAAAAAGGTTATTTCACAGCAAACAAAACTGAGAAGTACCTATTAGACATCTATCTTTTTTTAAGTCTCTCTTCTATTTCAACCATTAGAAAAATTTCAGTCAATTAATTTTTAATAGGTACGATAATCTCAGTGCAAAGAGTACAAAAATGTATAGAGGAAAAGCAATTGCTCCCAACCATGTCTTCTAGTTCCTTTCCCCAGTGGCAATCACTATCACTGATTTCTTATGTTAACTTTCAGAGATATTCCTTCATTTAGACAATTTTCACTGACAAGTCCCTCTCTTTGATAGCTGGTGGAGGGCTCCTTCTTTATCTCCTGAAAATAAATGAGTAACTTTGTTTCCTGTAAATAGTCCTGTTTAAATTATAGGGGTGTGAAACAGACTTCTCAGGGATGTTCAACTCACCAGTGTTTTCTTTAATCTTGTTATTATGATAAAATAGATATAACACAAAACTTACTATTTTAAAGTCTAAGTTCAATGGCATTAAGTATATGATCAGTGTCATACAACCACCACCACTATATAGTTTTAGAGCTTTTTTTTTTAAGCACTCCAAATGGAAACCCTCTACCTATGAAGCAATCACTCTCTACTCCTCTCCCTATCAGCCCTTGGCAACTGCAAACCTGCTTTCTGTCTCTATGGATTTGTGTCTTGTGGACATTTCATATAAATACAATCTTATAGTATTTGGCATTTTGCGTCTGCCTTCTTTCACTTAGCACCACATTTTCAAGGTTCATCCTTACTGTAGCATGTATCTGTATTTCATTCCTGTTTATGGCTGAATAATATTTCCTTGTGCAGATAGATCACATTTTATTCACCCATGCATCCTTGATGGACATTTAGCTTTTTCCGTCTTTGAGTTACTGTGAATAGTGCTGCTGGAAACATTCATGTGCAAGATTTGTTTGAAAGCCTGTTTCCAATTCTTTGACGTATATACATAGGAGTGTAATTGCTGTGCACGTAACAATTCTATATTTAACTTGTGAGTCATTTTTCATAACTTTTTCACTGTCTTCTTTCTTCAAAAAGTTTTTTTGGAAATTCCACCACACTTTTCTCTCTAATGTTGCTTCCTGACCTGCATATAGATTTCTCAAAGAAAAGGAGTACATCAAGGCTGTATATTGTCACCCTGCTTATTTAACTTATATGCAGAGTACATCATGAGAAACGCTGGCCTGGAAGAAACACAAGCTGGAATCAAGATTGCTGGGAGACATATCAATAACCTCAGATATTCAGATGACACCACCCTTAAGGCAGAAAGTGAGGAGGAGCTAAAAAGCCTCTTGTTGAAAGTGAGAGAGGAGAGTGAAAAAGTTGGCTTAAAGCTCAACATTCAGAAAACGAAGATCATGGTATCTGGCCCCATCACTTCATGGGAAATAGATGGAGAAACAGTAGAAACAGTGTCAGACTTTGTTTTTTTGGGTTCCAAAATCACTGCAGATGGTGACTGCAGCCATGAAATTAAAAGGCGCTTACTCCTTGGAAGAAAAGTTGTGACCAACCTAGATAGTATATTCAAAAGCAGAGACATTACTTTGCCGACTAAGGTCCGTCTAGTCAAGGCTATGGTTTTTCCTGTGGTCGTGTATGGATGTGAGAGTTGGACTGTGAAGAAGGCTGAGTGCCGAAGAATTGATGCTTTTGAGCTGTGGTGCTGGAGAAGACTCTTGAGAGTCCCTTGGACTGCAAGGAGATCCAACCAGTCCATTCTGAGGGAGATCAACCCTGGGATTTCTTTGGAAGGAATGATGCTAAAGCTGAAGCTCCAGTACTTTGGCCACCTTATGCGAAGAGTTGACTCATTGGAAAAGACCCTGATGCTGGGAGGGATTAGGGGCAGGAGGAGAAAGGGACGACCAAGGATGAGATGGCTGGATGGCATCATGGACTCAATGGACGTGAGTCTGAGTGAACTCCGGGAGTTGCTGATGGACAGGGAGGCCTGGCATACTGCGGTTCATGGGGTCGCAAGAGTCGGACACGACTGCGCGACTGAACTGAACTGAACTTTTTCTCTAATGTACTGTGAAAACCCCAAGTTCACTTCATCCTCCTATGCAGAGTCATTCAGTACTTCTTTAAATCCATCATCTCCTTTCAGATGATAAAATGAGCCTGTCTTCACTAATCCAGGTTGTCCATCAAATGCTTGACTGAAAATAAGATCATTCTGTTCTTTAAAAAAAGAAACTTTGTATGTATTTTTCTGTTATAGTCATAAACCATAAATAACAGTATTGCAATTTATTCACTTACTATATTTACCATAATTGGTTATATAAAGGAATTGGTGCTTTTTCTCCAAGGCACAATTTATATGCTGAATTGTATAGTGTACAGTTGATTAAGACATTTTCTTTGAATTAAACCCACTGGTTTTGGTTATGACAGGGTTGTAGAGAAGAAATTAACTTAAACTAATAGATTTTTGTCTACAGGAAAAAAGTTTTAGCTTTCAAACACAGATGGATTAATAAATCATTATTTATTAATTATAACAAGAAGAAAATAGCTGTATTATTTGAGTCTCAAGCCTATAACATACTTCCTAAGGAAACAAGTGGATTTTCATGACATGATTGTTGGTAATTGGTATTTTCTTGGAAAGCCAGCTACTACATTATGCTGGGATGATGGATATTTTAGGTCATGAGGAAAATATAATAAGTCCAAAAGACAGAAGTTTTGTTGGCCACATTATCTGATTACTGTTCAAAAAGAACATAAACTAATAATATCATTGTCAATTGCAAAATACAACATCTTGTAAATTAAAAAGCATCCTCCTAAAATCCTTCCTAAATCAAGGAAAAATACTGTGAGAAAAAAATAACCACCAGTTATTTTTGTAAATCAGTAAAAATAAGAGCATAAAATAGCAAAGGCTAGGTAAGTGGGCAGTGTTATATTCAAAGATAAATACCTTGAACTACATGTGCTTATTGTTGGGGAGTGAGAAAGAATACAATAAATTCGGCTTCCACTTTAAATTCATAAAAACACAAAAAATCAATCCTTTGGGAGACTGGGGAATTACTAGAGAATTACTAAAAATTACAACAGAAACACAAATATTACACAGTGGAATTGATAAATCTAAGAGTTAGTTCTTTGAAAATTTAATAAAATGACAAAACTATGTGCAAATCATCAAGAAAAAGGCAAAATCCACAAACTAATGAAAACAAAACATAAAACACAATGAAAATGTTTTCAAATTGTCACCATACAGTGAATTTACTAAGAAGTAAATAGCCCATCTTAACTAAAATGAAGAAGCCAAAAGACAACTGAGAATATTTTTAAACTCTTCCTGAAATTGCTTGACTAGAAATGCGATCATTAAATCCATGAATCAAATAATAATAGTATCTTATTATTTGATATTGTTTGGAAACAGATGGAACGGTAAGAATTGAAACGAAAAAATAAGATTTATGTAGGAAAGAAAAAGACAAAAAATATATTTATTGGCCACTTATGGGGTTGTGTTCCTAGAACTTGAGGGAAACATTCAAAATTATAAGTATTAATAAAATAGTAGGGAAAGTTGGTAGTTATAAGAACATACAACAAGGGAAATATCATTCTGTTCTATCAATTAATATTTTCTTCACTAATGGGATCATTAGACTAATATCCTGCTGTTAAGTGAAATCCTCAAAGCATAATGTTTTTGGGGGGGCGGGGGGTTACCCGGACATGATACAAATTTAAATTTGTTTCATATAATATTTTCTAACTAGAGACTGTTGTAGGAGTAAATTGATTATTGTGTTTTGGAAACCAGAATGCTAAAATGTTTTTTCTTACATTAACTAATTTTCATTTTGTGTGAAACTTCATTATATCAGAAAAAAATGAATCATTCAAAAAATGCTATTAACTTTTCAAGAGACTTTATGTGAAAAATCATAACCTGAATTACATGGTAATGACTCGTAAGAAAATCTGCATAAGAAAGCAAACCCTGTCTTTCCCTCAAGAGCTGTCTTCTTGCCTCTTCCCATTTTGAAATTCACTTACTTTCTATTAGCCTTTATTTAGTCTTCCTTATACTTGGTTTGCCCTGAAGGAGGGCACCACAACCCACTTCAGTGTTCTTGCCTGGAGAATCTCATGGATGGAGGAGCCTGACGAGTTCAGTCCATGGAGTTACAAACAGTCAGATACGACTGAGCACATACTCGATTTAATTGCATTGTAGTTTAAAAAATTGTTTTTGCTTATCTGCTATGAATTATTTAAAATTTGTTAAAACTTGTTCTATAAATCTATAATGTGTCCAAATTTTTTGCAAAATTTCATGTGTTCAGAAAAAAATGTGAATATTCTTTTTTTTTTTTTTTAATTAATTTTTATTTTTTAGTTTGTTTTGCTTTACAATACTGTATTCGTTTTGTTACACATTGACATGAATTAGCCATGTGACCATTTGTTCACATTTGTAATTGTGTCAAATTTCTAAAATGTATGCAAAATTTCAAAGAAAGTATGTTTTTCTTTTGCAAGTCTGGAGGTTTTCTTTTGATATCTTTGTTTCATTTTTTAAAATTAAATGTTTTGTCATTCCTGTTGTTTTAAGCATAATTATTTCATAAATGATATCCAATTACACACACAGTTCAAAGTTCTCTGTATTTTAATATGCTCTTTGGTCTCCAATGACTATAACTAATTGATAATTGTTTCCTTTTGTATTTGTTATTTTAAATTGCAAAGTCAAGTTTGATGAAATTTCATTTGTGGGAAACTGGATATAGCTAAGTTGGAGTGAGTTCTCCAGAGAGATTTTACATTTGCTTCTTCTAGGTATCCCATGAGTATTGCCCATCAAGAACCGTTTTGAAATATTAATTTTTATTTTTCACTAAAATCACATTGGTACATAAATTCCAAGTCCAAATCTGTGCACAGAGAGGGATAGAGAGATTATCACAGTTTTTTTTTTAATCTCTTCAAAGTACAAAACAAGATGGGCAAACTTGCCTGTCATCTTCCTTCGACAGCAGCAGAGGTATTATACAGTGATGTTGCCTTTAAGAATTCTAGAATTTGTGGAGGTTTTAATTTAAACTTCCTTCTTTATAAGAGTCTAAAACCTTATCTCCCCACTCCACTTCCATGTAGCCATCACAACTCAAGTCCCTTGGCTATAAAAATCTACAATGTTCCTCCAAACTCTACAGAACAGCCTAGATTCAGAGTTTCTTTCTATTCTCCTTTCCAAGTTCACCTTCATCACTAGCCCTTGAAAATATCTTTCTTTAGGGTTAAGTTATGCACTTAAACAGATGAGAATACCAGACCACCTTACCTGTCTCCTGAGAAACTTGTATGAGGGCAAGTATGCAGTTAGAACTGGACATGAAACCATGGACTGGTTCCAAATTGAAAAAGGAGTATGTCAAGCTGCATATTGTCACCCTACTTATTTAAATTACATGTGGAATACATGATGTGAAATACTGGGCTGGATGAAGCACAAGCTGGAATCAAGATTGCTGGGAGAAATATCAATAACCTCAGATATGCAGATGACACCACCCTTATGACAGAAAGCAAAGAGGAACTAAAGAGCTTCTTGATGAAAGTGAAAGAGGAGAGTGAAAAAGCTGGCTTAAAACTCAACATTCATAAAACTAAGATAATGGCATCCAGTCCTATCACTTCATGGTGAATAGATGGGAAAATAGTGGAAACAGTGACAGACTTCATTTTCTTGAGCTCCAAACTCACTGCAGATGGTGACTGCCGCCATGAAATTAGAAGATGCTTGCTCCTTGGAAGAAAAGTTATGAGAAAAATAGACAGCATATAAAAAAGCAGAGACATTACTTTGCCAACAAAGGTCCACAAATCAAAGCTATAGTTTTTACAGAAGTCATGTAAGGATATGAGTGTTGGATTATAAAGAAGGCTGAGTGCCAAGAATTGATGCTTTCAAACTGTGGTACTGGAGAAGACTCTTGAGAGTCCCTTGGACTGCAAGGAGTTCAAACCAATCAATCCTAAAGGAAATCAACCCTGAATACTCATTGGAAGGACTGATGCTGAACTGAAGCTCCAAATACTCTGGCCATGTGATGCACAGAGCCAATTTGTTGAAAAAGACCCTGATTCTGGGAATGATTGAGGGCAGGAGAAGTGGGTGACAGAGGAAGAAATGGCTGGATGGCATCACTGACTCAATGGACATGAGTTTGAGCAAACTTCAGAAGATAGTGAAGGACAGGGAAGCCTGGCACGCTGCAGTCCATGGGATAGCAAAGAGCAGGACACAACTTAGCAACTGAACAATAGATTGTTTATCACATAGCCTATTCATGAATTTTGTGTCAAGGGTATTTTAGGATATTTAATCCATCTGGCATTACTGGAAACACACCATATAATATTTTCCTAAATTCATTCTTCCTTCTTTCATATATATTTCTTACCCAGAATTACCTCAGAGAACATCTGACCGTTTGCACTGGGGTTGATCACAGCAAGATATTCTTCCAAAGGAATCCCCTTTTCCTTGAGTCGGACACGACTGAAGCGACTTAGCAGCAGCAGCATACATCTTCATATGAGAAGTTAACTAAACACAACCAAGAATATAAAAGAAAACATAGAGTAAATAATTTATTTTGTTTCTTGTAATTCTGATCTTACTATCTCTTGAACTTTATGAGAAAAAAACAGCTTGCCATTTTAAGCACAAGACAAAACCAAAAATACTCCAAGCAGCTGGAACTCAAACATTTTTTATAATAAAATTTATTTTCATCAGACATATTTTAGAAGAATTATATGTCTTTGCCTACATTGCTATACTACTGTCCTAATTTTTCTAATTATCTCTAGTTGGACATTTAGAAATTGAAACATATATGACTGTCAATTTTAAACAGGATTTCTTTTTGACAGGAAACAGTTATAATCTGATGGTAAGATGTCCCATGGGCATAGCAACAGCACATGTGACTTGATTACTGCTTCCCCCACACCACCTGGGATGTGCTGTGCAAATAGTCAATGTCCAATAATAGCTTGTTCATTAATTTATGAAGTAATTATTCAACTGGCATAAATACCAAACATCTTCCATATGTCGATGTCTTCAGCTAAATAAAATGCCATTTACACTTTAGAAAAATGAAGTCAAGTGTTTGCTAACACCATGCATTTGCAAGGTGGTGATGAACCAAATTTGTCATTTTAGTTTTTCCCTGATGAGTTTCTACATCATGCTATCTTTTGGCTTTTCAGTATTATATGTTGTATAAACCTCTGTACTTTGTTCTTGAATTATTGATGACTCCATTTGGGGGAAGTTTTCATGCGCTCTTAGCCTTTTACAAATGTAATAAACAAACCTTTACTTTTAGGGCCTTTCAAATCAAAACAACAGTGGAACAGAAAAGGACTCTTCAAAAGTCTTTCTTTATTCAAGGAATAATTACTGAGAATGTTTTCTATTTATATAATATGTTAAAATATTCCTTTTTCCTACCGATCATAATATATATTTTCAACATTATCTGAGGTTTCTAATGCCACTTTTCACCACCTGAAAACATGCAGCATTTTCTTCATCATTAAAAAGGTATTAAATGGCCCCTTCATTTATTCAGGGACTATTATCCATCAACCTCACATTCCAGAATCAAGAAGTCAGCCAAAGAGAGTTCTGAGAGGCCAAAATAGACCAGGTTCACATGAGACCTATAGAATAATGAGAGAGAGAGAGAGAACAGAAGGCTGAATGCTAGCATAGTGATAGAAATGACAGCTGGGATTTTCACAGTGAGGGAGAAGATAGAAAACTATGAAAGTAAACATCTCAAAAACACACCAGTCTGCAATCATTTAAAACTGGGACAAATGAGCTTATATATCTAAAAGCAATAGAAAACATCAACTTATTACCTAGCAACTGATCATTACAATGATATCTGCAGTCAACTAAAAGAGATTTACTGTTTGAAAAGTAAATAGAAGTTCAAACTATTCAGTATTATATGATTATTTTGTTTAATTCAATTTGGAAATGTTTCTATAAAATTTAGTTGTTGTTGTTCAGTTGCTAAGTCATGTCTGACTCTTTGTGACCCATGAACTGCAGCATGCCAGGCTTCTCTGCCCTTCACTATCTGGCTGAGTTTGCTCAAAGTCATGTCCATATCAAATCTGATTAATTAATAATAACCCCCAAACACATTTTGTTTGAATAGGTTGGCCCTTCTGTGTTATAAATAAATTAACATATTCTGTCTTAATCTTGACAGTAAATAAATAATTCATGTTTTACAGTTTCAGATTAACTCATTTCAGTAATGATTACATTTTCAAGTACTGCATACATAGGAAAGATTTTCTGTGGTGTTAAAACATTCACCCTCAAAAATCTACAAAAAAGATACACATCAGTAAAATACATTACAGTAAAACTTTTCTACTTTCAAATAATGGGGAAAAGTCCAGTATAGTGGTAAACCTTTCAAGTACACAATATTTCTGAAGAAATGAAACTGTATTTCTTTTAAATGTTATATAAGAATTAATATGTAAAACTAAAAATATATTTCTATTTGGCAAATTTGCATTTGTATTACATAACTATTATATAATAGTAAATATGTAGGAGACAATCACGCTCCCCTGGTAGCTCAGACAGTAAAGAATCCACCTGCAATGTGAGAGACCTGGGTTCGATCCCTAGGTTGGGAAGATCCCCTGGAGAGGGTATGGCAACCACTCCAGGATTCTTGCCTGGAGAATCCCCATGGGCAGAGGAACCTGGAGGGCTCTTGGGGTTGTAAAGAGTTGGACACAACTGAGCAGCTAAGCACAGCGCAGCACAGAAGAGAATCAGTAAATATGTTAATGATTCAAAAACATACTTAAAATAATCCCTATTATATAATAATTTTCAAAAACATAAGTCCCTTTAACATAAAGTAATTCACTGTTTGATACAAAACTTTAAGGCATTCTGAAAAATTGATGCATTTCTTGAGCTCCAATTTTTATTGTGGCTTCTCCTTTAAAAAGGACAAGCTATATATGACAAACCCACAGCAAACATTCTCCTTAATGGTGAAAAATTGAAAGCATTTCCTCTAAAGTCGGGAAC
>SJXQ01010733.1:3689-27062 GCA_006408695.1 Aepyceros melampus
GCAGGGCGGGCCGCGGGCCGGGGCGGCCTCGCGCGCGGCCTGGTGGACCGGGCTGTGTCCTTGGTGCGCGTCCGAGCGCTGCCCACCGCGGCCGGGCCGGGGGCGGTTCCGCGACGCGCGGCCTGAGGCGCCGCGGGCCTGGTTCTAATGCGAAACTTGTCGTTGGACTTGAGGGTCTGGACTTGAGGGTCTGACTGCGGGGTCCGCGGCGTCCGGCCTGGACCGGCCAGCACCGCTATTGTTTCCGTGCGCTGGACGCGAAGGTTGGCTGGAACTGGAGAGCCCCTTCTCTCAGGAGGCCGGGTCTGTGCCGCGTTCCCAGCGGCTCACGCTTCCTATTTGTGACAGATTCGCTACAGTGATTTCATGGAGTGTTATACACGGTTTCTTATTTTCTCTTAAGGCCGGGATCATGTGCTCAGCTGTCATAAGTTTTAGATCGGGGTTTGCTATGTCTTTTTATAAAACCCACTAAAGTTCCGAAATGTTAAATGTTGACTATAGATATAGAATTCACCCGGCTCACCCTGGGAAGGCCACTAATACATTCGGGGTGGAGAGAGGCCATGTCCCCTCAAATTTATATTTGGAGCAGTTTAGTAGTGAACTCGTGTGTGTGTGTGTGTGTGTGTGTGTGTGTGTGTAACGGTTTTGTGGGGCTGGCAGCCAGAAAGTAGATTCATTGGTGCCAGTTTTCATCAGCTGGGAGAAACTGGTGTTGACCTGATGTTTTCCCTTTTAACACTTTCAGGGGGGAAGGAGGTGGTAAAGGTGGGGGCCTGGATGAGGTGCCTCTTCAGATGGTGCCCTCTGGAAGGCTCCTGTTTCACGTTCGGGATCCTTCCGGGCTCTGTGATGCTCAGCTGTCCCACAGGAGATGTTTCCTGGATCTGCTCAGCAGCCGCTGTCTGAGGGGTGAAGGGGCTGCAGGCACTGCTGGACCTCAGTGCCAAGCTTAGCTGGGAAGCAGAGCTTAGTCCACACTGGTGGGTAAGGAGTTCTGTGTGGACAGGTGGCTTGGAGGAGCGCAGGACCCACTAGAGAATATTTGCCCAAGTTCTTTGGCTTCATCACTGCTCACGTGGGTTCTTCTCCCCTGCCCCCTACTCGCCACAGCTCTGCACCGCAGCTGTACAGTTTACAACACCCTATCCTTCCTGCCTTGTCTCCAGACAAGCTCTTCTGCTCTATCTGCCTCATCCTGATGTGTCGGTACCCCCTGCGCAGCCGTCTGAACTGACCAGAATCCCTCCGTCTCCCCAGTCAGCCTGGGCTGGGCTCTCACCTTGCCTCTGCCTGTCTGGGACAGTGTGTGGCCCCTGGTGGGAGTGGCTGGTGTGAACATGGACAGAACACACTCACTTGCTAGGTGGCACTTACCGGTCACCCTCGGTCACTCCTAGACTATGTCTCTGTTGCCCAAAGGATGGCAAAGCATGTGCTCAGCCTGGTTCTCTGTGAATACTCTGTGTCCTTGCAGATTTTAAAAAGGGTTTAATGAATTTCTTATTGAGTGTCAGGACAGAGGAAGGGGCGTGTGTTTGCATGCGCGAATCACATTACTGTTTCTCCCTCTCTAAACTTCCCTAGGCCTGGCTGGAACACCCGAGAGGAGAGGGTTGTTGCTGTGAATGCCCAGTGTGAGCCACCCCCCTACTCCCCCTTTAGCTGTGTCATCTTTGACTTGGGTTGTCTGCATTGGGTTGATTGGGTCTCTCTTTAAGGTCATTTGGAAGTTTGTGTATTGTGACCATGTAGTATAGTTTTACTGGCTTAAACTAGATGAATCAATTTGCTTTTCAGTGTTGTTTACCAGAAACCAAAGAGTGAAAGGATCAGAAATTCTTGTCTCTACATTTCGGAACTTAAAAAATCCCCCTCCTTGTCTACTTGCAAAGTGAAAAGTTAAAAAACTTTTAATGCTAAATTGAGCGTATTGCTTTCATATTTATCTTCAATCACGATTCATATGAAGAGAATTTTTTAAGTTAGTCATCATTTTATTAAAAGGTTAGAAAATACTGTGGAAACGTGTGTGGACTTTCTAGCACTCAATTCTTACAGAGGAGCATGGAAAGCAGTTCCGTTTCCAGCACATAATGTAGGCTGAAATACCAGAGTAGGCTATTCTCTCAATGTTCCTACGTGGCCTGCCAGCCGCTAATGGTTGTCTATAATCTAGATCAGTAGATGGCTGGTCCAGCTTTGGTTTGCCCTGTCTGCTGTGCTGTTACAGACACTAATGTTCTGTTTTATGGGTCACTGTTGGGTGCAGGGTTGCAGATTGACTTCTTGGCTGCAGAACTCATATTTCCACTTTCCTGCCCTGCTGGGTGCCCCCTCTTTTCTTTCCACTGTCTGTTGCTGTCCGGTGCTTCCCCTCGGGATGCTGGGCTTCTCTCCCCAAAGAACTAGTGCCAGCAAAGAACAGGAACTCTCTGTGGAGAGAGGCCTCTGATCCTTGCATCTGGGGGAGTCTTGGGGGCCAGGAGGATGCTTGGCACTGAATGTGAGATGGAGAGGAAGCTGGTGAGCTGGCTGGTTGCTGGGGGCCAGGTGGGGTGATGGAGGCTCTTTTCCCCACACACTTTTCCCTGAATCTTTTTTTCCCCCTCCTCCTCTCCCTTTCCTTTCATTCTTCTTGCCTTTTGGAATCATGCATTTTTCTCTTTGGCTTTAAGAGGGCCACTAAGTAGGTAATATGTGAATAAACATTATTTGGCTTAAAGGAAAACTTTAAATGGAAACATCAGCAAAGCAGAGCAGAAAGAGAAAATTTCTCAATAAAGGCAGACTCATGTCTTACTACAAAAATTAGCTGTTGATTGAAATTCAGCAATACATTTCTCTGTTAACTGATGGTTTGTGTCCTGGGCTGTGCCTACCCTGGACTTGCAGCTCTAGACGATCTCATCCCACTCTTTCAGCAATGTTGCATGCTTATTTTGGTAGGACTCTGGGAAATTGCCTTGTGATGCAGCCTGTGAAAACTGTGATGTTTGCAGAAGAGACGTCTGTTAGCTTTATACTTTGTGGTTTTTAATTGTGAATGTGCCTACTGATTTCCTAGCTCCTGCGTATGGGAGTTACTCAGTCTGTAAGGTCCTGAATTCCTACAGCTAGCAGTTATGTTCTATAATCGGCTCCAACTTAACGTTTTCTAGTAAGTTCAAAACTGCCCAAGGGAGGTGGTGGGTGCCATCAGTTCATTGTACTGGTCAAGGAATCAGTTTTTTTTTCAAGTTACAGATGATTAGTTCACATGCAGCTGGCATAATCCTGTCACCAGAGTGAAATCGTAAAGAGATGGCCAGTTGGAAGGTTCATAGGTTGGGGGGCAGGCGTCTTCAGGGCTGCCAGCACACAGCTGCAGATGCACCCAGCTCTGCAGCCTGAGCTCCGTCCCCTGCAGACCCAGCTGCTCCTGGTGGTACCTGTGACTGCAGAGCTGGCCCCCCGAGCTGAAGTCTGGGACTACCTTCCACCGGTGGGGGAAGGAGACCACTGTCTCTCATGCAGTCCAAACATTCTCATTGAAAGGAAACAGTGGGCTCTGGAAAACAAGTGTGTGAAAAAATGTTTTCTTCCAGAGTCTCACTGATAACTTTTCCCTGGGAGGGGAGGAAGGAGGGGGGTGCAGATTCAGGGAGTGACAGCTGAGCTGCTGCACCTGCAGTCAGTCCTCACGCAGTTAATAAAGCCCATTACCTTTGGGGCAGCATGTCAGTGCTGGTCCTGGGAGCTGGAGTCCTTGGCTTTATGAATCTAAAATAAAAGATTATTACCGGAATTACAGATATTTACAAAATGGCAGCACTGATATGGGTGGGATGTGCAATGTGTGGACTTGAGTTTTAAGAGTTGTTCAGAGTTATGAAAATTGTTACATTTGAATGTTCTTTTCTTGAGTAAATATAGATGTCAGGTTTACCTGGGAAGGTAAAGGCACATATTCAGGCCCTAATGTGTAAGGTTGATCCCAGCGCTCAGAAGGTATTTATGGTGCTCTAGTTACACTTAGAGCTGAATGCCGTGAGGTCACAGCTGTAACAGTGACTATTTTGTTTCATTCTGGGCCTACTGGCTTTATATTCTTGTTATGGTTTGGAGGCTACAGGCTGTTGAATGTTATGAGTCACTTTTTGCCTTCCTCCTCCCAGCCTTTTTCAAATGAGAAGTCTCTTTTTTTAGAGCTGATTTTTTTTTAAAGCAGTGATTTATGGGATGAGTTGTAGCATTCTTCTGAATTGCAGAGAGAATGTATTGGAAAATCTTCGTTTTGATGTCATGTATATGGACTGACTCACCAGTTCAAATCCTAGGCATATTAAGGTTCTCATAATTACTAAGGCATCTTCCTAAAATCAGATGCTTGCCTGCAGGTATTGGCTAGCTTTTGCACATCAGTATTTTTCCTGGAACAGGGGACACTGCATCCGCTGTAACATGGAAGGCACCTTGGGTAACACGGTGGGCTCCGGCCGCTGTTGACGGTTCCCGTCCTCCAGTCTCTTCATCTGTATGCCTCTGCTTTCAAGGTTGCCAGTGCTGATTTTCCGTCTTCTCAATCTTTTGTGCTCCCTACAAAGGTCACCTGCTGTCATTGCCTGTGCACCTTTCTTTCTGCTGAGAGGGTCAAAAGCTTGTGACGTCTCAGAAGCAGCAGTTGCATCTATTTGTTGGTGATAATACATAGCGCTCTCGAAGGGGAGACTCTTAAGTGGGAATTCATGTGTGAGAACACAGGAGTGGGGTTTGTACATATATGGCCCTTTCTTCAGGACTCAATGTGGCGTTAATGTTCATAAGCACTTAAGACCAGTAAAGCGGGGAAGGGCTGAGATGTTGGGCTGTCAAGTCAGCATGACAACAAGCAGCCTTCTTTTGGGGGAGGGGACTGGGGAGGTGGCTCTTTATTTTTGCTGCTGCTGAATATTGTGCAAAATGAAATATGCTCTGAGAATCACAAATTGAGATCTTCTTTACCAAGCATTTTGTGTGATAGGTATGAGAAGTCAGGGGAAAAAAAGACCCAAGATAGTGAGCACAGAAGCAGTCTGTGATTGATAGTGTTAAACAGATCTTTCCCTTCTGGGCTGCTGGTTTTTAAATCATATTTTTTTGCTTATTAGGTTGGAAACTTTCTGTGTCCCCATGAAAAGATTGAAAACTGCCGGCCAGATCCAAATCAGTTCTGTCGGCACCAGAGACAGCAATTCTTTGCATACTTGTCTGCAGTTATGCACAGTTAGAATTTTTTTTACTGAATTATCTGGTTCGTCAAGTCAGGTATTTTTCTATTTTTTTATTAGAGGAATACTAAAACTTTTTAAAATTATGAAGTAAAGAATTCATATGTAAAAACGGGTCCTGTTCATTGTGGGCTGGTTCATACCCCCAGACTCAGGTCTGAGCCTCTGGCCGAGGAGGGAGGTAGTTCATGCATCTGATTTCCCTGTGGCCACTTGGTGCTGGGCAGAGACGCTTTCTCCTAAAACCACAAGCAGCCTCTCGTGTCCTGACCACGTGTCTCACCAGTGTAGCTCGCCATGTGTCAGGCATTTATGAAATGTCCTGTTAGTGGGGAGACCCACCCATCCCAGTTTCCGTGCTGCCCGATCTTAATCCTGCCTTCGTGGCTTTGTTTTGGCTGTTCTCTTCTGTTGGCAAAGCCTCCTGTCAGGACCTCTTCACTCTCGGGAAAATCATGAGCACCCACTTAGAGCCCTGTCCCGTTTCTGGCCCAAGTGTCGTGTCCCTGAGAAGATGTGGGTGGTGTGGCTCCAGTGAAGGGTTGGGGGTGGTGTGTGTGGCTCCAGCTGACACTACCTGGACAGTTTACCTGAGATGAGAAGTATAAACTGTGTTGCTAATTAACCTTATCAGAAGATTCTAGGTCTTTATGAGTAAAGTAATGTGAGTGAAGATTACGTACTTTGTTGCAACTAGAGCGCATCGGGTCATGTCAGTGTCATGATGACACAGATGACAAGATCTGTTCTATAAGATCGCACCTTCGCAGAGGGTGAGAGCGGTAGCAAAGCCTAGTGGTGTCAGTGGCCAGAATGGGTGATCTGGAGTTGGCCAGATGCATTAGGAAGGACGGGTTCACCCTAGAGCCGTCGGTCTCAGGGGCTGGATGTAGTGGAGGGGGCACGGAAAGCACCAAGTCCATGTTTCACTCGTGGGTGACCTTCCGTGCTTCCCGAGCCTCTTTGGGTCTTTCTCTAAGTTTGTGGAGATTTGTGTGCAGATCTTGAGAATTGTCATGTGTGTCCTCTGTGGAGTCTTCCTCCAGATCTTCATGTGTGGGGAGGGTGTCCCCCACTGTCAGATCCGGTTAAGAACCCTGCCTTTGGGACAGTTGTGGGGATCAGTGATACAGTCACGGTGTCTGCTCCATAAACATCCATCCACGCACTTCCTCCGAGGGAAGTCACTGGGCCAGGGTTTCCCAGCCCCCCCTTTATCTCTGTGGTTTGAGTTACAGGGATTGTGAGAGCGGCCCTGGGAGAAAAGCAGGGGGCCCAGTGTGGGTGGGGAGTGTGGGGTGGGGAGGGCGTCTCTTAATAGTTGCTGCCTGGGCACTTACCCTGCCTGGGGCAGCTTCAGAGCTGTGAGGCCTCTTTTTTTCTTTTTTTAATGATAAATCTTCCCTTCTGGTGGACTCTGCATCAATACCCCTGGAAACACCCTTTTCAACCCTTTTAATTTTCAAGAGAAAAGGAAGGGTGTCCTAGGTCAGACTCCAGCCCAGGTGTGTCTGCCAAGGACAACCTGTTAGGTCATAGTCATTGAATCGGGACCATGTATGGATCTCCGCTCAGAGTCCTTCTCTGGCGCCTCGTGGAGGCAAGGCTGACCTCCACTGGCCCTGACTCTGGAATCTTCCTCCTGGAGCTGGATGTTCCCCAGCCCTCAGTGCCTGTGGAGAAGGCTCAGCTAGCTAGCTTCTCATTTCCCATGACAGAGGACGTGTATGCCACTACGGCCACACAGGTGGGGCTGTGTGAGCCCGGGCGCTCTGAGAGGCCAAGTCAGAATCAGGCTCGCTGTGGCCACGACCCCGGGGCTCGGTGGACCCCCGAGCCCTCCGCCCAGCACTCACCACAGGGCCTGGGCTTTTGGGCCTGGGCTTTTACCCCTTGCTGTCAACTGGTGGTTATGGCGGTGGTTCCGTGTGGGTTTGTGAGTATGAGTGGGCCCTCCTCATCAGTTCTTATAAGCTACTTCTCTCTTTCTTTCTGGCTGCGCTAGGTCTTTGTTGCTGCCTGCAGGCTTCCTCTGGTTGTGGTGCGTGGGCTTCTCGCTGTGGTGGCTTCAATGGTTGTGGAGCACAGGCTCTAGGGCGTGCAGGCTTAGCTGGGATGTGGGCATGTGGGATCTTCCTGAACCAGGGATTGAACCCTTGTCACCTGCTTTGGAGGCAGATTCTTAACCACTGGACCACCAGGGAGCCTTTGTGCTTCAGTGAAATCTAAGCTGGTTCTTTTGAAATAAAAACCGGAGATAATCTGAAGCGCCTCCCCCGCCCTCCTGCCATGAACTCTGTGTGTGTGTGTGTGTAAGTCTCTGAGTTGTGTCTGACTCTTTGTGACCCTGTGGAAACTATACAATCCATGGAACTCTCCAGGCCAGAATACTGGAGTGGGTAAGCCTTGCCCTTCTCCCAACCCAAAGTTATGTATAATAACTATTAATACTTGAGTAACAGCAAGCAATAGGACGGAGCTGTGCATGGATGTGTGCTCAGCTTCCTCTGACTCTTTTCCTCCTCGTGGACTGGAGCCCATCAGACTCCTCTGTCCATGGGATTCTCCGAGCAAGAATATTGGAGTCGGTTGCCATGTCCTCCTCCAGTGGATCTTCCCAAGCCAGGGATTAAACCCAGGTCTCCTGCATCTCCTGCATTGCAGGTGGATTTTTTACCCCTGAGCCACATGGGAAGCCCATAAGGTAATCTTTAAGGAGCTGTTTAAGCAAGGGTGCAATTCCATTAAACTTAAGGCATTAAAAAACACCTGTTTAAATCCAAGGAAAAATAACTTGCCAGGGTGGAAACTCTTTTACTATGTACATTGTAATGTATCTCAGGCCCACACTTTACTGTTGCAGTGCTGTGTCCTTAGGGACATTCTGTCAACATGAGATTTGGTGTTTGGGTGGTTTTATTATTTCATTCTGCTGTTAGCTCAAGTGAATACAGTCTTACTGCAAATAGTGGGGCTAGTCCTCCCCGACCAAGCCCGAAATTGACTTGGAACAAATGAGAAATAGCACTTGGAGTCATTTTGCTGTTGATACCACAGTCCAGACTTTAAGAATTTCTGTTACTTGTATGTAAATTAATATGAAAAGAAAGTAGAATTCTGCCTCCTCTGTTTCTATGGTGATGAATTATTATTTAGCTGTTCTACTGGTAAGGGATAATATAGGCATCTATAATGCCTGTTGGTGTTTTAGAATTTCTTCCTTGTTATTTGGAAGACCTGGCTCTGGACACAGGAATGAAAATAGCCTTGATTTTGCTTGTTTCCTTCATAACAGGTAGGATTCTGGTTGAAATCTCTCCTTTATGGAAAGTGTCTTAGGTAAAACACACTTTGTGAAAGTGTTGTGCAGCGTTCGATCTCCCCTGGATGCAGAGGAGCAGAGCCTTGGGGAAGGAATGTGGGCAGAGGTTCCTTGGAGGGACTGCCATTCTGCAGGTGACAAGTGTCTACTGTGGCGGGGACTTTGCACAGGAAGTAAGCTCGTGGACTGGCTGTGCCAGTGGGGTTGTAGGGCAGCCTGACTCTTTCTGTTTTAGATTTATTTTTTGGTTGTGATGCGTCTTCGTTGCTGCATGCAGACTTCCTTCAGATGCAGTAAGCAGGGGCTCCTCTTCGTTGTGGTGTGTGGGCTTCTCTTGCTGCGAAGCGAGGGCTCTAGGGTGCACGGGGTTCAGTAGTTGCGGCTCATGGACTCTTGTAGCTGTGGCGCATGGGGTTAGTTACCTGCAGCGTGTGAGATCTTCCCAGACCAGGGATCAACCTGGTGTCCCTTGCATTTCAAGGCGGATTCTTACCACTGGACCACCAGGGATCCCCTGTCATTTATTCTTGAAAGATGATGTGAGGTGGGAGCAGTGTTTAGAACATGAGCATTTCTTGAATAGAGGAGATGAAATAAACCTTGTATATCTCATGGTGTCTTAAGGCTTTCAGCTGCTTTCATGCTGACATTTTTTTACTCCTTTGAAAGTATTTTCTAGGAAGATGACATTAGCTTCTTTGTATAGATGAGGAGACTTCAAAGGAATAGAAACTCACGAGCACGAGAATATTGGCTTCGTGACACATTTGCACCATCACGAGTTAACTGAACCGTTGGGTTGCTTTCTTCTGAAGCAGGATGGGGACCCCGGCTTCTCCTATGAGATCAGCAGCAGGAGCTCTGGAGTCCGGGGGTCTTCTAGGAGGGTGAGCAGTGGGCAGCCTCCTTCCCGGCAGCCTGTTCTGTCAGAGGACATCATTCATCTTTCCCTTGCACAGGGTTGTAATGGTTGGAGGCTTATGCTGCACATTTTCTTTGCTGTCTGCCTCTAAATTTATGTTTAAGATTGAATCTGTCATCTAGAGGATGGATATGAGGATTTTCACCATACACTTCTGTTTTCTGTATGTTTGAAATGTTCCTGTTTCTCATGGAAGATGAACAGCATCCTTTAGAATCAGGAGACTGGATCAGGTTCATCAGAAATCTTCATCGTTTTGCTCAAGAGATGATGCTGTTAATTCTGGTGGTGTTTCCTGGAAAAATATTTCACTTGAGCTTCCAGGAATAACCTCTTCAATGTCTCTACAAGAGTGACCTCTCTCCGAGCTTCCTATTACTAACCAGGATGATGGCAAGTGTGTTTAAGCCGCCACCAATCACTGACAAGGTGATCGATCAATCTTAGGTCTTTTAAGCAGAGTGCTTTTCTTCTAAGCGGAGTGCCTGTCTGATGACCTCCAGGCCTTGCAGAGATGGGGGCCATGTCTGATGGATGTGAACCACCCGCTCTTGGTCCCCAGAGAACTGCAGTCTTGTCGGGAGGAGTGGAAGTGCATAACTCGGGCTTTTAAATCAGATGTTGCAAAGTGATGTCTTTTTTGGTCATGAGCAGAGCTGGTGACCTGTCTGTGGGGGAGGACACTTACATGTCTCAGGGCACCACTCCCTGATGGCTCACCTGTGCTAAGCCCTGCATCAGGTGTCTACATAGATCACTTTGTTTTTGAAGGACATTTGTCTCACAAAAAGGGAAGCACATTAGCAAGCTTGCCTGGGGCCCCGTGGCTGAGTGGTGGGTGCCAGTTGGCTGGTTTGCCCTGGAAGCCCTCTCAGCACCAGCCTCCTCAGTTCTGGCTCCTGCCTGGACATCATCCTCATGGAGTGAGCCAGGAATCCAGCTCACAAATGGAGTGTGGAAGGAGATACCAAGTTTTTGGTATGTGTGGTGACTTCTTTTTTTTATGTATTTACTTTCACATACCCTAATGATATGGTTTTTTCACCTGATGTAACAGTTAATTACCAGCCATTACTGGTACAGAGTTCCATGAAGGATATTTTAGGAATCTGTAGTCTCAAAAAAGAGCCTTTGTTTTCATAACTATAATGTTCTTAATAACGTTGTTGGGATTGTGGCTTTCTTTTGTTTCCTATTTTTAGATCCTTGAGTGGAAGCTATTTAGTGATTACTCATAATTGTGAAAATAATCTAGCAATTATAGGAACTTGTTAGGACAAATCTGTGTTTTCCTTTCTTTTATGTAAATAAAAATATTAATCCAAATAAATGTTGGCAGGAATGACCATGTGGGTAAGATTTTTATGTGATGTGGCCATCTTGAGATATCTTCTCAGGACTTTTCTAGAGCACCTATCTTTATTCTCAGTACTTGAACCCTCCCCGTTCCCTGATTGTTCCCATTTGAACCAGAAATTTGAATCCATGTGTCCGACATGGCACTTGTGTGTGTGTGCACGTACCGTCGTACTGGTTTGCTGTGAGGGGGCTGCTTGAACACTGATTTTGGACAATTTCCAGTCTTGGTCAAAAAACCTGTAACTCCTTACTGCGCTACTGCTGGTAAGTCGCTTCAGTCGTGTCTGACTCTATGTGACCCCATAGACGGCAGCCCACCAGGCTCCCCCGTCCCTGGGATTCTCCAGGCAAGAACACTGGAGTGGGCTGCCATTTCCTTCTCCAATGCAGGAAAGTGAAAAGTGAAAGTGAAGTCACTCAGTCGTGCCCGACCCTCAAGACCCTATGGACTGCAGCCTTCCAGGCTCCTCCATCCATGGGATTTTCCAGGCAAGAGTACTGGAGTGGGGTGCCATTGCCTTCTCCGGTAACTCCTTACTAGTAAAGGTAAAATTCTAGAGAACATGGACTATTCTGTCTCCAGATCATTTTTGTGTATTTATAATCACTTCATTCTGTTAGCAATGAAGGCCATCAATCTTGGCCTTGTCAGGCCATGCTTATAGAATTAAGGGAAACAAGATCATTTCCAGCTTGTTTTAAATCTAAAGCTGCTAGCTATCTCCATAATAACCCAATCTTAAAAATGATACAATTAGACTTTTAGTGAATTAAGTTAATTCGGTTATCTGCTGTTGAATCATTTCACTGCATTGTGAATTAACTTTTTTTGATTTCTTCGTGATATGGAGTCAGTCCAGAAGGTAGACTGTAGCCTCAGACCAAAGCATTAACGTTGTTACTTGTAACTTGAGACCAACTCTGAGATGACAGCCGTACCCTTTGTTTAGTTCCTGCTTTTTACCTTGTTCTTGAGTCCCTCTTGGTCTTCCTGTGTTCTTTCCCATCCTTCTTCTGCTCTGTTGTCTTTCCGACCCATTGTAGATGTGTGTGGGGGAGAGAGGGTTCTAACTGCTGTGACTTTTTGATAACCTGTGGAAAGGACTTTGTTTTAGAGCAAAGCACCTCTAAATGAACCTCCAGTCACCTGGATATCATGGTTTTGTGGACTGTCTGTGGAAATTTTTAATTGTTTTTTGTGGGGTTTGGCTGATCTCTCTCTGCCCCACCGATCACTCCTCCCATTCCATGTACTCAAATTCTGTAAGCCTGGTCACACTGTTACATGCAAAACAATGAACAGAGCGCTATGAATAAGAATCCACGTGTTGCCACACAAATGCTTTCCCCGTCAGTTCAGTGTGGATTGTTTCTGCTCCTGTGGTGACCCTGAGGATTCTGGCCTTTGTTTGGAAGCATCTCACATTGGGGTGATATGAAATGTGAAATTGGCTACAATACTGTTATCACTTACAAGCTGACAACAGATAACTTTCATCTGAGCAGCAGCTGAAAATTAGGACGTGCTCAGTTTGAATGTTGGATGACATTTTTGAAAAAAAACATCTGGCTTTCGTCACACCTTGAAAGCTGTGCTTGTTTTCTGTGTTGTACTTAGAATTTCTACAGTTCCTAAAGGATATATTTACTTATTTTGAGGAGATAAATTATTTTACAGTAAAATACTCTGGGGATTTAGGTGGAATAGGTTTGCCATGGCTTCCCTCTGGTGGCTCAGTGGTAAAGAATTCGCCTGCTGATGCGGAAGACACAGGAGACGTGAGTTCAGTCCCTGGGTCGGGAAGATCCCCTGGAGAAGGAAATGGCAACCCACTCCAGTGTTCTTGCCTGGGAAACCCCATGGACAGAGGAGCCTGGTGGGCTATAGCCCATGGGGTCATTAAGAGCCAGACACCACTGAGTGAAACTAACACTACCCTCTTGCACACAGGTTTGCCATCTTGTCCACTGTTTAATACCAGATATAGTGGGCTCTTAAGTGGCTGACACGCCACATCACCTTGCAGGTGTGTACTTGGGGGGAAGTTGTGTGTGTGTAGGTGCAAACACACATGTATATATAACTGGTTCAGTCACCTTTGATTGCAAAGATGGGTAGAGATTGTTTTTGCCACATGAGAGCTTTTGAATTGTTCTGTTCCTTAAGCATGTATTTCATTTGCAATTTATTGAGTGAAGCTGTGTTAGATACTGTGGGAGTGGTGACAGCTGTTTTTATAAAGACAGGACACAAGCTGGTGGGAAGTTCAGTATCTGCCAACAGTAGTTGAGAAGGGGCCCTGTGAGGCTGTGTGGAATCAGCTGCCCAGTGAGTGGTGGCACCAGGGAGGGCTCTGAGTCAGAGGAGGGAGCCGCTGGGCGCCCCCTCGTTGTGCCCAGGCATCTGTGTTTGGGGTGCCATCCCAACCCTGCTCCCTGCCTGGCTGGCTCTGGCTGAGGCGTGGGACTGGGCTGGGCTCAGGCAGGAGGCCCCTGGGGTCGTGGCCCCGGAGCCTCTCCTGGCTTTCAGAGGCTCGTGAGTGCTTGTTCATGTTCTCCACGTGTCCTTCCTCTCCCCCTGCCCCTGGTTTTCCTCTGGATCTGTGTTCATGGCCTGTTCTCATGGCAAGCCCTCTAGTTGCTTCCAGCCTGGGGACCAGTGCTTACCGTGGGGGACCTGCCTGTGGGGGTGGTTCCTGGGGGAGCACAGTGTCCCTTTGTCTTGTGGGCCTGGGGGAGCAGTGGCTCTGGCCCTGTGCTTGAGCCTAGGCACCTGTTCTCAGCCCCCTGCCCAGTCCCCACAGGGTAGGCCGTGGCCTGCATGCTGGGTGGTCACCTGCGGAAAGCCAGTCTGTGACTGTCACTGCCCTTGACATTTAACTTGCACAGGTGGTGACACTCGGTCCCTATGGACAGTCAGGCTCTGCTTCACCATTTGCGTGTTCTCTCCTGTGGCAAGCAGGCCATTTACTGTGGTTACCTGGGAGGCTGACTGCCTGCCCCAGCTCCCACTTTCAGAAGGGTGGTCTTGGGTGGGACCAGGGTGTGGGTCTCCAAGTGAGTCCGGTGCAGCTGGCTAGCCTGTGGGAGCTTGGGGCCTCCCCATCCACTTGGAGCTAACTGTACATTTCTTGGTACAAGACTGTCAGAGAAGAAGGAAAAGAAGTAAACGGTAGGAAATTCTAGTTGAGTCTCGGTGCTGGGAGTATTTGGGATAGGTAATAGCATCCTAGGCTTTATGTTCAACTTTCCTAGGTACAAAAGGAATAATTGTGAACAAATGGCCAGCTTGAAGAAAATGGAAATCCACAATTGCATTGGTGAACTTCTGTTTCAAATTTATTATCCCCTGGGTGGCTCAGACAGTAAAGAATCTGCCGGCAATGCAGGAGATCCAGGTCCGATCCTTGGGTCAGGAAGATTCCCTGGAGAAGGGAACGGCTACCCACTCCAGTATTCTTGCCTGGAGAATCCCATGGACAGAGGAGCCTGGCAGGCTATAGTCAATGGGTTCTCAAAGAGTCGCCCACAACTGAACAACTAACACTGTCACTTTCCCATTAATGCAGAGGAGGAACACTAAGAGCTGGGTTTCTTCCCTGTCCCGCCTACAGGCAGGGAGCCCAGCAGTGATGGAGGTGGTGATGCCAGGTGTCTGCCAGCCTCAGTGGTCACTGTGGGTCCTTACACGTTCAAAGCTGGGGCCTTGGGAGAGGGGAAGGGGACTTCTCTGAGGGGTCTGCCCCTGACTGCCGACCTGTGCCAGCAGGCTGCATTCAGGAAGCAGGGATGCTGAGCCCAGGGTTGGCTTCATGGTCTGTTCTGGGCAGTAGATCCCATGAGAGAGAGGCTCAGCTCTTGTTTCTTTCTGACATTCACCTGGTTCCTGTGGTTGATGGTTTCCAGGGAGATGGTGTGGGGCTTGCTCAGGGGAGAAGCAGCTTTTCACATGTGGTGGGAGTTCGGTCATCCCCGCCTGGTCACATGGTGGTCAAGAGTTAAACTCTACACACTTTTTAGGAAAAATGCAGAAACCTCTGAACACCTGTGTATGCTTTTCTACTGAAAAGCTTATTCATATACTGTAATGTTTTCTGGAACTGTTAATATTGTTTTCCCTATTAGATGGGATTGTTAGTGGACTTGCATTATTAAAAACCTTGCTCTAGATTGTGTAGTTACTGCTTACCCCTTCCCACTCTTCTTTCCCTGAAAAAAGCACCAGTTACAAATGAAGCTAATAATGAAATAGAGGTCACAGATACGTAACATAATGTATTAAAATATGTATGTATACTTTATTACAAGCCATCAAAAAGGAAAATAAAGCCTGAGAGGACCCTGATGCAGAAGCATCGCTATGATGTGACCCGAGTCTTCAGAGCTCTGTGTTACTTTCTCAAGGTCAGCTTCCAGGCAGGTCTCTCTTCACCAACTCCGGAGTAAAGAGTGAAAGATGGAAAGGTGATTTTGGCATTAGCCAGTCATAATTCAACAGACTTGTTTTATTAGTTGATAATTTAAAGCATTTCACAGTTATAAAAATTTGCTAATGTACTTTTTATTTTTTAAGTTTTCTTACTATATGTTTCTTCAGGAGTCTGTGACAACTCGCTAACTTTTCTGCTATCCTGAATTACAGTGTGTTGAATTAGGAGTTGTAATTCCTTCTGCTTTAATATTTATTGAAAAGTTCCCTATATATTTTTAGATGTATATTTGGTACAATTTAAAATGTTTGATACACTACAATTTTAAAACATCACGAGTATTATAGGATTTAAATTGATATTTTTAGAAAGTAAATAAATATAAAAATAGGGACAAAGATTTAAAAAAATTATCTGTAATTTTACAGTTCAACATAATGCCAAAACATTTTATTTCTCCATATCATTTGAATTAATCCAGAACTATAACTAAGTGGTGAAACAAGGTTGATGCTATGTAATTTATAACCATATGTTGCATGTATTGTTGTGTTATTTTATTGAGGGAGTCATTCACCACATGAAACAGGCTTTTGTTCTTTCTAAGTAAAAGCAAGGTTCACAGTTAAATCTCTTTCTCGGGCTCACAGGAGGTGAAGCTGGCAAAGACCCATGATCGGGATTGCCGACTGGATAATTTCTAGTCAAGAACTCACAGAAGTTCAGTGGACTTCCCCAAACTAGTCCTCCTTCCCCACCGAGCAAAATAAACTTGCTAGGAACTTATATTGTGTCTTATAAAGGCCTGTCTATCACAAAGCACTGTGCTTGGTTAAAGAAAAAAAGGCACGTTAAGATGGCTCTGAATTGAACTATGTTGAAAACACAAAAGCTTAATCTTTTTGATTTTGGCTGTTAACCCTTTATCAGATAAAAGATTGTAAATAATTTCTCTTGCTCCGTAGGCTGCTTTTTCAGTTCATTGATGGTTTCTCCTGCTGTGCAGAAGCTCTTTAGACTAATGTATTCCCATTAGATTTTGCTTACATTGCCTGTGCTCTTGGTGTTCTTATCCAAGAAATCATTGCCAAGATCTTGGTCAAGATCTTTTCCTCTGTGTTTCTTTTAGAAACTTCCAGGCCTTACAATTAAGCTTTTAATTCATTTCAAGTTAAATTTTCTGAGTGGTCATTTTTCTGCTTGTAGTTTTCCAGTTTCCCTAATGCCACTGATTGAGGACACTTTCTCCAGTGTCCTCATACAATTCAACAGCAAAATAACAAATAAGTCAATTAAAAATGGACAAAGAACCTGAAAAGACAATTTTTCAAAGAGAACATATAAATGTTCAACAGGTACATGAAAAGGAATCCACATCCCTAATCATCAGGGAAATGTGGATCAGACCACACTGAGATATCACCTCACACCTGCCGCCCTCATCAAAAAGACAACAAATAACAAGTGTGGGTGAGGGTGTGGAGAAAAGGGACCCTGTGCAGTGTTGGTGGGAATGTAAATTGGTGCAGCCACAATGGAAAACAGGACAGAGGGTCCTCAAAAAGTTAAAAACAGAAGTACCATAAAATCCAGCAGTTACACTCTTGGGTACTTATTTGAAGAAAATGAAAACACTGGCTTGAAAAGATAAGCACCCCCATGTTCATAGCAGCATTGTTTACAATAGCCAAGACATAGAAGCAATATAAGTATCCAACGATGGATAAATGGATAAAGATGTGTGTGTATGTATGTGTGTATACACACGTGCACAATGAAAAGAACAGAAAGAATAGGATCCTGGTCTCTGTGACAACCAACGTAGATATGCTGAGTGAAATCGTCATTGTTGAATTGCTCAGTCATGTTCATCTCTTTTGTGACCCCGTGGACTGTAGCCCACCGGGCTCCTCTGTCCATGGGATTTCCCAGGCAAGAATGATGGAATGGGTTGCCTTTCCTTCTCCACGGGATCGTCCCGATCCAGTGGTTGAACCTGCGTTTTCTACATTGCAGGCAGATTCTTTACCACCGAGCCACCTGGGAAGCTCCAGTGAAATTAGCCAAAGACAAATACCGTATCATGTATATACAGTTGTATTTGCCAGTTGATGCTTTCGAGCTTTGGTGTTGGAGAAGACTCTTCAGAGTCCCTTCGACAGCAAGGAGATCAAACCAGTCCATCCTAAAGGAAATGAGTCCTGAATATTCACTGGAAGGACTGATGCTGAAGCTCTAATACTTTGGCCACCTGATGGGAAGAACTGACTCATTGGAAAAGACCCTGATGCTGGGAAAGATTGAAGGCAGGAGGAGAAGGGGACGACAGAGGAGATGGTTGGATGGCGTCACCGACTTGATGGACGTGAGTTTGAGTAAACTCTGGGAGTTGGTGATGGACAGGGAGGCCTGGTGTGCTGCAGTCCATGGGGTTACAAAGAGTTGGACACAACTGAGCGACTGAACTGAGCTGATTCTTGTCACTTACACCTTGGAAAGTTGGGGGAGGAACTTGATCCTTTAGGCCGGGCTTTGCAGCCGCAGCTGGTGGATGCCCAGTGCATGCATTGTGAGACGTTGAGTGTCGTCACTGCCTCCTACCCTCAGGTGCCACGAGAACCCTTGCTCCCAGCACTCTGCCCCTGGCCAGGAACCACTGCTGTTGCTGGCACGTGAGGCATGCAGGTTACATTCCCCAATCAATAGCTGTTTCTAGTTTCTGGAAATCTGATTGTGTGACATAGTTCAGTGTTGGTGTTTGATTAGACAGACACACAGGCCTCGCTGTCCAGACCTCAGTGTGTGTGTTTTACAAAGACGCAGCCCTGCTGATGCCTGGATCCTGCATGTTTGTGTGGCCGTGGGCATGTGTGCTTCTGCCTGGGTTTGTCTGCCCTGACGTTTCCACTTCTGGGGCGTGGCTCCCCGGGGGGAGCTCTGGGCTCGGAGGTCCCTGTCCCTCTGCAGACTTCCTCACTCTCAGTGAGGGTGGAGGGTGACTCCACCGCCCTCCGCCATGTTCCTTTGCTGTCCCAAACCAGGTTAGTGTGTGGGTGGTTTCCCTTCTGGCCTTTCTATTTGTTGATCAGTTTAGTTGCTTCCTTTACCATCCCTGAGTTTCCCATACTTTTTTTTAAAGCTGGATGTGGAATTACAACAGAAATGCAGCCTGTGCCAGGGCAGTGAGGGGTACAGCTGGCCATGTAGAAGGAGAGTTTGGAGCGAACAGGGCAGCAGTTTAGAGTGATGGGCGGCCCTGGGGAGATGGGGCCCTGGTGCTGCGGAGCAGGAGGCCAGGCCTGGGCTGGGGGTGCCTGGAAGAGTGGTGGGTGGGAAGTGGGCCTCCGGGTGACGGTGCTTCTCTGGGGACGATGAGCCTGCAGACAGAGGTGGGGTGGAGGGAGAGGCCGCGAGCCCAGGAAGGCACCCAGAGGACCTGGGAGCCCTCGGGGGTCTTGGGCTCATGCCTATGGATGTCGTCTATACCTGGTCTTGGGGTGACCACCCCACACAGAACATGGTTCCCAGGCCCCCTGCTCTGAGACCCTGTGCCCTGAGATCGAGTTCATGATCAGAGCCCATTGGGAGCGTGGTCCCCAAGTTGTCTGACTGCATTTTGAAGCAGCCACGTTGGGGGCCAGGGGCTGGTTCCCTTTTTCAGTCCCACGTGTCCCTTCTCTGGTGCTGGGTGATGGGCGGGAGTTAAGGGTGGAATCCGCAGAGCCCGCCTCAGGCACACTGGCTCTGAGCTGAGGGAAGGGGAGGGGAGAAACGCGCATTTTCTCTTGGACATTGCAAGAGAAAAGCATGGGATTTTTGCCAGATTGTTTAAATATTCTAACTGTGCTTACTTTCTTCATCATTATATGGGAGCTGGGGGTGAAAGTAGCTGAGGGAAACGTTTAGGAGAAGTTCAGGTTATCACTTGTGTTCTGATTCTGGGGTTTTGTCTGAAAATGCCACTTTTATTTTTGGTAGGATGCTTTTTAGCACTTGTGCTCAGCATTTGGAACTCTGTATTTTTGTGATATGTTCGCTGGGAGGTGTTTAAAATTAGATTCCTAGAAATCAGCTGTGGAGCGCGTGGCCACACCTCGCACCTGGCAGGGAGCCCGGCCGGCGGTGGTTCCTGGTGTTTGCAGGATGCCCCGCACCCGGGGTCTTCTCTGGGTCTCAGGACGAGCCTGGTGTCCTTACAGCCCTCCTCAAGTGAGCCTCATGGTCCTCAGGGCCGTCAGGCAGGTGCTTGTTTTCACTGTTGTCCTGCTTCTTCCCCCAAGGGTTACTCTTCCTGCAGTTGCAAACAGGAAGGAAAGGGGCATCTTCCTGCAGACTCCAAGCTCAAGCTGAGCTGCCCTGGTCACTTCTGTGCATTTCTGGCTTTAGAGGGACCCATCCTGGGGTTTGCTTTTCTGACTCCCCTGGTTCACTTTGCCCTGGTGTTATTTCTGAAGGCTGTTTCTTTGCCTTCAGTTTTGAAAGCTGTGGTTTGGTTTCCAAGATGATGAAAGGGTGGTGAATAGGGTGTGGAAAGTAGGAGCAGGAGGAGCCAGCCAGATTCTCTCTTGACTGTAGTTAGTAGGAAACGACTCAGAAGAAACATCAAAGTGGGTCAGTCCCAGGAAGTCCTGGGGGCATGTGGGACCACCTTAACCCTAACCCTAACTTCTAACCCCTAACCCTAACTTCTAACTCCTGACCCTAACTCCTAACCCCTAACCCTAACTCCTAACCCCTAAACCTAACCCTAACCCTAACTCCTAACCCCTAACCTCCCCAACCCCTAATCCTAACCCCTAACCCTAACATCTGGCCTCTTACCAAGCCCCAGATCTAACCCCTAACCCTAACAGGCCTGTTTGGCCTTGTCACAGGGTAGGGAAGGAACACTCTTAGTGTGAGGCCTGAGCCACATCTTGGCAGACTCTGACCATGGCTTAGCTTGGTTCTCCTGGTGCCTTTGGCTGGAGCGGGGATAGCCGCTTTACTTTCTCCATGAACTTGAGCGCATCAAAGATGTGGAAGTGGTGGCCTGACCCCTCCCTCCTTAAAGCCACAGCCACTGGGAGAGCAACAGCATCAGCAGAAGTCCAGGCTCCTTGGGGTGGGTCAGCCGCAAGCCCTTCTTCCTGAGCTGCCTGGCACCCCCCTCATTTCTGCTAGCCTGGAATTGTCTATGTGCTTCACGCCTCTGGTCCCTGACAAGAGTGCGGGGAGACTTCTGCCACACCCTCCACATAGGATGGGTGAGTGTGCCCGGTGATGATTCTGCTGTTTCCCAGGAGCCTGCCATAGACCTTGCTCTTGTCCTCATAGGAAACCAGAGACACCAAAAGAAGAAGCCAGGCGAGGCCGAGCTGTAAGCAATGGCTAATTATGTAGGAGAGGGAGTGGTGCTGGTTATAGAGTGTGCATTTCCTATTAGACGTCATTACATGGAAATGCAGTGTTTATAAAGTCACATTTGAATATTTTGAGAAGAGCTTAGAGAAGAGATGTTGTTACGTGAGACAGGCTTCTTGGGGCAGTGTTTGCACAGACACCGGCAGGACGCTGTGTGTAGCTGGCAGGGCGGAGCACCCACTTCAGGCTCTCGGTTCTTTGCTTTACTGTGAGAACCAGGACTGAACACTGTCCTGGGAGTCACACCGCAAGGGGCTGCTCTGTCTTCCTTCTACAGCCCTTCACTTCTCAGGACATTTGATGGCCCCTGTGTGCTCTGGGAAATAGATGTTCTGTGTAAACAAGTGCATCATGCCTGGTACATGTCACATGCTCAGTGGCTTTTAGCTGTTGTTAATTTTCCAGTTATGTCTCTAACGTGCTATCATTCATTTGAAGAAAAGGGCACGTGTGTATAATACATAGCAAACAATGGAGAGAGAACCAGAGCCTTTTCATGAGCCGAGGTTTCATTCTAATGAAAGCAGAAATGTGCTGGGAACCCCCCAGGACTCAGGACGCACACGTGGCCCCCTAGACATTTTCACCATGCATGGTGCTACCTGCCCAGCTGCTGTGCAAAGGATTCCGATTGATCTGCCTTTCTCCTCTTTCATCGGTGGTCTTTTTAGAGAAACCCTTAATCTTCAGAAAAGCTCGATGCGTGTGTGATTAGAGGTAGCTGTGATGAGGGGACACTGGGAAGCAGTGTCTGGGGGAGGTGCTCTGCTCTGTCACCCCGGGAGCTGCTCTGGGTGACTTGGGGGGGCAGCCCTCGTCCCTGGCCTGTCCCTCAGCAGTGGGGCTCCTTTGGGGGACCCTTGCCTGAGCCCTCTTTGGGGGAGAGCAAGTGGCACGGCCTGGTGCTGGGTCCTCCCATGGAGCCTGGGCCCTGCTGCTGGCAGCTGTGACCCTGGCCCAGGAGACGTGTCTGCAGGCATCTGCGAGCTCAGACAACAGGCAGGAGCCCTCCAGGAGGAGCCAGGACCTCCTCTGCTGAGCTGTGCTGGCTTCATCCTTTCCCAAGGCCTTAACAAAGAGAACTTGGGCTTATGAACTAGCCGCAGGACCATTTGGGGTGCCTTTGGCGTTGCTGGCCCTGTTAGGAGCCACGTCCAGCTGCTGACCGGTAGGGGCCTGTGGCCCCATCCCAGTGGAGGACTTGGTGTTTCCGAGTCAGGAAGTTCAGGGATGGAGAGCATGCTGATTCTCCTTTTAATGTGTAACAGATGGTCTCTCCAGCAAGCTCGAGAGTCAGAGCTGTGGGACGACAGGAAGAGCCCTGGGTGTAGGCGGGGGACTGGGCGTGGGTGTGCTTTGCCTTACGTCTCACTCACCCTCGAGGCCCACCTTCCTCGCCACATCTGCTCCGATGAAGACAGTGTGGGTCACAGGGCGTCCTGGGATTTCCGTGCCTTTGGTCTTCACACAGTTTGGATGGTGTGTGGGACTTGGGCCCCCAGAGGCGGGAATTCCACCACCTCTTTCTGGGACCCAGGGTGACTGTTTGCACTGGGGACATGCTTGCTGACTTGGGGATTTCTTTAGGGTTTGTGCAGCTGTCTTTGTGGGAAGCTCTGATGCTTCTGCACAGCCTGGAATGAAGATGCATCGGGAGGAGTGGTGGGGGCCCTTGGACTTTCTCAGAGGCCTTGTCTTGAGGCTGGCGCCTCAGTCAGAAGCCTCAAGGTGGCGTCTGTCCCCATCTCTCGCCCCCACCCCCAGCAGTGGCTGTACAGCATGGCCAAGCCTGGGGGGTTCGACCAAGGGGCTGCCCTGCGAAGCCACAGGGTCAGGCCTGGTCCTCTGCTCCAGCGTGGTGTTGGCATTTTGGGTCTTAGCAACATTCTTCTTGAAAATTTTCAGTCTCTGACATCCAGATGTTGTCTTCTGATCAGAAATGAGTGGTTTCCGATAGGAGGAAACATGCATGGTGGGCCTCTGTGACATGCCTACACTCAAATCTGGAAATATTCAGTCCTGGAGGGAGATGCTGGGGCTGCCTGCCCTCTCCAGGGAGATGTCTTGCCGGAGGGACCAGTCTTGTGGCCCTGGGTTCCAGGTATCCGGCTCACACCGCATGTGGGAGGGAAGCGTGAACCATTTGTTAGAAAAAAACATTTGCTTGGCTCCAGAATGTGAGTGACCGTGGCCATGGCTAGAAGACTCCCCTACCCCAGAAGTGATGTCCATTTCACCACCTGAGGTGAAGACTGGGTGGCTGGTAGATTTCCCCCTGCCCCTTCTGACCACCCTCGGGCTGCGTGCTGCCTGCTGCCCACGGGTGCCCAGTGACGTGCAGGCACTCCAGAGGGCGAGGAGGTGGTGACGGGGACACCTGATGTGCTGGGTGCTGGGGGGTTCTGTGTTGTCCCCTCGTGGCTGAGAGAGGCCTGGCTGCCCCAGCCTGTGGTGAGGGCCCCTGGGGCCATGACATGGCAAGGGTTTGGGGCGTTTAGGGAGACACTCACAGTTTAGCAGGATGAAATCACAGGGCAGCTCGCATAGCACTGGCTAAGAAAGAAAGAGCAGGATCTGTGTTTCTGGGTGGGAACTGTGCACAACAAAGTGAAGAAACAAGACAAAAAGGTCATCTCTTGTGATCCTGTTTCTGTTAAAAATAAAAATAAAAAAAGATGCACCTGC
>SJXQ01010733.1:27345-43149 GCA_006408695.1 Aepyceros melampus
CAGTGATCTTGTTTTTCAGAGCAAATAGTGAAGTGGGATTTGAGTGGTGGATTGGCCTGCCTGTGGCGACGTGTGGATGTCAGCCTGGAGCAGCGTCGGCTGCTGACAGAACTCGGGGTCTTGGGTCGTGGGCAGGGGAGGCCGGGCTCCTGCTGCTCCTCAAGAAGGTCCTGGTGCTCCGTTGTATCCCCACGAGTCCCAGAGCGCTTCTGTTTCAGTCTCCTTCACAAGTTACTCGTCACTCATCCCTCGCCGTCAGGTGGGGGTGCTTGTCTCGTTTGTCTAGCTGCTACATGCCCCACGATGCTTACATGGAGAGATTTTTTTCTGTGCCAAGGGTGGTGTTTGGAAAATCCCCAGATTTTAAGATAAGGAAAATTTTGAGACTATGAATTCATTTAAATGAATATTCCTAGTTGCTTCCAGGGGCCTGTGTTCTTATAGTATAAAGTGAAAGTGAAGTCGCTTCAGTCAGTCCGAGTCTTTGCAACCCAATGGACTGTAGCCTGCCAGGCTCCTCTGTCCATGGGATTCTCCTGGCAAGAACACTGGAGTGGGTTGCCATTTCTGTACCCTTTTGGGAAACTATGTTTTAAAAATATATATATTTTATTGGAAAGGCATTGAAACAGTTGAAGAAAAACTTGACTCTTTTGTATAATATCCTCAGATGGATACTTATAATTGTAGCATTGGCATACATTCTGCCATATCTTCTGTTTTTTAGTGAACATTGTAGTTTATTCAGTCCATCATGAGGTCATTGCAGAGTTCTGTAGTGAGTCCCTTGAGCCGAGTGCTGGGTACAGAGACAGAAATGAGAGGCATGTGTGGACCCTGGTCTGGTGGGGCTGATGTGCCCAGATGAAGGGGCCGGTGACGCTCCAGGGCCTGGGGCCTGGAGCTGGGTGGGGCTGGGGCAAACGCTCTGGGTGTCTGTGCTGAGCGGGAGGGTCTCTGGGTGGATGTGGAGGTGGTGGGCCCCTCCCAGATGCAGAGTAAGGGCTCTTCCCACAAGGAAACTGAGTACCCTGCTGGACAGCTGGGTGGACGTGACTTAGGCCCACAGTGCCGTCTCCGCCTCATCCGTGTGGCTGTGTTACTGGTGTGTGATAGGGCAGTGCCACACTAGAATGTTGGTGCCGCTAGGTCCCCTTCAGGCGCTATGAGAAAGGCTTCCTCTAACTTCACATGCAAAGTTTAATGATTTTCTGCCAGAAAGAACCTGTTCTTCATTTATACTAGAGAATCATTTGGCAAGTGATTTGGGATTTTGGCTTAACTTAAAAGTAAGTTAATTTTATCTTAGAGTCCTCTGACATGACTTCTGACTTAATTATTCAAGGAGAATATGGATAGCGCTCACACGCTGTGTTCTCTGGCTTCCCTCTAATTTGTGACATTTGCTCTGACATGGCGAAACTCTAACCCTGAGCATTGTTGCATAATGTGAGAAAAGAAAAGGTTGGTTCTTTGGTGCTTTGCTTTAAGGGAGTGCGTTATTTTACATTTATTTAATTTTCTTCTTTTCCAAAATGAAGAATTATTTCTCTACCAAATATAAACTTATCTGAAAATTAGCAAAAATAAATGTAACAAACTTGTAAGTGCATATATTTTAATTTGAGTTTTTGCTCTTTTTTTCCTGTCTTGCAGCCCCATTGCTCATGTTCAGGTTTGATTATGAAAAATAAATATTATTATTCACTAGCATTAATAAAGTGGTTTTCAACCCACGGAATAGGTTGACTTCCAGAGGTGGAAGTTCTGAACTATAAGGATCCATGTGAAGTTTGGAAGTAAAAAGATGCTGTGTGCTGTGTGCCCCACCTCGGGAATCAGATGTCATTAGCTGAATTTCCAATTTCAAATAATTTGACGGTCTAACATACACTATTACAGCCCTATAAAATTCTACTTGTGTGTTATTTTTTTTTTCAGTTGCTTGACTTGATATGTCTAATGTATCATGAATTAGTTTAGTAATTGCTATAAAAATTAATGTGTTATAAACAAGTATTATAAAATTAACAGCAAAGATAAAACTGCTCACCTGTCTTTTGTGACGAGGTCACCTTTCCTAAGAGTGTCTGCACGTGCTCAGAGGTGGGCCCACCATCTTTCCTCGAGTCTCTGGTGATGTCATGTCTTCTGGTCCTTTGGGTCCACACCCGTGCTGGACATTCAGCCCACACAGGGCCAGGGTCTCCTGAGCAACAAACAGTGTTGCCCCAGCTTTTACACATCCCCTTTCCAGATGTTCTTGAGTCAGCATGAATGTTATTAATTCACTTTAATTTAAAAAATAATTATACCGTGTGCCACTCCTAGGACGAAAGCCTAGTTGATTTAAAAAGTGAAATCGGAGTGCTGGATGGGAGAGCATGTGAAGGGGGAGGCTCAGGTGCCATGACTGAGTGTTCCCTAAGCAGGGCATTTGGTTTGCTATTGCATTTGAAAAGTAGCACACTTGTTAACACAGGAAAGCAGAGGAGGAGCAGTCCTCAGCCCTCCTTCCATGAGAGAGCAGCATCGTCAGTGTGTTGATGCTCCCTAGAGTTTGCTGTTCACTTTTCATTGTGTGACAGGTACGTTGTTGTTCATGATGACTTCAAAAGCACTTGTGTTATTCAAAATAGTATGTGTTTATTATGGAAAATTGAATATTTTTTGTTTAAAAATTACTGATAATCCCCACAAAGTCATTCATGTTCTGTAATTATTTTGGTCTTCTTGTATACTTAAATGTTAGCTTTTATAAATAGTGAGTAATCTCATCAGCACTGCTAGGTTTAGGGGTGGGGCAGTCGGGGGCATGCTGGTGGAGCCCTGGCTGAGATTCAGTCTGAGCTGCTTTTTGAGCTTGGGGTGCCCTTGGGTCAGGAGACCTGGAGTCAGTTCTGAACCTTGGTTTCCATGCTGATGCGCGCGTGTCCCTGGGTCAGGCTCAAGTGAGTCCCCTTGGCCAGCCCTTGCTTGTGTGGGAGCCCGAGCTTCCAGACAACTTACACCTACAGCAATTCCATCTCAGTTAATTGTGCTCTGGGCTCTAAAGAGTGAGACTTGCTGGTGAAACCCTGACCCTCCGTACAGTGTTCCAGACGTGTGTTAGCAAAGAACATGACCTGCAGATGCCTCCGAAGGCAGGCTGGGAACCAGCTCCTACCCGGGCTGGGGAATCGTTGTCATGGAGGTGAGACCTGAGGCGGCTTGACTTCTGTTCTGTGGAAGGAACCTCTGCTTTCAGTTGTTTGGCCCTTTGTCTTTGTGACGACAGTGACGAATGCCGGTCCCTTACCCATCCTGACGTCCTTTGCCCTCATCCCCCCCACACTTCCTTTTCGCTCCCATTTCCAGGCGCAGGTGGCCCTTGTTCCACTTAGGCCAGGTCGTGTGATGCCAGGTTTTGAGGGTTGACTGTGTCCAGGCCATCGGTGGCTGTGACGGTGTACTTGTCTCCATTAGGACTTCTTAGGAGCTGGGGAGCTGATAGCAAGGTTGCCGATGGGATGCTGTTGCGATCCAGCCCCTCAGGTTGCCGAAGCAAGGGGTCCTGTGTGCGCCCCGGGTCGGGGGGCTGGTTCCCAGGCTGCCTTCGGAGGCATCTGCAGGTCATGTTCTTTGCTAACACACGTCTGGAACACTGTACGGAGGGTCAGGGTTTCACCAGCAAGTCTCACTCTTTGGAGCCCAGAGCACAGCTAACTGAGACGGAATTGCGGTAGGTGTAAGTTGTCTGGAAGCTCGGGGAGAAGCTGCCCTTCCGAGCTCCCATCACACCTCGTGGCCACTCCTGACCCTGGGCCGCGTCGGCCCTGTCCTGCCCTCGAGGCTCACACGTCCTTAGTTCTTTGAGGTGCTGGGGACTTTTCTCAACAGTGTCTCTTCTCTTGTTAAATGATGGGTGAGCATGCAGAGCCCCAGTCTTTTATTTGGAGTGTTTCATCTGTCTGCATGGTGTGGGCTGCGGCCTTCTCTCCTGTGCGTGGAGATGGATTCGCTGGATCAGCTAGTGGAGGGCGGCATGGCCGTTCCCAGGGCACACACCCGCCTTGTGTTTCCTTCCAGTAACACATGTGCCTCGGTGTGTTTCTCCAGTTCTGTGTCCCGGCTCCACCTTCTACTACTCTGTTTCCCCCTGACTTAAACGCATGCAGTAAGATTTATTAAAGCAAGGGCATCAAAAGAGAGTTCCTTTGAAAATGGGGAGGATAAACATTAAAAAGTACTGCAATGTGTAAAGTGACAGAGAAGCCAGAACCAGCACCGAGTGGACAGCACTGGGGTGGACACTGGGGTCATGCCTGATGCATGTTTATTGACCAGATGGGCTTAGTGGAGAGGTCATGGTGAGGGCATGGACCTTAGCTCGATCGTCATGGGACCAGAATGGTGAGTCTGGTGAGGTAGAACTTGAGACCTTGACCTTGGCCCTTTGCTGTGATGTGTCGTACGGCCGTGCAGCCGGTTTATTCTGTGGGCTCCCATGCTGGTGGGCAAATCCCTTGTGGCTTGCTCCCTGGAGACTATGCAGAGCGTGGGGAAGGTGGAGTGCACACGTGCTGCATTGCATTCCTTTCCTAAATTAGCGTCTGGGGACACCAGCTGTGTCCCCAGAGGACTCTCCTGTTCTGTGGACTTGGGAGGTGCTGCCGGCCCCACCCTGTGATGGTGCTGGGCCTCGGGC
This sequence comes from Aepyceros melampus, assembly GCA_006408695.1. Lineage (NCBI taxonomy): Eukaryota > Metazoa > Chordata > Mammalia > Artiodactyla > Bovidae > Aepyceros > Aepyceros melampus. Next base: position 32,033 of record SJXQ01010733.1, read on the forward strand.
CTTTGTTCTGGACAGAGGGAGCAGAGGTCTAAGGTAAGAAGCTGCTCTAGAAGGAGCTGGTGCCAGCGTGTCTTTAGGGACGTAAGCTGTTCAGGGAACTTGCTTGTTACTTCTCTGTTTAAGTTGGGCGTGGTCTAAGGGCGTTTGCCCTATAGATGTGCCCACCTGCACATCTTGGAGGATCAGTGGTTTACTGCAGTGGTTCCAGGGTTCGTGTTTGTAATGTATACTCTGACCCCACCCAGACCTTCAGAATCAGAAATCCTGGGGAGGGTGCCTCCCCACACACCCCTGTAATACGCCCTGCAGGAGATTCTGATGGAACTCGGATTTACTGGCTGCAGAGAGCCAGGCTCCTGCTGAACTTCCAGCCTTAGGAGGCCAGGTTCTGAAGTTGACAGTATTGTGTGGCAGAAAAATAGAAACATTTTCCTAAAATGGGCATGTAAGAAAAATGTTTTCTTTCATTGTGTTTAGAAAACATTTTCCAGTAGGTAGGCCCTGTTTGGAATTATGGTGAGCTCTGTTCTTCTGTCTTTGCTTATTGCAGCTGGAGAGGAAACCGTTCATCCTGGTCAGTTAGAATACTAGCGTCCTCAGGACTCTGGGACAGGCTGAGTGGCTGTGGTGACACCACCAGGTGTCTACTGAGTGTCGCCAACTGACATTTCATCAGGAACCCAGCAGGAGAGAAGGCTGTTTCTGTGAGTGACCGAGGGTCCTGGGTCTGGATCATCGAACAGAAGCTTCAAGCGTGTGACCACAGAGAGCAGGACGGATGGAGCTGCCTGGCTGCTGTCCGGTTAGGGTTGCTGTGCGACCGCCCTGCCCGTAGCACTGGTGACCCCAGAGCACACAGGCACCTCGAGTTTTCACCCTACAAATTGTCCTCAGGAGAAACCCTCTGCGGTCGCCAGGCCGTGGCATGGGTGAGGGTCTGACCTAGAGGAATGTGGTATGACCTTGAGATCCTTTTAGATTAGAACACATTTTTCACTTCAGTTATCAATAATTTATCAGAAATGATCTTGGACCTGTTCACATCCCCTTTTTTGATAGGAAGGGAGGAGGAATCTATCTTTAGAAAATCTTTATATGCCAGCTGGGATGTAATGAAGTCATAGAAGAGAAACGCGGCCCTGTGATCATGTGATACCACATGGTGGCTGGACCTTAAACATTTCACACACGTGCCACGCATGTGCACGCACGGCCCTGTGGTCATGTGCTCCCTGTTGCCCCGACACAGGCCCTTCAGGGCAGGACATCTCTGCTCCGTGGTCTGCATGGCCGTGGCAGGCGGAATAGGCCCTGCCGTTTCTCTGTCCTCCTCCCGCCCGCCCCTCCTGGCGGCGTGGAGTTTGAAGTCCGCCAGCCATGCTGTTTCAGGGCTGCTTGGCTCTCAGGGCCTTGTGTTGCGTTTGTCTTTCCCTCGAGCTGATCTTCCAAGCCAAAGTCCCCAGGGCAGAGCTGCAGCTATGGCTGCCCTGTTCAGTGGCCGAGCTTCCTGCTCTTGCCTGGGGGAGACCCCATGAGTCTGCTTCTGTGTGTGGCCTCATCCTCATTCACAGGGGCACACTGCCTGCTCCAGAGTGGCTGTGGGTCAGAAAGCAGGCTGGGCGGCACCCTGGGGCGTCCAGACTGGGCAGGAGGGTGCCCAACTCAGGCATGTTTGTCGCCATGAGGGGAGGTCGCTTCTGCCTGGAGCTCATGGTCCACCCCATTACCTGCCAGGAGGAGCTGTGTTTTCTTGTGTTGCTGAAGGCAATATATTTATTCATGTTAATGTCTTGTTTTGCAGGAGCTGTGCTGGGAATTTAAATATTTAGGCCCAGTTGTCATGCATGATTGAATTGCACTATGGTATTATTCTTTGTAAAGACTTTGAGTTTCTCATTAGAAATATTTTCCTTTTCTTCTTTAACTGTAGCAAAACCTGCTGTCGGTATAAAAAAGCAGATGTATAGTTACGATGTCAAATTATATAGTATTTTTCTAAATAGCTCATGCTCTTCTCAAAATTTCTGAAATTCATTTATTCATCAATCATAGATTGAATGCGTCTATCCCAGTTCCCTAGTCACTGTTTGTATATATTGCTAAAGAGTTACTTCCCTCTAGGAAATAAGAATGAAATAAGAATGCACTTAGAACTTGGCTCAGAGATGATTAAGCAAGATGCTTTGGCATAGCACTTGTGTGGTATTTTTACTAGAAAATGTTTTCTCAGACTTGACAGTCAGGTGTTGGCAGACCTATGTGCCCGATGCCTGCACCTGCCCTGCATGCATGGGGCGTGTGCCTGGCCTTCTCAGAGTGTGCAAAGGGTCGGGAGATACTGGCCATTTCACATTTTGTTGTGGAAAGTTAGTCTTTGGGCAAGAGTTTTGGTTATTTCCTGCCAGATCAGTTATCTACTTAAATCTCCCTTGTTAAACTTTGGAAAAGAGAGGAAATGAATTGAACTGTGATTTTGTCCTTCTGAGCAGTGAAAACACTGGAGCCCTGAAATTTATTATCAGCTACTGAAACACTGGGTAGCCCGGGGTGGAAGTGGTGGGTGGGGAGCGTTTGAGCTTTGGGAGGATGTGTGGGTTCACGTGTCTGAGGCCTCCCATGTCATCCTGAGCCGTGTCAGAAGCACAGGCACTGTCTTCTGTGGATCAGTGGCCTTTTCCATCAGTGACGACTTTGGTCTCACGTCGTGTTGCCTCATGACGTGCCCTCATCTGGGAAGAGTTACCTGCTTCCTTCCCTGTTTGGGAACCAGCTGGAACTCGGTGTGACAGTGTGGTTTGACCTGGTTCTTGCCCGTCTTTGAAACTTCACACTTATTCCAACAGACATCATGTCATTTGTCATGGAGCAGAATCAAGGTGATAATGTATTAGGAAGATAGAAGTGTTTGGAGAAAACACATGGATGGCGTCTGTGACTGTAGTCTCAAGAAATACTGAGAAGGCTGGAAGAACACTCAGGATACCCGTGGGAGAAACCTTGAGGGGAGTGAAGACCCACTTCTGTGTCTTCTCCACGTCATAGCATCTGTGGTTGCGTCCTCACACGCAGGTGAGGGGCCCTGCAGCCCTGGGACTGGCCCCTCTCCAGGAGGGTTTTATAGCAAGAGGGGATGGTTACCAAACACTCAGATAAAGGCCTTCGCCACCAACGTTGGCGTGATAGTGGTGTAGGAGGTGGATCTGGGAAAAACAACCCCGAGGCCTGGAGAAATGTAGATTAGGATCATGTAAGTTGTCTTGTGATACACGAAATCTTGTGAAAGTGCCTTGTAAAAGGAATGTAAATACCACCTTGTTATGTGTAATGTTTTCACAGCAGTACTTATGCAAGAGCAGAAGCAAATGCCAGATTTTGTGTGTCAAAACAATGGTCATTACTCACCACGTTCCACTGAAGAAATAAAAGTTCACAAGTTAAAAAAAAAATCCACATTTAAAGTAGAAGGGGAGGGGTGAGGTGGGAAAGGAGCACTGATTTACTGATGCTGGTCCAGGAGGAAGTGACGGATGTGGTCTGTCAGCCTTTTTTAAAATTGGAGGATAATTGCTTTACAATGTTGTTTGTTTCTGCTGCATATGACTGTGAGTCGGCCGTATGTAAACACATGCCCCTCTACCAACCCCCAGCCCCAGCCAGCATCGTTTAGCCCAGTGTGGTGGCTGGTTCTGTGAGGCTCTTCCCTGGGAGCTCTGAGGGGTGTAGCTGGGAACTGACTGAGAAGAGGGAATTGTCCTTGGTGAAGAGGCTGCTGACCTCTGCACAGGCAGCCTTGGGTCCTGATAGAGCAGCGCTCGTTCCCCGCAGGATGCGGTATGAGGTGGGCCTGAGTGTCCAGACTTGGTGGGCCACGTGCCCTGGAGAGCCTTTGGGGTGGGGTTGCTGGGAGCTTGTGCTCTGGTGGCCAGTGTGTGACCTTAGCCCGCCAGATGGCTCTGGAAAGTTACTCGGGTGTGAGTGGGAGGCGTGGGCAGGTAGAGGAGCTGCTGTTTAGGGTGATGGTGCTGTTCAGGACACTGCCTGGGATTCGTGAAGGGACTGTGGGTAATAGGGTGGGAGTTGGGGGGTTGCAGGGAGGGGTAGAGACAAGACAGACAAGAGCATAATCAAATGCAGCTGTGACCTGAGAGGGGCTGGTTTGGAGAAGGAACCAGCTATTAGAGACATTTTGGGGATGATTGAGCTAGTTTAATATAAGCTGGATGATGATAATATGAAATTATTGTTAGTTGTCTTATATGTGATGATGGTTTGTAGTTGTGGAGGGTCCTGATTCGTTCAGAAAGTCTGGCTGAAGAGTTAGGGGTGAGCAGTCAGAAGTCCCCCACTTACCTTGCAATGGGCCGGGGGAGGGGGTGCTGGTCAGGTGGTGGGTGGTGGGCCGGTTGGGTCAGTAGATGACAAAGTAAATGTAAGTAAGTGTTAGCAGTTTGTTGGATGCATGTGGAGAAAGTTTGGGTACTTCCATTGAAGCAGTCTTTCAGCTTTTTGGTATGTTTGAACATTTTCATGATAAAAAAGGTAGGAGAAAATAAGAAATTGAGAGAACTATGCTCAGGACTGAGCCACTTCACTTTCATTTTTCACTTTCATGCCTTGGAGCAGGAAATGGCACCCCACTCCAGTGTTCTTGCCTGTAGAATCCCAGGGATGGTGGAGCCTGGTGGGCTGCCGTCTATGGGGTTGCACAGAGTTGGACACGACTGAAGGGACTTAGCAGCAGCAGCAGCAGCAGCATGCTCTTTGGATCAGGGTGGAGGATTAAAGCGTCTGTGACCTGGTTCTCCGGATTGGGGGTAGGGTTTCATATCTGGCTTTCCCATTCAGTTTTTCTTTCTCATAGAGTTACTTTGTGCTTAGTTTAAAGTGTAGATGATACAAAAAGTGTCTATTAGTGGATTGTCTTAAAAACCGAAGAACTGGTTAGGGAAACAATCTGTAAAGATTTGAGCTTTAAAGTCTATAGTACAGTTGCCCTCAGATACAGATGTTTTATTTGAGTTGGTTTGTGTCAACCACTTCTCCACCCTGGGCTAGAAAGGACTGTCCTGACCCCAAGGACGGCCTCTGTCTCTTCCTGTTTCCTTCACTGCACCAGTGTCAACGCCTCGCCCCTGCTGGACCCTGCCCTCCTCGGGGTCCCCCAGCCAGAGCAGTGGATGCAATAGACCGCCTCTCACCTACCCTGGATGGGTGACTGAGGGAACCATGGGTCTCTTTTCTCCCCCTGGGGGCTCAGGATCCCTCCTGGGCATGGCTGTCAGGACCCACCGGTTTATGCAGCCCCCCAAGGTGGCCTTGACTCCAGGGAGGCGGAGGCTGATCCTTCGGCCGGTCTCTGTCTCTGTGACTGTGTCCTGCAGTCCTCTCCCCCTGTTTGGAGGAACAGGGGGTGCACAGGGCAGATGCCACCATCCCAGTTTGGTCCTCACGGGGATACAAGGCCCCTCCGGTTCCTGACTCACTGTGACCTGCTGCTCTGCTGCTGCTTTTTTTGTCTGAGATGAACCCCAGCCCCTCTCCTCTGCCTGAGCCTTGGGTCTTTGTTCACTGTCCGACATGGACATCAGTCCGACCATCCTAGATGTATTGCCCCGACACCGGTGATGTTTTCTGTCTATCTGGAAGAGCAGAAGCCATTTAGTCGCTCAGGTGGGTTGTTGGGACAAGGTTTGTACCTGTAGGAAGTCCACAGCTACAGTTCCTGTTTATCTACAGCCTGCTTGTGAACAGCTGGAAAATTGTCAGACCTGCTTCTGGTGTGTATGTAGTAGTTGTTGTGGGGAAGGGGTGGGGAGTAACCTCTTTTTATTATGTTAAATCAGAAACCATCACAATTTATTGTGAGTGTCTTCAGCATTAGCAGTGATAGAAATCTGTGACTTCCTCCCTGTCTCCTCTCCTGCCGGCTGGAAAGGGGGGTGTCTGCCACTACCGTTTGTAAAATCCTCTGTGTAGCTTGTGCACCAAGGGGACCTCTCTTCTCAAGTGAATTCCTTAGCTCGATTCAGAGCAACTGGAAACCTTGCTTGAATCTTGCATGTTTATGATTGCTCCTGGAAACCATCTTCTCAGTCTGTTTGAATCTTGGAGTATGTGGGGCCAATTTGAAGTAAAGATTTATGTAGGTGGATCATTGAAGACAGACTTCTGATCATGTTTCTTTACATTATGTATAATACTTCTGTGTTATTCTCAGAAGAATTTAGGATGTTGATAGTTTGGTGAGAATCTTTTTCTAAAGTAGCATTAGTTTTTTGGTGGTTCATTATTTCTAGTTAATGTTAAGCAGTAGCCTGAACTAGACCGAAGTTAGGTTGGTGCCAACACCCTTCACCACTGAAGAGACTCCTTGGAAGAAAGGGAGGGGGGACACTTCCATTTATGACCTTCCCACTCTGCGGTGTCACTTTGAACTTTCATAAGCTGCTGCCTCTGTGAGTAGAGGCTGGTTAGTGCAGCTGGTTCACACAGGCAAATGGAAAATGACAAACACTCTGAAACTCTGAGATGTGACATCAGGAGAGGTTAGGAGAAGAAAGGGGACAGGGCAGTTCCCTCGGGCGTGCTGTAAGTGTGGAGTCTGTCTAGAAGATGGTGTTACACAGACACTGATATTTTTGTTGGTGTTTTCCCTGATGAAATGCTGCTAATTTGGCTACTCAAACCAAACTGCCCAGATAGGAAGGCTTCATGTTCTTTGATTATTGGGGTTAGTAAGTGTAAGTCTCATCTTACCAGGCTGACCCAAGGGAGTTTGAGACAGTGGAGACTGTCCTGGGGTGGGGGTGCTTCTGGAAGTAGGACCAGAGGATCCTCCTTCCAAGAGGCAAAGGCAGGAGAGTCTTTCAGAGAGAGAGAGAGAGAGAAAGAAGGGTTTAAGGAGAAGAGCTGCTTCAGGTGTCTCTGTTTGGGGATTTGAACACATTTCTTAACATTGATTAAAGCTACTCTTTGAGGCTTCCCATGTGTCAGCCCCTGCTTTGGGTAAGGGTGCCCTGACAAGTAAGTACAGTAAAATGTCCTGGTGGTCATGTGGCACGGTTGTTGATTGTGTCAGTCATAGTCAGCTCCTTTCATGTCCCTCCTCCTGCGCAGTGTCTCTGTCCCAGAGCATGTGTGGACCCAGGTCTCCCTTGAAAAGTGCAGCAGGACAGGGACTGGAACGTGTCCCTAAACACTGAAGTGATGCTAAAGCATGCAGAGGCATTTAGGATCAAGTTTTTTTTTTTTAATTTAAAGCATCCTAAATACAAAATCGTCATCAGTGAGATCTCCACTGAAATGGAAGGACCCCTTGGAGGTGCTTGTTCCCTTGGAGGTGCTTCTGCAGAAACAGTTTTGAGTTCAGCTGCAGTGAGGGGGAGGAGATGAGGTTGACTGGCTTACAAACAGAAGCTGTCCAGGGCTGAGCTCCTGTCCTACCCTCCATGGTCCCACAGTCCTGCCCTGGGTGGTCCTGGTGGAGCTGGTCCACCAAGTTAGAGGACTAGTCCTCACAACCTTCTTGAGATTAGTGATGTAATTGACCTGAATAACATTCTTCATCTTAAGAGTTTATCTCATCTCAGATCTGGATAGAAAAGGGACCCTCTGTGTTGTTATGACCTCCTTCTGTCTTTTCTTAAACCTGCTTCAATATTGCTGTATATAATCACACTCTCTCTTTTATTAATTCCATTATCCTTTTACTTAAATTATGTGCTCTTGCATGTTTCGCTCAATCTCCATTCTGTTCCCTGATAACAGGTTCTTCCCAATTCAAAAATTAAAAATAACATTTGATTCTACCTCCTACAAGTTTCTAAAAGTTTCACAAGTCCATTGAGTATTGGTTATAGAGTATTGGTGGTTTACTTACTGGAAAATTACATTTTAAGTAGAGTATTTGAGCAGAAGTGATGCTTTGTTCTCCATCCTGGATCCATAGTGTTTCGAGATCTCCTGTGGACTGTCCTACTCCTTGTGTCGCTTCTGGTAGTCACAAAGTTATATGTTGAAGCAGTATTGACACTGATAGTTAACTGTGGTTCGAGGTGATCACAGGTGTCACTCTTCCTGAAGCAAAATTGAGCCCCTGCTGATGATATATTCTTATGCAGATTAAATTTAAATGGAGATTGCTACAAAGCTATAAACGCCCCCAGGGAGAGATAAACACCTGGGAAAACAAGACTCCAGAATACTCACTCTGCTTCCTCTGAAAGATGGGAAGTGCAACAAACACAAAGAACTCAAGCAAACAGTGCTTTAAAAATGGGCTTATTTTACTACATTAATTAAATTAATAAGTGAAAGTTTGTATTAATTTTAATTATTTAAAATTAAAATTAAATTCATAATTGAAATAACTTTAGTAATGTGAATTATCTGAATTAATTTTAGGTACTTTAATTAAGTTAACATATGAAATAATGTAAATTATTGATTTGAATTACATAAGTTACTTATTTTATGCCCAAGAAGTCTTAATGTTCTTTGAGGGCAAGGTCCCTTCTTGCTGCTGCTTTTGTGTTTACACATTGTCTGTTTCCTGAAGGTTTTCATGTGATGTGACAACCCTGTAACACAGTCTAGCAGGATGGAGAGGAGACCCCTAGAACATCTGCCATGATACACTGTCTCCACTCTGGACCTCAAGGTATATTAGCCACCAGGCCTCACATCTGTGGTATCTGTTTAAGTGTGAAACTAATTAAAAGTTTTCACCTTTAGTTTTAGGCAAGGTAAATGCTTATTATGAACTCCTGCTTCTAGTATCAGATACTTGGGTTATTCAATCAGATTGTCCCCACACCAAAGAGACAGCCCTGTTAGCTCTGCTACTCTGGTCTGAACCAGATCAAAGAGGTCTTATTAATTATTCATTATGACATTTCATACGTTATTTTACTTTTCATAATTACCAGAGTCTGTATAATTAACCTCTCATTTAGTGGAAGTGCATAACATTAAATAGGGCTATAATTACAACTATTAAAGAAAGTATATGGAAGAATTTAAAGATCTTTAATTAGAAAGAAATTTTTTTTTGTTTGTTTGGCTTGGTAGTGCATTTTTCCTTGTGTACAAGTATCTTTGATTATTTAAACAGAGAGAAACCAGAAAAGCAAGCAATCAGTGCTGTTCTGATTGGTGGTAGTTGTGTGGTTTCATTTCTTGGTTAGAGATGTGGGCTGGGTGTGTGAGTGCCTTTGATTTTATGACACAAGTTTTACAGCACAGAGATGCTTGGGTGCTTTGCTGTTTTATGGGTGAGACAGTGAATGTTCTTCATTGGCCCCTGAGGGATTGATCAAGTACCCTCCCCAGAGACAGACACGTAAGGGTCTGCTCCTGGCAGGGAGTTCAGGGTACCAAACATCATAAAGAATTAAGTCCAGACCTAGTTTTAGAACTGACTCGACATGAGGCTGGTGGTCAGCTTTGCATAAAGCACTGTTATCTCAGTCTCCACGTGAAGACATCTCCCGTGACTCAATGTTTGTGACCCCCTGGCGGCAACAACAAGCTTGTGTCTAGTCCACTGGAACAGTGGACCTGTTTTCCCCATCGTCAGGACTGCGTGTCATCCTTCAAGACAAGGTCCATCTTTGAAGTGTCTGTCCAGAGGTGTCTGTGTGGGCAGCTACCTCGACCTGGCCTGTGGCGGGTGGAGGGGTATGGATCTCAGACCCCCATCCATTCTTGCGGTGCCAGGGCTGCTCTGGGTCCAGGGGCCCTGATGCCTGGGAGAGACAAAGGCTTTGAGGTGAACACGGATCCTTCTTCTGTGGATTGTGGACCAGCTTCTTCCTCTGGGACAGGGACCACTGTAGCCGCCTCTCAGGGTCCACTGTAAGCATCCCACACACCAGGTGACTGAGGGCTCCTTGCACATGCAGACTGAGGGCTGGGGCCTCGGGGCTCATATCTTCTCCATGTCTGGGCTGCCACCACATGTCAAGCCCCTGCCTCCTTTTCTGTGGACCCAGTGATGAGGACCCAGCTGGGCTACCCCTTATAGAATCTGTGCCACCTGCTGTCCTAAGGACAGAGCCCTGATCAACCATTCCTGGGAGCAAACCCCACAGAAAACACATTTCTAGTTAAGCTTCTCAGCGCCCTCCATGCCCACACTCCATGAATCCACCTCATCTCATCCACCTGCTGGGCCCAGTGGTTGCTGGCCTCTGTGACCTTGACCCCCAGGGCAAGGGACACTGGGCGTTTCTGGAGGTATTTTTGATGGTGAGGACTGCAGTTGGGGTGATGCTGGCGTCTGTGGGGAGAGAGGGACACTACTATGGACCCTGCAGTAGGATCACCCCTGCGTCCCCCCTCCCCCACCACAACAGCTGACCAGGTGTGGGTAGGGCTGAGGCTGAGGAGCCAGCAGGTTAGACAGAAGAAAACTTGATGGTTCTGGGGACTCTTGGTTCTCCCTCCCTTGTGAATCAGGCCCTTCCTTTTCTCTGACAGGGCTCCCACTCGGCCCGTTTGCACATGCTGTGGGCCTCCTGCAGGGTGGCTGTGCCACATGTCGGATTTGGACCTGCCCCGAGTGGAGGGCTTGTTCTCAGTCCGCACTTCCATCTGCTCCCCTGGGCAGAGAGCTGCTGCAGCTTCTGGAGCCTGGAATATGCTTTGGGCTGATTTTAGGTATTATTGGGTGTGTGAAAGTTTGAGTTTGGTGTTGGAGACATTTGAGCCCACGGACCCCAGTCTTCAGTAAAGACAGGCCACCCAGGACCACCTTTGCCTTGTTTGTAGGGTGGTATTTTATCTCGTTAATTCTGGATGTTATTTCGGCCTAGAGAACGAGGTCAGTGTGCGGTTAACATTGTCTTGAACCTGGTTCTGCTACTTGGTGGCTGTGTACTTTCCTGCATAAACCTTTCTGCCTTCGTTTCCTCATCGATTAGGTGGGAGTTAAGTGGATTAGTACGTGAGGCTCTCGGCACTAGGTGGGAGTTAAGTGGATTAGTACGTGAGGCTCTCGGCACTGTGCCTGGAATGAGGCTGATGACCCTGTTAACAGCCATTCAGGTTTCTGAGTCTGCAAGTTAGTGCCTGATACGTCCCTGAGTCTCAGGGTAACACCGCATGCGCAGCAGACC
>SJXQ01010733.1:43285-83597 GCA_006408695.1 Aepyceros melampus
CATGCGCAGCAGACCCCAGCCGGGCGGGCGCTGGGGGCGGGGGCCGCGGGGTCGCCTGCGGGGCGTCTGCGCACGCGTGCTGCCTGGTGACGCTCCTGCGGGTGGAAAAGCGCTGGAGAAGCCATCTTGTTTGCGCGCGCCGGGGCGGCCGGGTGGGCGTCGCGGGCTGGTCACCTCCCTCCCATCACCTGGCTTTAGCGCTGCGTCCGAGGCAGCCCTTGGGCTGTGGGCTGTGGAGGCAGCTGGTTCCCGCGGTCAGGCAAGGTGGGATCCCTCGTAGGGTCTTCTCGGCCTCTGGTCGCCAATAAGATGCTCATTTTCTTTTATTTTTATGAACAAATTAACGGCTTTGCTCGGGAAGCAGTGGGTCCAGCTTAAAAGTTGCTTCTGCAACGAGCAGTGGTGAGGAGACAGGTACTAGAGAATGTGGCCTTGGTCAAGATTCCTGAGGAGGGCGTCCCTTTGTGGATAAAAATCCAAAAGCTCCCGGCCTCCAACCGTTTCTTCTTGCCCGGGACACGGCTGTGATGCCTGGTGGCACAGCAGTTTCTGGGAAGTAGGAGGAAAGCCTTGCGAGGGCTGGGGGCGGGAGGTGGTGGTGACAGTGTGGTCCGTGAGACCATCGTGGGTGCCGCTCCCCAAGGCCCACATCCTCTCCGGGAAGGTGAGGGCCCTGGTCTCAGGAGCCCCTGTTCAGGTTTCTCTTCCAGTTGGGAGAGCTCCTGGCCCAGTGAGTGATGGGATGAGATCTGCCTTTAATGACGGGACAGAAATGAGTTTTGTTTGATATATACCACTCTTCTATCAGCCCAGTGTTCTTGGGCTTCCCTCATGTCTCAGCTGGTAAAGAATCCGCCTGCAGTGCGGGAGACCTGGGTTTGATCCCTGGGTTGGGAAGAGCTCCTGGAGAAGGAAAAGGCTACCCACTCCCATATTCTGGCCTGGAGAATCCCATGGGCTGAATAGTCCGTGGGGTTGCAAAGAGTCCAACGTGACTGAGAGACTTTCATTTTCCTATAAATTGCAGATCGGAAGCCTCCAAGTGAAAGTGAAAGTCCTTCAGTTGTGTCAGACTCTTTGCCCAAAGCCTCACAGATGAGTTTTGTATGATGCATGAGGCTTTGGGCTTCGCTAGTAAAGAATCTGCCTGCAGCGTGGGAGCCCTGGGTTGGGAAGATCCCCTGGGGAAGGGAAAGGCAACCTACTCTAGTATTCTGGCCTGGAGAATTCCATGGACTTTATAGTCCATGGGGTCGCAAGGAGTTGGATAGGATTGAGCAACTTTCACTTTGAGACTTTCGATCTTATTTCTTATCAGTAACTCATAGGAGAGTGGTATCTGAAACCAAAGAATAGGTGCCAGTGGTTCTTGGGGGAAATTAGCGGATTGGTTCAGGAATGGTCTTCGATGGGAGTTCCAGTGAAAGAGCAGGAACAGGTTTTACCAGACTCAGGATCTGTGGCCCCAGTGTTCTCCCGAGTTGCCTCAGTCAGCGGTCTCCACCCCTGTTCTGCACCGGCACTTCCCAGTCTTGCATCTCGTCAGAATAGGCCAGAACGCTGTGGGATGCAGCCCTGGGCCCCTAAACAGGTGGAGCCACTTGATGGGCTCTGGGAAGAAAGCAGCGGAGAAATGAAGTGTGGGTGGTGGAGAAGGAGACCGGGAACGGAGGTGAGGTGCAGATGAGGCAGCACTGGGACTGTTCCTCCGGGCTTGCTGGTCGGGTGGGTGCCCCCTGTCCCAGTCCCCCGTGTGGACACACCTGACGGCAGGTGCACACAGCTGAGCTCCATGGGGGTGGCCGGTTGATGGTTTAAGTGGGTGTGTGGGTCCATGTCCTGGCGGTGGCAGCTATCCTTTCCCAGTTGTGTGGCTGTGGCAGATATAGTGACCCATCCTTCCCTCTGTTTTCCCATCTGTCAGGTGGGGTCCTAGTTTCACCCCAGTGGTAAGGTGATTGTGAAGATCCGAGGTGTGCATATCGCACCTTGCAGGTCACGGGTGTTTAGCTAGTGTGGCTGTTGCTGAGTGTTTGTGTTGACAGGATTGAGGGTTAATAAGATTTAAATTTGGAAGCAGCCTCCCGTCAGAACACTGCTCCCAAGCTTATGTGTTTTCATTTATTCACAGCGTGGCAGCTTGCTTTACTTTTGAGTACAGTGTGGGTAGTTATCTTGGGATGAGCCCAGTGGCTCATCCTGCGTTTCATTAGATGCGTCTCTTCTGTTTGTTTTATGGAAATCTCCACACTCTGCTTAGGGGCCCTTTTCTAGGGCCTTCTGTGGCAATTAACCTTCACTGTTTTATTCTATTACCATCTAATGCAATATTTAAGCTTGAAGGGTTGTTATTTTCAAATAAATTTTGTCATATACAGTTTCAGATTAAATTCCTTTAGTTTGGGGGGCAGGTAACTGTTCCCCATTTGTGAGTAATAAATCAATATAATTTGGAGAGGCGGTCTCTATTTGGATATGTTGGGAGCTACTGATGGCCATCACCTGAGAGAAACGGCAGTACACGGCAGGTATGTGTGAGGCCCTGCATGGCTTCAATGTTTTGTAAAATCAAGAGACTTTTGTTTTCCCTCAGGCCTTCTCCTCCTGTTCATAACTCGTCTGTCCTTCCCCATCCCTTGGAAGTTGTGGAGAGGGATGTCTTGTCTGCTGTTGGCGGCTTGGCCCACAGGCCCTGGCGGAACCAAACTCTAGTCTCCTTCCTTACGGGGTGGGGTGGAGGGTGGAGGCGAGCCCCATCAGAGCCACACTGGCCACAAAAGCCCTCTGAGCAGCATCCAATTCAGGAATTGGGTGCTGCCAGCTGCCTGTTTTTAGTACATATTTAACTTTTTACATGGTTTTTCCTCTGGGCTGAAGCTGGTGTGTGAGTGACTATTAGTCATGGTCATGGGACTTAATGCCCATCTCACTGGCCTTGGCAGATGCTGGTTGGCCAGCGGATATAGAGAGCTTGTTTGCTAGCTGCAGTGGAGTTGAAGTTGTTTTGTGATTGTTGGTATGAATGATGGCCAACTGAAGAAATGCCTGTAAATTAGGTTGACATATTTTTATTTTCAGAGTTGTCTTTGGAGCCTGGAGCAAAATGCAGTGTGTGGTGATGTTTCCTGGGTGTCTGCTTTAAGATGGACAGTGAATCTTCTTGGGGTTGATTGTGCTCCTAGAAGCCAGAGCGGGTGAAGGTGGGGATGTGGGTGCAGCCTGTTGCACCCAGAGAATGTGCGGAGGGTCCCATGGTTTCTGGGCTCCTGGGACCCAGCTCTCCAGCCCACGTGCAGTTGCTTCCTTCTCTCTGTTGTCATGGTGATGCATGTGCATCTCCGTCTTAGCACCATCAGCGTTATTTTGCCATTTTCCTTGTGCCCACTAGGGCGAACAATTGCTTAGGGTTTGCTAGTTAATCCTTCTTGAATGAGCAAGTTGCTTAGTTCTGTATCTTGGATATTTAAAGTGTTTACAAATGGGCTTCAGCTGACTTTGAAAGGCAGTCCTGCACCAGTTTCTGTGGACCTGGGCTTGCGTTGCTTTGTCTTTGATGCAGGCAGGAGCCGCATGCCTGCCTGGTGTTGGCTGGAGTGGATTCCAGATCACTCCAGAGTGGATTCCACTGTAAATCTGCAACTACAGCATTTCTTGTGTCTTTTGGGTGAGATGCACACTGAGTGGTGGAGGAAGCAGCGAGTCTCCAAGAGGAGCTGAGGAGCCAAATCGATTGCTGACTTCATCTTGCATTTGTGCTCTGAGGTTTCTGGGAGCTCCTTGTGTGTGGTTTAATGTGCTCTTTGTGGCCCATTGAAGTGGAAGGGGAGCTGCTGCCTCCAGTATACAGAAGGCAGAACTAGGTTTTTGGACTCAAAAGATATACTTTCCCACTGTGTCACACTCCCTGGGATGAGTGAGAATGTGCGTAACCAATGAAAGTGACCTGATCAAGCAGTGTCAGGAAAACACACACTTCCTAAAGCATTTTCAGACAAGTTAAAGCAACTGATTTTTTCCTGTTACTAAATAGTGTTAACTGAAAATCATTTGGTAAAAAACACAAATTAATCTCACCATCATGAGTAACCTCTTCTAATATTATAATTTATCTCCTTCCAGGGATTTCTCAGTATCCACCTTGTATGCATCCATCCACTTATCCATCCAACTATCCACCCAGTTACCCATCTATACTTTAAACCAATACTTCTGTGTTCTGAAATACAGCCTTATTTCTTGCTGTTTTTCTGCCAGTACTGTATCATGAAAAATTTCCATGTTGAAAAATGTTCTTACCGAATGTTATTTTTAGTGGCTGCATGCTGTGTAGCAGATCTGAATCAGGAGAACATTTACTCATCTGCCGTGAGGCGGGTGGGACTTTGTTGTTGGAAAGAGCAAGAGAGCCTTGTCACACAAGGGAGGCTCCCTGTGCAGACTCAGGAGGGCGCGAGGAGGAGCAGGAAGCAGCTGAACTAAAGCCAGGTTGGTCCCTTGATGTGCCGAGGAGGGCAGTTCTCCAGGGGTGTGGGGTGGGGCTCCAGTTTCTCTGGGCCCGTAGTGTGTCAGAGTGAGCTGCTGGGCCAACCCGGCCCTGCAGAATCAGAGAAGCTGGACACTGGGAGGACCTGCCAGCCTGTGTTTCACTAAGCCTTCTTGGGGGCTCTGGTACAGGATGAGGTTTGAGAACCACTGCTGGAGGACTAGGCCAGTCAGGTTCAGACCTACCTGAGAATACAGGCTCGAGGTAGAAGACTTCTTGCTGTATTTGTCAAGCCCGCCGTGTGGATCTCTTGCAGCCACAGAGGCCTCAGACTCTTTGAGAGGGCTCGCTCTGCGGTTGCAGGGAGTTGGGAACGCGGAGCATGAATCCAGAAAGGTGGATGTCATTCAGTGGAACCAGGCACGAGCTTCAACAGGGCAGATGTCCATGCAGAGGGCTATGGGCTTTGGATCCACATCTGCTAGCCAGATGAATTAACTGCCCCCTGTGTTGTAGGCACTATGCTGGAGGTTTAGATTGAAATAATTTATTGAGTGGATTTTAAGGCTTTAATAATTAAAGGAGAAGGTAGCTCTTTCCTGAGGAGGCATTTCATCAGTACCTTTATGTTTTGAGAGAAATATTGTGGCATCAACCAGGATTATCAGAGGTTTGTCCTTTTATGGAGTTGTTGCATCCTTTAACGCGGGCAGCTGAATGCAAACCATGGGGTTTCAGATCTGGAGTCAGTCCTGGGTTTTACCTGATCACAGGATTTTATAAGAAACTCACAAAACTAAATTAAAAAAAAGAAAAAAGAAAACCAAAATCACAACAATCCATTTTAAAAAAGAGCAAAGAGTCTGAATAGACATTTTCCCAAAGAAGACATACACGTGGCCAGCAGTACATGAAAATATGCTCAACATCACTAATAATCAGGGAAATGGAGATCAAAACACAGTGAGATATCACCTCACACCTGTTGGAATGGTCCTTATCAAAAAGAAAAGAAATGGCAAGGTTGGTGAGGGTGTGGAGAAGAGAACCTTTGTGCACTGTTGATGGGAATGTAAATTAGTGCAGCCGCTATGGAAAACAGTATGGAATTCCTCAAAGAATTAAAAATAGGACTACCATATGACCTAGCAAGTTCACTTCTGGGTATTTATCTAAAGGAAATGAAATAAAAATCTCAAAGACACCTATACCCTCATGTTTATTGCTACATTATTTACAATATCTAAGATGTGGAAGCAACGTAAGTCTGAAAATCAGTGGATGAATAGATAGAGAAAATGTGATATATATATATATATATAATTAAACCTTTAAAAGAAGGAAATCCTGCCATTTGCAGCAATATATGTGAACCTGAAGGACCTTATGCTAAGTGCAATAGGTTGGAGAAAGATAAATACTGCATGATACAAGCTATTATATAGAGAATGGATAAACAGCAAGGACCATATTCAATATCCTGTGATAAACCATAGTGGAAAAGAATATGAAAATGAATATCATATCCCTTTACTGTATAGCAAAAATTGACCCAATATTGTAAGTCAACTATACTTGAATAAAATAAAGACAAATACTATATGATCCTGCTTATATGTGAAATCTAAGCATGCCAGACTCATAGAAGCAGAGAGGGTAACTGTGGTGCCAGGGGCTGAGGGAGGGACAAATGACGGTCCCAGGGCTCAGACCTAGTCGTAAGATGAGAATTCTGGGGGTGGGGGGCATGCAGTGACTATAGCTCACAGCACTACTACATACTTGGAAATTGCTGAGAGAGTAGATCTGAAGGGTTCTCACGGCAAGACAAAGTGAGACTGCAGGGTTGGAGGAGTTCACAGCCTGACTGTAGTGTCATGTGACGCTGTTTAAATGTACCAGATTGTTACACGCACCCTGAACTAACATGGTGTCACATCTCAGTTATGTCTCAGTAAAGGAGGGAAAAGAAACTTTTTTTTTTCACTCTTTAAGAATTTTATTATTTTTATTTTTAATGTACTTTTATTGAAGTTGACTTACAGTGTGGTGTTAATTTCTGCTGTACAGCATAGTGATTCATTTATATATATATCATGTATGGATGTGAGAGTTGGACTATAAAGAAAGTGAGTGCAGAAGAATTGATGCTTTGAACTGTGGTGTTGAAGACTCTTGAGAGTCCCTTGGACTGCAAGGAGGTCAGTCCTTGGTGTTCATTGGAAGGACTGATGTTGAAGCTGAAAACTCCAATACTTTGGCCACCTCATGCGAAGAGCTGATTCATTGGAAAAGACCCTGATGCTGGGAAAGATTGAGGGCAGGAGGAGAAGGGAACGACAGAGGATGAGATGGTTGGACGGCATCACTGACTCGATGGACATGGGTTTGGGTGGACTCAGAGAGTTGGTGATGGACAGGGAGGCCTGGCGCGTGCTGCAGTTCATGGGGTCACAAAGAGTCGGACATGACTGAGCAACTGAACTGAACATTCTTTTTTGTGTTCTTTTCCATTATGGTTTACCCCAGGGTATGTGCTCTACAGTAGGACTTTGTTTATCCATTCTGTATGTGAATAGTGTGCATGGCCTAACCCTAGACTTGCAGTCCATCCCTCAGGAGGGAAAAGAACTTTTGAGTTTGTGTCCTGAGTGGGGCCCCCTGATTCCAGTCTCCCGGCTGGGAACCCCCAGTCACCTGCTGCTGCCGAGGGCACTGAGGTGGGTGCCTTGTTCAGAGCCCTGGGCACCGCTCCTGAGGCCTGACCCCATGTTCTCTGCTCATTACAGGAGGGTGTCCCCACCGGCTGCGAAACGCTCTGGGGACTCAGCATGGCACCCTTCAGGCGCGAAGTTGTGTAGACCGCATGGGGCCCTGAGGGGCGCCGCATGGTGGGGGAGCTCGCCAGGTGGTCCTGTTCCCCAGGCTGGTTCCTGGCCTGCCCCTGGACCTGCGGGCCATCTCTGTGCTGCTCCACTCTGCTCGGCGGGCTCGCCTTGTGAGAAGTAAGGACACAGACGGAGGCTTGTAGATTCATGGCATTTCCTTCTACCACAGGTTTAAAAATCTCTGTTGGAAATGAAGAAGATCTTTTATGAGGGAAGCGAATTAATTTGCATTTGACTGAAGACACTCTTTTTGCTTGAATAGCTGTTTGTTTATGAAATTGGTCCCACAAACAATATGTACAGATTAGTTGAAGTTTTCATCTGTTTGTCTGTAATGTAATAGGAGCTATTATTGCCACCCAAATTACTTGAGAATTTTGCATCAGATTGTGGTCCAGATTACAAACTGCTGCTTGATAATTTAATTGATGAAATTGTTCGAAATTATGTACTTGTTTAGAACCCAAAGTAAAAAGAACTGATTTTTTTCCCCACAAAAGCCTGTAATTGAGGGGTAGACAGAGTGGTAGGTGGGGAGTGGGGCCACAAGCCAGAGTTGTTGCACTGAGGAAGGAGAAAGGCCCTTTTCATCAGTCTTCAGGATAACACTGGAAGAAAGGGCACTGGGTGTGCAAGGATTCCCCCGGAGTGTCTTCCCTTAGACCCTGAGCCTCAGTCCATCTGTGAAACACTGGCAGACAGAGAGTAATTTGGTTGGGAGTAGGAAACGAGGTGGTATTTGGTAGCGTTGCATTTTAAGAGCCCTTTTGTATGATCTCACATGAGCTGCAGTTCCTGTTGTTTGGAGGCTCTTGTAAGCAGTGCTTCATACGGATTTTCAACATGAAAGCCCAGGAACTCTTCCAAGTGGTTGCCTGCTCCATTGGTGAAACCCATCGGTGACGCTGCTCCAGGTGAGTCAAGGTCCAGTGAAGAAAGAGCCCTGGACAACTGCTGTTAGCAGTCTCTTCTAGCCTCCCAGGAAAGTGGACATTTCATAAACATTTATCTGGATGGGGCCGTGTCTTGGAGAACTGAAGTTTGCTAAAGTAGCGTCCTTGCTTCCCTTGTGTAGTTGTGGGTAAGTGACTATAAATGACCTTGATGTCTCAGTGGTGGACGCTTGATCAGTTGAATGTATTGGAGGAGACAAAACCCTCAGCATGGCAGCCTGTTCCCCGTTATATACAACCCAGACCTGGTGAGACTATCTGCAGGTTTCTGGGCCTGACAGAAAGGGGCCATGTGGTCTGTGGGCTTAGATTGAAGACATATAGCATTTGATTCTTCTTCTTAACAGCTGCACAAATGACTTCTCCTGAAAGACAAAGCAAGTGGCTCATACATGATTTCTATTTTTATCACTTGAACATTGGCAGAAGCAGTGAGAGATGGAGCCCCCAGCGGCTGTTGGCTATTTCAAGAATACTTGGCAGGTCCCGCTGTCCGTGCTGAGGGAAACGGCAGAATTAATTCCCTGTCGTGTGGACTGATTATGGACCCACGTGGCTAGGCGCAGAGTCCTGCCCAGGTGTGGAAGCTGCGTTGTCATCCATGCTGTCTGTGTGGTCGCTGATGTGAATTCAGTCGTTCTTGTGTTTTGAAGCGAGAACCTGGGAGTGGCGGCGGAGTTTGCCTTCCTGGCCCTCTGGGAAGTGGTGTGCATGCAGTCGCTGGTGGGGAGAACGCAGGCTCCCTGGCTATCTATCAGGAAAAACTCCCTAAGCCTCTTCGGCTGGAGGAAGGCGAGGGCAGGGGCTAGGTTTGGGTGGGCGACAGTCAGACACAAACATGTCGCAGAGTGGGGGTCCGGGCCTCTCCCCACCAGGGGTTGCAACCCAAGGGAGCCACGGGGAAGAGCCTGTTGGACTGCATTTCTAGGCCACAGTTCCTAATATAAGGTCCACTTTTATAACAAATGTGTGGCATTTGTAATTCAGTAGCAGATGGTGCAGTGGCTTAATTACCTGCTGTTAAGTTCCCCTTCCAATTATCATGAATTAGGAACAATGGCAATTATTAAAAGAAGTTGGAAGCAAAGCCATCCTGGGTGGATGCTGCTGCGGGTTTTGCCTGGTCCAGCCTTGCCAAGAACAGAAACTTTGGAGCCGTTTGATGCCTTGACTTTTCCTCCCAGTTGATTCCTGGGCTGGTGGTACTGACTCCTCCCTGTCTGGCAGGCACATAGATCAGATGCCAGGATCAGTGATTATGTATGGAAGTAAACCACGTTATTTTATCTGTTGAGCTGGCATTTTGTATGTGTGCACGCTGAGTCTGGGGGAAGTTACTTTGGTTGATTTTAATCCTGTGAGTGGTAAACACCCTCCACGGGTGTGAGTGCACAGACCTCGCACACATCCTGAGGGGAGTCCCTTTTCGAACCCTCTCCCACGTAGGACAGGCTGGCAACCCCTCTGCTGGCTGATGGTGGGGGCCTTACCAGGAGAAGAATCCAGTTAGGAGGCTGTGGTTCTCATGCATGTGTTTTCTTGTCTTGGTGAAATGTGCTGGCACCGGGCAATCGTGGGCCAGCTGGGGGATGGATTGTGGCCTTTATGGGTATCATTTCACAATTGTGCTTGCCAGCTGAGAGAAAGTGTCTTGCTGGTTTTCCAGTGGGTCCCACGCTGGGATGTGCCCTGCCTTGTGGGGAGGGTTTCTGAAACTGAGTGTCCACTCCCGGCTCAGCTTGAAGAGGATGGTGAAGAGAGGTGTTAGGTGTGTTTTCTTGTAATTAGCTTCTGGGGATCCATTGGGCCTGACGCTGTGAGTCCTATACTTGGGTGAATTTGAGGACTGCCCCGGCCCCTGTCGTCTCTGGCTTTGGGTGGGGCCCAAGCATGTGCCAGTTTCTAGCCTGGAGGCACGGGTGCCCTGCCTGCCTTTCTTGGCCCATCCTTTGCTGCACCTCTGTTCTCTGGCATTCTTAGGTAACGTAATAGAAACCTGTGAGCTCTTAACTCATTTGTTATGAATGTTTGCAGGCATTTTCTGTAGAAACTGGAACAATGTTCTTGCACATTTGAGATGGTCAGTGCACAGCTCTGACCCTAACCTTTGACCCTGTTTCACATGTGTGGGATGTTTCATGTTGGGCAAGATCAGGGAAGCACGTGGCTGCACTTTATCCCTATGGCAACCAATGTGGAGTGCAAACCAGCTGAGAAGGGCAGTCCTTTAACTTCTGAGTTTATTTAAGTATGAGACCAGCACATAAGCATTTCTTTCAGTAACTAAACTGGCCCTGTTTGACTTGGAAGAGCGGACACTGGCTCCAGGGAGTGCCAGCACCGGTGTTGTTTCTGGAATCCACTCCTGTGCTCAAGCGTGAGGAGACGTGTGGGTCAGGACCTTTCTAAGAGGCCGTGTGTGGTCCCTCTGGGGCCGCAGTGCGCAGGAGGCGGACTGGGAAGGGTGGTGCCTGGTGAGAGCACCCACTGCCACCCAGGAAGGGACACAGAGCAACACACGGTACTGGCAGGTTGTGGGATGTTGTGGGGAGCTCACATTTTAAGTGCTCTTTTGAAGTCAAATTCAAAGAACAAATATTGCTTGGAGGTCTTTCGTCCTCCTTCCTCACTGTTTGTCCTTGAGGTTTTTAGGTTGCCTGATAACTTGTTTCCCTGCCTAGGAGAACTTTCCATTTTCATATCCTCATTTAAAGATGTGGGTAAACTTGCTGTATTGAATTTAAATAATACCTTTCCTTATGATTTTCATCTTTTAACATATGCTTGACATTTTAATTGTGAAAGTTAATTGGGTGAATTAGTCTTGGTTCTAAGTGCTGTAATAAAAAAAAAAAAAAAAAAAGGCAGACATGTCTGAAACGTCCTGAAAATAAATGAATTACCTGGACAGGGATTTGAGTGCTCATTTAAAGTTGCTCAAGTACAAATGCCAGTCTTGTGGGCCACTGGGGTACTCAGGGTGTTTGAAGTCATAGAGATGCTTGTATTTCAACCTATGGACATGCTAATTCAGCTGCTGTGTGTTGAGTGTGGAGGGACCAGGCCCTGTTCTGTTAATAGGAGATGGGGATTTAGTCGTGAATAAGAAACAGTTCCTGTCCTCAGGGGCCTTGGTTTTTCACTTTTCTTTCATCCTTCTTTTCTTTTTTTCTTTCTTCCTTCCTTCCTTTCTGTTCATTGAATAGGAAGCATATTCAGTTAAGTTCAGTTGCTCAGTCATGTCTGACTCTTTGCAACACCATGAATCGCAGCCACGCCAGGCCTCCCTGTCCACCACCAACTCCCGGAGTTCACTCAAACCCATGTCCATCGAGTCGGTGATGCCATCCAGCCATCTCATCCTCTGTCGTCCGCTTCTCCTCCTGCCCCCAATCCCTCCAGCATCGGGGTCTTTTCCAATGAGTCAACTCTTCGCATGAGGTGGCCAAAGTATTGGAGTTTCAGCTTTAGCATCAGTCCTTCCCAATGAACACCCAGGACTGATCTCCTTTAGAATGGACTGGTTGGATCTCCTTGCAGTCCAAGGGACTCTCAAGAGTCTTCTCCAACACCACAGTTCAAAAGCATCAATTCTTTGGTGCTCAGCTTTCTTCACAATCCAACTCTTGCATCTCACATACATGACCACTGGAAAAACCATAACCTTGACTAGACGGACCTTTGTTGGCAAAGTAATGTCTCTGCTCTTCAGTATGCTGTCTAGGTTGGTCATAACTTTCCTTCCAAGGAGTAAGTGTCTTTTAATTTCATGGCTGCAGTCACCATCTGCAGTGATTTTGAAGCCCCGCAAAATAAAGTCAGCCACAGTTTCCCCATCTATTTCCCATGAAGTGATGGGACCAGATGCCATGATCTTCGTTTTCTGAATGTTGAACTTTAAGCCAACTTTTTCACTGTCCTCTTTCACTTTCCTCAAGAGGTTCTTTAGTTCTTCTTCACTTTCTGCCATAAGGGTGGTGTCATCTGCATATCTGAGGTTATTGATATTTTTCCTGGAAATCTTGATTCCAGCTTGTACTTCCTTTAGCCCAGCGTTTCTCATGATGTACTCTGCATATAAGTTAAAGAAGCAGGGTGACAATATACAGCCTTGACGTACTCCTTTTCCTATTTGGAATCAGTCTGTTGTTCCATGTCCAGTTCTAACTGTTGCTTTCTGACTTGCATATATATATATATGCTCTTGTATTTAATGAGTGAAGTGCATAGTGAGTGAAGCACATAATTTTACATAATGTATGAAGGATGCTTGCTCCTTGGAGGAAAAGCTATGACCAACCTAGACAGCATATCGAAAAGCAGAGACATTACTTTGCCAACAAAGGTCCATCTAGTCAAAGCTTTGGTTTTTCCAGTAGTCATGTATGGATGCAAGAGCTGGACTATAAAGAAAGCTGAGTCTGAAGAATTGATGCTTTTGAACTGTGGTATTGGAGAAAGCTCTTGCAAGTCTCTTGGACTGCAGGGAGATCCAACCAGTCAATGCTAAAGGAAATCAGTTCTGAATATTCATTGGAAGGACTGATGGTGAAGCTGAAACCCCAATATTTTGGCCACCTGATGCAAAGAACTAACTCAGTGGAAAAAACCCTGATGCTGGGAAAGATTGAAAGCAGGAGAAGGGGATGACAGAGGATGAGATGGTTGAATGACATCACTGACTTGTTGGGCATGAGTTTGAGCAAGCTCTGGGAGACGGTGATGGGCAGGGAAGCCTGTCGTGCTGCAGTCTGTGGTATGGCAAAGAGTCGGACACGAGTGAGCAACTGAACTGAACTGAATGAGTGACGTCAAAGGAAATGCTTAGCTTTTCTGCTGCTAAATCTGAAAAGGCTTTGTGGAGGGAAGTATTAGGAGTTGTCGGTGAGAGGGAAGACTTTGCAGGCCCTTGGGCCTCTTTGGGAAAAGCTGTGCTGGACGAATGAGGTGGAACAGGCAGGAAGCCTGGGGTGGCCTCAGGAGTTCTGTCAGATGGCTTAAGAAACAAATGAAATGTATGGAGCTGACATTTGTTGGCTGCTTGGGGCCTTTGTGCCACCTCCTCCCGCAGGGCAGCCTGTGCAGTTTGCTTTAGGCTGTGCAGCAGGAGAATGGAGCCGATGCACAGGGCTCCCGTGGGCAGTGGGCTGCAGGGCGTGCACTGTGGTGTCTGCCTCCGCTTGGGCACTGGCTCGATCTGACCAAGGGAAGACCAAATAGAAACTTTCGTAGAGCTTCACGTCAGCCCCAAATCTGCAGGCAGATTTTGCTCCCTTCAAACCTGGCTGGACTGTGGGATTATCTGTAAAGGTTTTGATATTGGAGGTATTTTATTTTCTAAGAAGTCAAGGAACTTGAGTATCCTGTTAAATACTCTGAATTTCAATCATTTGAAAGAAAGGGAAAGTATTTTGGGGAAAAAATTACCCTCTTATTTCAAAGAGCAAGGATGACTTGTGTTATTTGTGAATTGAGTTAATTATGAGATAGCATGAGATAATTTTGAAAAGATGCTATGGGTGCATAATTCCTTAAAGAAACAGCTTTGATAGGATGTGCTGCTGCTGTTTACACTCCCTCAGTGTCGCTTGCTGGACTGGACGTGCAGGTTAAAAAACTTGGCTGCCTCTCCCTCTCTGATATTTTGCTGAAGAAAAGTTCCTGACAGCTGAAGGAACAGCCTTCCACCAATTTCTTCCTGACGCCACCGCAAGAAAAAGTCATCATCTTGTTAATTCCGGAGTTTATTGGAAAGTTCATATTAAGAGAGAAGGTCAAGTGCTTGAACAGAGCCCTGAAGTTAGGGGGTGGTGGTTAAATGTGTTCTAATCGTTAATTGTCTCTTGATATTCTTAGCTGTTCTACATTAAATTTGGAGCAGTGAGTCAGAACAGCTGGATGTGTCCTTTTGTGATTCAGCGTTACTTTGTTTATGTGACTTCGACAGCAAGAAAACGATGATGGAGGAGTTGTGCTCCTGACACAGGGTTGGCTTCCTGCTTCGAATGTGTCAGGATTTTTAGGGGAACAAGTTAGTCATACTTTCAATATTGTGGTGTGCTTTGGAGAAACCAGGGCATTAGTTGTCCCTTTAATGATAATCATATGAAACGATTCTGTTTTTATCCAGAGTCTTCTATATGTTGAACTTTTGGCGTTGTTTCACATGAGAGTATGCAGCAGTCAGGGGAGAAGTTGATCTCCAGAAAGTCTGTTCTGAACACGCAGAGTTTGTGTGTTCAGTGAGGGTGCTGGTGTGTGTGGGTGTGCTTCTAAGTGTGTGCACTTGGCGTTTGTGTGCTTGTGGGGGTGTGTGTGTGTACTTATGGGTGTGTGTGTCTGTGCTTGTGGGTGTGGGTAGATGTGTGTGTGGGGGTAGGGTGGGTGGTTGTGTGTGTGTGTGTGTGTTTAGAGTGTGTGTGTGTGTGCATGGGTGTGTGTGCTTGTGGGGGATGGGTGTGTGTGTCCGACAGGAGGCGGGTGCTGACGCAAGTGTCCTCATGGGCTCTGGAGCAGAGCTGAGTTCCAGAGCATTAACAGTCTTAGGCTTGAGGGCCCCCATCCCTCAGTGGAGGAGCCCCTTTAGAGTTAACAGGACATTATGTGGGTGCTCTCACCTCTCCATGCACACACCATGTGTGTGTGTATGTGCATGTGTGTGTGTGCGTGTGCCAGTAGCTCTGGCATGTCCATGAGTACAGAGAGTGGTGGTTTGGGTATTTTGGGGCTGTGTTCTGGCTGCCTGTCGAATAGTTGCTAGAATGCATCTTCAGAGTCTAGTCTGACTCCCCTCAATAAAGCCCTTCTAGCTTTACACCCCAGATGGCACCAACTGTGAGGGTTTGACACGATTGCTAGGTCAGGGATCCCACAAAAGTGCTCATGTGTTTCCCAAGCTTTTGGGTGGGTCTGGTTCTGAGATGGCAGAAACATTGTTCTTCAAGAGGGGTCTTGGGTGGAGTCCTTAGACTGTGGGACCCTCATCCTCATTGAGCACTCCAGACCCCAGAAGAAAAGTGTGGGTGGTGTCTGCCAGGGTCTCCCGAGACAGGGGTGGAGAGAGGCCTTGTTGGCTGAGCTCTCAGTGCTGAGGCTGTGACAGGGCGGGTCTGACTTCCTTATTTATACAGCATTCATTCAGAAGATCTTTGTTTATGGACATTGACCCCACGTTCACCGGTGCTCCCAGGCCCTGTGGCGGCTTGAGTCTAACCACACAGGCCCAGGATACAGCCATGAAGGGGACCAGAAATGGGGGCTTGATTTGTCACAGTGTGGGGAGTTTCACAGATGGGGACACTTTGAGATGGGCCCAGAAAGACCAGTAGGCGGTATGTTCGGGAGGGGAGGCTTGAGGGAATGGGCCTGTCTGTGTGTGGGTTCCACACCCTCCAGGTTTGTCACCTGTTTTGCTGCACTGTGACTAGTTTGATGGAGGATCAGCTCCCTTTCGCCTCATAGCATCCTCCACCTGCTTCTTTGTTTAGTTATGACTGTGTCAGCAGGAGAGAAGTTCCTAAGAAGGTATCTTTAGTGCATCAGTTCAGTTTAGTTCAGTCGCTCAGTTGTGTTCGAGTCTTTGCAGCCCTATGAATCGCAGCACGCCAGGCCTCCCTGTCCACCACCAGCTCCCGGAGTTCACTCAAACCCATGTCCATCGAGTCGGTGATGCCATCCAGCCATCTCATCCTCTGTTGTCTGCTTCTCCTCCTGCCCCCAATCCCTCCCAGCATCGGGGTCTTTTCCAGTGAGTCAACTCTTCGCATGAGGTGGCCAAAGTATTGGAGTTTCAGCTTTAGCATCAGTCCTTCCAATGAACACCCAGGACTGATCTCCTTTAGAATGGACTGGTTGGATCTCCTTGCAATCCAAGGGACTCTCAAGAGTCTTCAACACCACAGTTCAAAAGCATCAATTCTTTGGTGCTCAGCTTTCTTCACAATCCAACTCTTGCATCTCACATACATGACCACTGGAAAAACCATAACCTTGACTAGACGGACCTTTGTTGGCAAAGTAATGTCTCTGCTTTTAATATGCTGTCTAGGTTGGTCATCACTTTCTTTCCCAGGAGTAAGTGTCTTTTAATTTCATGGCTGCAGTCACCATCTGCAGTGATTTTGAAGCCCCGCAAAATAAAGTCAGCCACAGTTTCCCCATCTATTTCCCATGAAGTGATGGGACCAGATGCCATGATCTTCATTTTCTGAATGTTGAACTTTAAGCCAACTTTTTCACTGTCCTCTTTCACTTTCCTCAAGAGGTTCTTTAGTTTTTCTTCACTTTCTGCCATAAGGGTGGTGTCATCTGCATATCTGAGGTTATTCATATTTTTCCTGGAAATCTTGATTCCAGCTTGTACTTCCTTTAGCCCAGCGTTTCTCATGATGTACTCTGCATATAAGTTAAAGAAGCAGGGTGACAGTGTACAGCCTTGACGTACTCCTTTTCCTATTTGGAATCAGTCTGTTGTTCCATGTCCAGTTCTAACTGTTGCTTCCTGACCTGCATATAGGTTTCTCAAGAGGCATGTCAGATATCTGGTATGCCCATCTCTTTCAGAATTTTCTATAGTTTATTTTGATCCATATAGTCAAAGGCTTTGGCATAGTCAGTAAAGCAGAAATAGATGTTTTTCTGGAACTCTCTTGCTTTTTCGGTGATCCAGCGAATGTTGCCAATTTGATCTCTGGTTCCTCTGCCTTTTCTAAAACCAGCTTGAACATCTGGAAGTTCACATTTCATGTATTGCTGAAGTCTGGCTTGGAGAATTTTGAGCATTCCTTTATTAGCATGTGAGATGAGTGCAGTTGTGCGGCAGTTTGAACATTCTTTGGCATTGCCTTTCTTTGGGATTGGAATGAAAGCTTACCTTTTCCAGTCCTGTGGCCACTGCTGAGTTTTCCAAATTTGCTGGCATATTGAGTGCAACACTTTCACAGCATCATCTTTCAGGATTTGAAATAGCTCCACTGGAATTCCATCAGCTCCACTAGCTTTGTTTGTAGTGATGCTTTCTAAGGCCCACCTGACTTCACATTCCAGGATGTCGGCTCTAGGTGAGTGATCACACCATCGTGATTATCTGGGTTGTGAAGCTCCTTTTTGTACAATTCTTCTGTGTATTCTTTAGTGCATAGTCGTTGTTAGGTTTGTGGTGGATAAATGACCTGCGAGTATCAGTGAACTACTGTTAGTAGTTTTGAGGAACTCAATATATGCCTTGGACTGCAGGGAGATCCAACAAATCCATTCTGAAGGAGATCAATCCTGGAATTTCTTTGGAAGGAATGATGCTAAAGCTGAAACTCCAGTACTTTGGCCACCTCATGTGAAGAGTTGACTCATTGGAAAAGGCTCTCATGCTGGGAGGGATTGGGGGCAGGAGGAGAAGGGGACGACCGAGGATGAGATGGCTGGATGGCATCATTGACTCAATGGACATGAATCTGAGTCAACTCTGGGAGTTGGTGATGGACAGGGAGGCCTGGCGTGCTGTGATTCACGGGGTCTCAAAGAGTCGGACACGACTGAGCAACTGAACTGAACTGAATATATGCCTACCCCCAGGCCCCCTGCAGGCCGGAAAGTAACACGTCCTACATTCGAAGCGAGGCGTGGTTCAGTGCAGACTTCACCAGTCCACAGTGGGGGCAATGAAGTGTCGTGGCTTCTACTTTCTGCTGAGAATTCACCTCAAGAGCAGCCTTGGGTAAATTCACTTTCTATTTTTAGACCAGTGTATAAGCTGATCTTGTTCTCTGCAGTGATGTTCTGTTTTTTTTTTTTTTTGGTAAGAAATTTGGTCCATAATAGATTTGCTAAGGGAATCATGAGTGCAAACTGAGAGAATGTTTCAGAAAATTCTGGGATCTGTTGTGATTTTAATAGATTGGGGTTCTCATGACTTCCTAAGATTCCCTAAAAGCCAGTGGCTCAGATAGCTGTAGAAATCCAGTTGTGCTGCCCTGAATCCGGTTTTCCATCTTAAGGGAAACATGGTTTGGCTCTAAAATGTTCCACGTTGAAGCCCTGATGACTGGTGCACCACCTGGGGAAGGTTGTGATCTCCAGAGAAGGGTGTGCACACCCTGCCCCATGCCAGATGTAGGCAGGCCTTACTCTTCTTTATAAACCTTCAGGTGTGCAGCTTAAACCTGAGTTGCCTTGAACAGTCTAATTGTTTTTGGCTATTGATTGACCTATAGATTGTAGATGTTTTTCAAATGTTGATGACTTTTTCTGCTTCCTTGAACTCTAGTTTTTTTAAGAGACTAGAATTGAGAAAATGTATAGGAAAAGCAGCAAGCCAGCAGTTTGAGGAGAAAACCCAGAGTGTATGGCCTGGACCCAAGTGAAGAGTCATGTTTTTCTCTTCCCTCCAGATTTTAGGGCTGGTGCTCCCTCGATGTGGTGGTGGTTTAGTTGCTAAGTGTCGCTCCCTCAATGGCCAGGAGTAAATTGAGCTTGGCCAAGGCACAGGCAGCCTTCTAGAGTTCTTCCCTTTTTTCTTTAGCACACCTATTTATGGAGGAATTCATTTATGTAATTGTAGAGAAATTTTTTTGGGGGGGGGCATAGTTACTTTGAAAAGAAAGCCAAAACCCCAAACTATAAAAATTTATGTGATAAAGAAGCTGTTTTATTGTAGTAAGATTTAGTTAGAATACTAAAGTTGAAAGCTCCTTATATTTGATTTTAAACTTTTGTGGGTGTGCATGTGGTTCTGTTTGTCCCTGTGTGTCTCTCTCTCTGTGCATATGAACACACACACATTCTCCATCACATTACACAGCTCTGGAAATACTTTGGCTCTTCAGTACTTGCTGATTGGCTGATATTTTTGGTCACGTTGGTTGATATTCCATGACTGTGTGGTTAGTGATTAATATGATCATTGTGTGATATAATACTTGGGTCCTAAATGTAAAAGTTAAATATAAAATTAACCACAGACATTCTCTAAGTAATTTTTACTTGTCAGCACTTGTGGTTGGAAGAATAATGGCCCCCTAAAGATGTCCATGTCTTTATCCCCAGTGAGAACGTGTCCCCTTCCGTGGCAGAAGAGGGAGCTTGCAGATGTCGTTGAATTGGGACCTCAGGATGGGAGATGACCTAAGTATCAGGGTGGACTATTGTCAGCACAACGGTCCCGGTGGGCTGGAGGAGGGTGGGCAGAGGAAGGGGATGTGATGGGGCAGAGGTAGGGCTGGTGGGCCTCCTGGAGCTGGAAAAGGAAGAGGGATGGACCTCCCGGAGCCTCAGGAGGAGCCAGACCTGCCACGCCTAATGGTTCTGCAGGTGAGACTTCCGATCTCCAGAACTGTAGCAGGTACATTTGTGGTGTCAGAAGCTGCTGAATTTGTGATAATTTGTTACAGCAGGAATAGGAAATTAAAACAGCAGTTCTGTTCATTGCCTCTGAGTGTTTTAGAAATGACCCTGTTGAACCAGCCTTTCAGTGTGCCTTAAATTATAGTGAGAAGCAGATTTTGTAGGAGGTAATAGGTGTTTAAACTATGGTGGCAAGAAAATTGGACGGAAATAGTTTATCTCCTCTATTATTGGGATCTTTAGAGATGACAGTAGAGTCACATGATTTGGTCTTGTTAATAACATATATCAGAAATACTTTTCAGATCTCAGCGGGGAGTTATAGTGCGTTGTTGATGAGAATAAGGAATTAATATCAGGTAGACCTGGATCAGCACTGATTTGTGTTTGAGGGCTGGGATTGTGTAAGCCTGCGTACTTTGTTGAATATTCTCACTTTGCTGTTTTGTGTCCTTTGTAATAAATACATTCACGTAGGTGTCAGGTACTGATTGACCTGTGGGAACTTAATGGTGAACTTGTGATATTTTCCTGAGCATGCTGGTGTGACAGGGTCCCTGGGGCAGTTTGGGTTTCCTTTGGAGGGTGTGGGACAAGTTCTGGACCAGATGTTCCGCAGGGGAACCACCCTGAGCATGAGCACAGAGAGCTGTCCCTTGGCCTGCCAGGGTGGGACGTGGGCTTAGGAGGATGGGCAATGCCTCCAGTGGGATTGCCTGTTCCAGGGGTTTCATCTTTGGTGACCGTCCCGCCCTCCAGGGAGTTCTTGAGTCTCTGTGGGTTCTCTGGCCCACAGAGGCAGCAGTCAGTGGTGTGAAGACCTGGGCTGCTGTGATCGTGCGTCTGTGGAGGCCGCGTGTGGGTGTGGGTTGGTGGAGAAACTCTTCGGGAGCTTTGGCGGGAGGTGTGGAAGCAGGACCGTGGGGATGGACGGCAGGCCTGCAGACCACGGCTGACCCTGGAGTCCCTGCGCCCTGTGTCTTGCTGGATAGCGTGGCTGAGAGAGCCCCCCAGGATAAGACTGTGTGCCTGTGAACCAGAAACAGTCCATTCAGACCCTCCCAGATCCCGCCTGTGTTTCCTTAGTGACAGGCTGCACCCCTTCCCCGCTGATAGTGGGGCTGAGTGTCAGGACCGCTCCTTCCCCAGATCCCTGAACTGAGCCCTCCTCAGGCGCCTAGCACCCAGCCTCAGTGGCGCCTCCCTTCCCACTCCCGGCATGCTTCCTGGCCTCGCTGGCTCCCCCTCTGGAGGAAGTACCTCAGCCTCAGCCCAGGGTGCTGGCCAGCCTCAGGCCACAGTGTTCTGCCCCCATGCTGAAATCTCCTCTCTCCGCGGCAGCAGGCCCCTCGAATCGAGTGTCTTCTCGCCAAGTTCAGGTCTGTTTTCACTTGCTGTCATTTCAGCAGAGAGCGGTGGAGTGGGCAGGAAGAGCCCTCCGCCGTCTGCATTCCAGGCGTGTTTGAGCACACGGGGAACCCTCATGTCTGGAAAAATGTATTTTTAGTTTTCCAGCTTCAGATGGAATTGAAATTGAGTGAGCCGATCCTTGGCATCTGTCTGGAACTGTGAACTACTGTAGTTATAAAAGGAGTTGTTTCTTAAAAAAAAAAAATAAATAAAAGTGGTCACTTTTGTGTAAGATTTTTTAAAAATTGAGGGTGTTTCTACTTCTCTTGTGTGCATTTTGGCATCTAAAATAGGAATGGTGATTTCTGAAACACAGGTGTATTTTTAAACTATTACTGAGTGTTATAAACCTAATATGGTTTTATTTTCTATTTTTGCCTGATTATCTGTAAGCAACCAAAGTGTTATAATTTAAAATGCAGTAAGTGTAAAGTAGGTGATTACCTGAAAAAAGGCAGCCTTTTTGTTTTCTTTACTTTGTTATCACTCGAGTAAGCGCAGTGAGTGTAGACAGAGTGGTGAATTCATTTTGGGGCACATGAACAGATGTGGTTTTTCATGTTAATCTGACACGCCCCGCATTTCGGCACCGCTGATTACTGTGTTGTCACGCTGTTGGTCATACCTGGGAGAGTTTGAATGAGCCTTAGAAGACTTTGGTTCACTGTAAATACCCACCTTTGCTGTAGAAGGGGCTACAGGGAGGAGCTCAAAGCCTGGATCCTGTGGCATCCTGACTTGATTAGGGAATCACTTTCCTACGTGTGCATCAGGACATGTGCTCATCTGTACTAGTTTCTATTCTTCAGACTTCACTGAGTGGTTGCAGGACCAGAGGGACACCTGGCCTGTGCTCCCTGGGCACACAGCTTACCACATATGATCACATTGCTCCCCTTTCAGTTCCATGACTTTCTGTAGCCCAGTCCCACACTGTGGCTGCCTGTGTCTTCAGACTTCTGTGGAGGTGACCCTGCCACAGCCCCTGTGCAGCTGGTGGAGCACAGACTCGGTCTTGCCCCTGCGCTGGAACTCCTTAGTTTTTATTTCAGCTAAGGTTGGAGGGTTTTCAGTGAATAAATTTTACTCATTATAATAAAAAGTTAAATTAAAAAGATTCTGGAAAGGTTTAGAGAGCTCATTCATGATAATTAAAGGTGTTTGTTTCTCTCAGAGCCCAGACTTGGATTCTAAAAATACACAAACCATTTCTAAGTTATTAACTCTTGGGCCTCATTTCAGTGGAATGAAAGGCTGAATGTGTTGAAATGATCTTACAGACTTCATTGTTGATCAGTTACTAAATCGTGTCCGACTTTTTGCGACCCCATCAACTGTATGCCAGGCTTCCCTGTCCTTCATCATCTTCTGGAGCTTATTCAAACTCCTGTCCATTGAGTCGATGATACCATCCAATATCTTGTCCTCTGTTGTCCCCTTCTCCTGCCTTCAATCTTTCCCAGCATCAAGGTCTTTTCCAGTGAGGGTGGCTCTTCCCATCAGATGGCCAGAGTAGTGGAGCTACAGCTTCAGCATCAGTCCTTCCAGTGAATATTCAGGGATTATTTCCTTTAAGATCGACTGGTTTGATCTCTTTGCTGTCCAAGGGACTCTAAAAAGAGTCTTCTTCAGCACCACGGTTAGAAAGCATCAATTTGGCACTCAGCCTTCTTTATGGTACAACTCTCACATCCGTATAGGACTACTGGAAAAACCATAGCTTTGACTATACAGATCTTGGTTGGCAAAGTGATGTCTCTGCTTTTATTATGCCATTGTTCCATGTCCGGTTCTAACTGTTGCTTCTTGACCAGCATACAGGTTTCTGAGGAGACAGGAAGCAGACTTCATTGGTCAAGGGCAGTAAGAGGAAAGCAGTTAAAGAGTAACTGCTCATCCAAGGAACACTTCTTGTTTTTTCTGGACACGGAGTGTTTACCTGGCTTTTCTGAAGGGTGAGGACAAAGAATTGTTAGGTGATCCATAGCACAGTACCTTTCCCTCTTACTGTTAAAATGTGCTCTCTGGATTTTCAGAGCTCACACCAAGTGTTCACGATGTTCTTGTGTCTCTTCACATACATGCTGCTTAACAAAAACTGTGTTGTACATGTTTAAAGCTGAATACCTATTTTATTATGAAACCGAGAGAGAGGAACAGTAAGTGTTTTGCAAAAGGGACTTTAAGAGTGATCTTAGCCTTTTCTCTGAAATGAAATAACTGTTTGTTGGATTTTTGATGTATTGAAAGGAATTAAAAGGGAAAAAAGAACTAGATCATTCTAGATTCTCAGTGAAATTTAAGAAATAATTGAAATTTAAGAATAGTTGAATTCATCTGATCTCCTTTTAGAAGATGAATTTTGAGTTTGGATATTCAGTAAACTCGGAGAAGGCAATGGCAACCCACTCCAGTACTCTTGCCTGGAAAATCCCAGGACAGAGGAGCCTGGTAGGCTGCAGTCCATGGGGTCACGCAGAATCGGACACGACTTCACTTTCATGCACTGGAGAAGGAAATGGCAACCCACTCGTGTTCTTGCCTGGAGAATCCCAGGGACAGCGGAGCCTAGTGGGCTGCCGTCTATGGGGTCGCACAGAGTCAGACACGACTGAAGCGACTTAGCAGCAGCAGCAGCAGCATTCAGTAAACTAGGTTAATTTCCCAAGTTTCTTATTCATCTTTATGTTTTTTAGCTTGCATTTTATGCTCAGAATCTAAGCCCGTTTTTTGGAAACACATGACTTCTGTATTTATTCAGTAAACACCGTTGAGTGTGTAAGGACAGATGAGAGAGGTTGGTGATTAGGTAGAGCACTGGTTGCAGGGCTCAGTTTGCCCCAGTTCACACTAAGTGCCAGGCCCGTGGTGTCAGCTGCAGGACGAGGTGATCTGGGGGCTTCCAGCTTTTAGTTTCATCGACATTTCCTGTTGTTTTCTTCGTTTCTGTTCATTTGTTTCTGCTCTGATTTGTATGATTTTTTTCCTTTTACTAACTTCGGGTTTTGTTTGTTTTGTTCTTTCTTTAGTTGCTTTAAGTGTACGGCTCCATTGTTTGAGACTTATTTCTTGAGGTAAGATTGTATTGTGATAAATTCTCCTCTTAGAATTCCTTTTGCTTTGTCCCATAGGTTTTGGATCATTGTGCCTTTTTTTTTTTTAAGAAATGGAGGACAACAGAGGTCCATGGACTCTTTATTTTTTGGCCATGCTGCACAGCGTGAGGGATCTTAGTTCTCAGACCAGGGTTCAAACCTGTACCCCCTGCAGTGAAGTGCAGAGTCTTAACCACTGGACCACCAGGGAAGTCTCCTGTTTCTAGGTGTTTTTTAATTTCCTCTGATTTCTTCAGTGGTTGGTTGACAGCATGATGTTTAGCCTCCATGTGTCTCACAGACAGAATGAACTTACAGTTTCAGGGGGTGGGAGCAGGGATAGACGGGGAGTTTGGGATTGACGGTACACACTGCCATATTTAAACTAGATAACCAACAAGGACCTACTGTATAGCACAAGGAACTCTGCTCAGTACTCTGTAATAACCTAAATGGGGAAAGAATTTGAAAAAGGGTGGACAGCATGTATACGTATAACTGAATCACTGTGCTCTGCATGTGAAACTAACAGAGCACCGTTAATCAAGTATACTCCAATATAAAAGCGAAGAAAAGACTAACACAGCGTTAATCAACTATACTGCAACATAAATAAAAATGAAAAGCTAACCACAGCGTTGTTAATCAAGTATATGCCAACATAAAATAAAAATGAAGAAAAAACTAACAGTGTTGTTGAATCAAGTATACTCCAATATAAAAAAGAGGAAAAAACTAACAGCATTGTTAACCAAGTATAATCCAACATAAAATGAAGAAAAAACTAATGCAGCATTGTTAGTCAAGTATACTCCAACATAAAATAAAAATGAAGAAAAAAGAATAGGCTTAATTCTTCTACTTCAAGAAAACTATTTGCCCATAAACCTCAACTATGAGGATTTATATAATTGACAGTCCCTCAGATAGTATCCTGTTTACCAATAAAAATTATATTGTTCCAAATATTATAAATTTCAGACTGTTTACTAAATACAGATTAAGCTTTCTTCAAGTTAGTTGGAATTAATGACCTTTGCTTATGAAGTCAAGAATATCTTTTATTTGAAAAAAGTTGAAATCTTATTCAGGAAAATTTAAAAGTTTATGCTTAGCTAAACAGATAGAAGTTAATTTTTTAAAATTGTAAAGTTTAGCAATAGTAAAGGTTGTCTTTTTTCTTTTTAAATAAAGGCTGAATTTATGCTGTTTTGGAGCCTTGGAAAGCAGGGATGCTGTTCTCAGCCCCCTGCAGGGATGGGATGGGAGGCCGCCCACCAGCATCCTTGAGTGAATGCTGCTCTAATAAAATTTCCTTTTGTGTAAGAAACAGAACATTTTATCCCTGTGGTGATTTACCGGGTACCCTTGGGCTCTTGTCTGGAAGACTTGTGGAGTGTTCCTCAGGGACAACTGGTTATCACATCAGCTTCTTCCAGAATTGACTTGACTGCAGCACTGACGGGGTCCAGGGAGGATGCCTGCTGCAGTCCCAGGTGGTGATGTCCAGCCTGGAGCTGTGGGGTTAGGGCTGAAAGGAGGGCACCCCTGCCCTGCAGGGCATGTTCTGGGGAAGAAGTTTTGGTGACCCCTGGGAATGTGGGGGCGGGGGAACGCTCAGTTCTAACTTCTGGTTTCTTTTGTGTTTTCATAAACAGGAAGAGGAGGAATTGGGGTCAGTTAGTACTTGTGGGTATAAGTGCTGCCCTCGTGACGTTTCAGTTGTTGTCAGTAATATTATTTATACTCCTCTAACCTTAGGCGGCTTTGCTATAAAAATATGAGGGG
This sequence comes from Aepyceros melampus, assembly GCA_006408695.1. Lineage (NCBI taxonomy): Eukaryota > Metazoa > Chordata > Mammalia > Artiodactyla > Bovidae > Aepyceros > Aepyceros melampus. Next base: position 69,240 of record SJXQ01010733.1, read on the forward strand.
ACAGAAATAGTTCAAGGACATTTAAAGACTTATATAATCTTCAGTAGGCATTGTTTTATGATGTATCATGTATTATGAGATAAGCATGAAACAAATTCATTTAAACTTTAAAAAATTAAAAAAATACTATTATTGTGGCAAACGTTTGTTATTGATTGATACTTAGTAAAATGTCCCACGTTTTTGTCTCTGTATGTCCTGGCCTCTCAGTGTCTGCTTGAATTCTGCTCATGGCCCAGGAAGGATAGAGGGTGCTGGGTCTCAGGGCTGGGAGGAACCACTGCAGGGAGATAACCCTTTGCTGTGGAATAGCTTCCAGCATTGTTTGCTGTTCATTTCCCTCTGGATACTTGTTTACCTGCTTCACTCTCATCTCCTCTCTTAATTGTGAACTTGTCAGGTGGCTCCTATGTGTCTCTGTCAGGTGCTGGTAGTGAGCATTCAGGAGCGGGAGGAGCTGGCCAGGACCTCAGATGGGACATGACGTGACTGACAGCTCTGCTGGGACCTCTCACACTGGTTCAGTTCCCAGAGTGTCCGTTCTACCTGGACTCAGCATCGTCCTCAAGGAGAAGTGGGCTTACTCATCTTTATGTCTCTTGAAGTATAAGTTTTAAAAAGTGGAATAAATGTATACAGAGTAAATGATACGTCTCTTAAGGAGGAAACTTAATACCAACTATCACATGACTATCTTGCACTCAATATTTACATTAATATAATGAATTTCATTTTAAAAAGCGAGAGTATTTTGTTCATGGAATTTTTCTGTTTTCCACAATGCTTCCTGCCTGTGTCACCCCTGTGTTCTTCAGAGTGGGGAAGCTATGTCATGTCTTTGGCAGGCAGGGAAACCGGGGAACAGACCATAACTGCTCATCACAGTGATTCGGTGGCCCATGCCGGGCTGTGACCCTGGGCTCCTGGAGTCTGTGTTTGTGTCCCTTTTAACACAGCAGGCCCAGCTGTGTCAGGTTCCCTGTTGATCAGTGGAGGATAGTCAGTTAATTCATTTACATTTCAAAAATGATTACTTTCAGACTGTCATGCTCATAACACAAATAGTAAATAGTTATATAAGAGTTTGTATCCTGCCTGCAAGATGCTCCTGAATAGTAGATTTCTGAAATAAACTAGGCAACAGATGATGAAGGCATGAGTTTGGAGTGAGAGAATAGGCTGAGATACTTAGGAGGTGAAATTAATGGCAGTCAGTGGTGACTTGAGGGTCTTAGGAATGAATGATGAAAAATCAATTTTGCAGTTTGGGACAACTGGTTAGATGACAGGTATCATTTTCCAGCAAGGAAGATGGGAGGAAGCAGGGATCAGGGAGGCAGTAAAGGAGACAGTGAGTTTTGTTTGGGAGAAGTTTTATTTGTGGTTGGGGGACATCCCCAATAGGAATGTCCAGTGGGATGTGGGCAGCAGAGTGGAAAAGGCTGCTATTGAAATCACCTGGGAGGCACCTGCTCGCGAGACCCCAACGACAGAGGCTCGAGGCCTTTTCCCCTGGGCTGCCGAGCGGAGTCCGTCATGGCGCAGCTCTCTGAGCCGAGGAGGTGCAGGGTGCTCCTCGCCCTGCTGGCATCGCTACTCCTCTCCGGGGCTGAGGCGGCCGACGAAGAACGTGGCGTCCACGATTTTTGCCACCTTCCCAAGAAAGTGGGGAGATGCCGGGCCTCCTTCCCTCGGTGGTGGTACAATGTCACTGACGGATCCTGCCAGCAGTTTGTGTATGGAGGCTGTGACAGGAATGGCAATAATTACATGACCAAGGAGGAGTGTCTTGCAAAGTGTGCTGGTGTCACAGTTCCCAGAAGGCAGGATTTTGATGACCTCTCCGGTGATATTTTCAGCTATGAAGAACAGTGCATTGCCAAGGCCGTCACTGGTTCCTCCAGGGCTGTGCGTGTTCTCTCTTGCCTGAACTGCCCTGCTAAGCATAGTCTCTGGTTGTGTTTTAGATTTTTGCCACCTTCCCAAGAAAGTGGGAGATGCCGGGCCTCCTTCCCTCGGTGGTGGTACAATGTCACTGACGGATCCTGCCAGCAGTTTGTGTATGGAGGCTGTGACAGGAATGGCAATAATTACATGACCAAGGAGGAGTGTCTTGCAAAGTGTGCTGGTGTCACAGTTCCCAGAAGGCAGGATTTTGATGACCTCTCCGGTGATATTTTCAGCTATGAAGAACAGTGCATTGCCAAGGCCGTCACTGGGCCTTGCCGCGCAGCCTTCCCATGCTGGTGCTTTAATGCCGAGGAGAACTCTTGTGATAACTTCATCTACGGAGGATGCTGGGGCAATAAAAACAACTATCGCTCCAAGGAGGAGTGCATGCAGCAGTGCTTCGGCAAGCAGTTGTATCCTGCCCTGCCCCTCGGCAGTAAAGTGGTGGTCCTGGTGGGGCTGTTTGTGATGATCCTGATCCTCTTGTTGGGAGCCTCCGTGGTCTGCCTGATCAGGGTAGCGCGGAGGAACCAGGAGCGCACTCTCCGCACCGTCTGGAGCTCTGGGGATGACAAGGAGCAGCTGGTGAAGAACTCTTACGTCCTGTGAACCCCCATTGCCAAGGGGCTGCCCCCCACCCCACCCCCTGCTGATGAAGAGAATCTGGGAAGGGACTGGGAAGGGAGGGGAGACAAGTGTTGACGCGCGTGTGCTTTTTCAAATAGAGCGATTGATTTGTATTTGCACGATCAAAAAAAAAGAAAAAAAAAAGAAATCACCTGGGAAAACCACATAAATCAGGACACTTAGCATCATCCTCGAGGTGGGCATCTCTAGGTTGGAGATGGAGATGTATGAATTCTTAGGGTGGAGCTGGGCCAAGACAAGGATGAGACACCGAGGTGCAGTTGTTGACCAGGGTAGGTCGGATACTGTAGCTTCCTTCTGTTTATACCTGAGTTTTTATTTGAAAGTTTTTTGCCTGATAGTTTCCCTATTTTTATTTCATGGACTTTGTGTTTAATCTAACTTGTAAAGTAAATAAGTGAGAAGGAAAATTTCAGTAGTCACCAGCATGACTTTATTTGCAAGGCTCAAATCAACTAGATATTTGGAAACTTCTGTGCAAATTGATTGTTTAAAGTATAGTTTAACTGTGTTTATTTGTCCTCTTATTCAGTAACTGTGAAAAATACAGAAAGATGGAACCATGAAACTGGTTTCATAAGATGTGAGAAGTTGGCTTACAGATTATACCAGGAATGAAAAAGCTCCATGTCATCTGTGGTGAATGGAGTGAGTGTGTCACTTCCAGTGGTGCTATGCATGGAGTCCCTGTTGCAGCTTTGATCTTGACAAGTGAAAGTTAAGAACAGACACTTTGTTCAGCTCAAGCCTTATCACTTGTAGATGGTTTTGTGGTTCCCTTTGAGGACAGAGTGGGTTTCCATGACTGGGGCATAATTAGCTGGTGGTGAAGAAGGGAGAACAGCTGCAGGTCCTGGTGGATCCAGCCATCTGAGCAGTGTTCCCTTTGGGCTCCTCAGGTCTTCTGTGTGCTAACCCTCCTCAGGTGCTTGCAGGTGACCTCGGGAGTGGGAGTGACCTGAGAGGAGCTAGCAGGGGCTCTGCAGGGCTTCAGAGGCTCTTGTTCTGCCTACGGAGCCCCCATAATAGGACAGACAATGTCGGGGGCCCTGAAGGCAGCCAGGTTTTGACCCCAAGAATGGGTTTCTGGAAGAGTGCACTGTCTAGATAAGGCTGTGCAGGGGGAGGGGCAAGATGGCATGGGTTTTCCACTACCTCTCCTCCTCCAGGGTCCAGAGGGTGATAAGGAGACCTTCCCTGCAAAGACTGTTCCTTGGGCACCAGGTCTGCACCCCCAGCCTTCTAGAGAATGGGCAGTGCTGGCCAAGCTCAGCCCCTTCCATGACACCCAACGTTTGCCTCATTTTTAAGTCCAGTTTCCCAAAGGTGTTAGAGTCTTGGGTCACAGGAGTCAGTTTTGTCCTGTCTTCCCTGTCATGCAGTTACCCACCATAAATGAAAAGCCACACATGTTAATTTGTGTTCATACCTGGTGTTTATTCACCAGAAATAGTTCTTTTTCACTCTGGGCTATTTACAAAAATTTAATCCTTCATAGAATGAGGATTGCCATTATTAGACTTTATTCAGCATGTCAAAAGACAGTTGGCTTGGGAATCACTGACTTCACCTCATACCTGAACAGAGAGGATTTATGGTTAAATAGGGACATCTTTGAAGTCCTTCCCAGCTCAAAAATTTTATGAGTTTTGTTAGATCACTTTAGATGGAAGAAAAGTTTGCATGAAGAAGAGCCCAGAACTGTGTGGTGCTGTGCCATTAACTCACTAGTGTGAAGGTATTATCTTCTGAGGAGCCCTTTTGAAAGGGACTACACTTTGAATACATTCCTTCTGCTATGTTTGTTACCAAAATGTGCCCATCCCGTGGGGTTTTGCACTGTATGGTCCACATATCATTCTGCACTATTTTGTGATGGTGGGATCAGGAGGGTTTAGCAGTATAGCGTTTTGATAGCAGTTGGTGTGTGTTGATATATGTGTGTATTTTTGTCTTAAGATGGAAACATTTCCCCTGTAGTAATGCTTCATCAGAGTGATTACTGCCAGATTCTTACTTATTTTGTGAGTTTCCAGGTTCCTTCTCCTGTTTTTAATTTGACTTCTAGTACTCTGAAGGCAAGGGCTGCCCAGGTAGTACCACTTGGCACTAGTGGTAAAGAACCTGCCTGCCAGTGCAGGAGATATGGGTTCAGCCCCTGGGTTGGGAAGATCCCCTGGAGGATGGCCTGACAACCCACTCCAGCATTCTTGCCTGGAGAATCCCCATGGACAGAGGAGCCTGACGGGCTACAGTCCATGGGTTGCAGAGAGTCGGACACGGCTGAAGTGACTTAGCATGCATACATACACACTGAAGGTGAAGAAATGGAAAAGAAGGACCATCCAACTTACAAAGAAATACGGTATAGGAATAGACAGTAGCTTCTTCTTTCTGGCTCTGTGTTTATTTAAAGACTGCAGTAAACTCTTCTCTTTACCAATCAGGGTGTGAGTTTTCTGTTTAACCTGGATGTGACTGGATCAAAACTGGCATGTGCCTTGTTGATGACGTCCCAGAGTTAACGGACTGTGTGCTGCCAAAGGGAGTCCAAGCATTACTAGTTTGTTTTTGCTTCCAGACAAAATTTTTTTTCTACAAAGCAACATTTACTAAAGTAAGTAGTAAATTATAATATGTTCAGGATACAGCATGGATCAATGGACAGAATAGAGAGTCCCCAGAGAGAGCCACACAAATATGGCCATTAATTTTTGACAAGGTACATAAGCAATTCAGTGAAAAATGGATAGTTTTTTCAACAGATGGTGCTGGAAGCATCGAGCATCCATATGCAATAAAATGAAAAACACCTTATTCAAAAGTTAACTTTAATGGATTCTTTGAAACTTTTAGAACTAAACATAGGAGAAACTGATCTTGACCTGAAGCTAGGCAAAGAGTTCTTAGGCATAATATTCTGATTAATAAAAGAAGAATATAAGTGGAGTTCATCAAAATGAAAAACTTCTGTTCTGTGAAAGATACTGTTAAGGAAAAAGCAGAGACAGACTGCATACAGGGAGAAAATATTTACAAACTACATATTCTACAAAGAACTTGTATACAGAATATATAAAGGACCCCCAAACGCAATACTAAGAAAACAAACAATTTAAGTGGACAGAAGATTTGAAGAGGTACTTTGTTGCAAAGGATATACAGATGGATAATAAATGAAATAGTCAGTGTGACTAGTCTTACTGAAAGGCAAATTATAACCAGGACGAGATGCTGTATTAGAATTTGTTGTTCAGTCATTCAGTCGTGTCTGACTCTTTGCACCCTCATGGACTGCAGCATGCCAGGCTTCCCTGTCCATCACCAACTCTCGGAGCTTGCTCAAACTCATGTCCATTGAGTAGGTGATGCCGTCCAACCATCTCATCCTCTGTTGTGCCTTTTTCCTCCTGCCTTCAATCTTTCCCAACATCAGGGTCTTTTCCAGTGATTTGGCTTTTCACATCAGATGGCCAAAGTATTGAGCTTCAGCTTCTGCATCAGTCCTTCCAGTGAATATTCAGGATTAATTACCTTTAGAATTGACTGGTTTGATCTCCTTGCAGTCCAAGGGACTCTCAAGAGTCTTCTCCAACACCACAGTTCAAAGCCATCAGTTCTTCACTGCTCAGTTTTCTTTATGGTCCAACTCTCACATCCATACATGACTACTGGAAAAACCATAGCTTTGACTATACAGACCTTTGTTGGCAAAGTAATGTCACTGCTTTTTAATATGCCATCTAGATTTGTCACAGCTTTTCTTCCAAGGAGTCAGTGTCTTTTAATTTCATGGCTGCAGTCACCATCTGCAGTGATTTTGGAGCCCACGAAAATAAAGTCTGTCACTCTTTGTTGTTTCCGCATCTATTTGCCATGAAGTATTGGGACCGGATGCCATGATATTACTCTATTAGAATGGCTGACATAAAAATCTTGACAACACCAAGTGCTGGTGAGGATGGAAGACTGCAGCTCTTGTGCATTGCTGTAGGTTTGAAATGGTGCAGCCACTCTGGAAAACATCTTGTGGTTTTTTAGAAAAGTAAGCATACATTAACATTTGACCCAGCAGTCCCACTCCTTAATAGTTACCTGAGAAAAGCGAAAACTGATGATCAACAAAAACTTGTACTTGAATGTTTATAGCAACTCTGTTCATGGTTCCCCAAGCAGGTGCAAGGTTAAACTGTGGTACATCTATAGCATGCAAAAACAGGCAAATTACGAATGCACACAGAAACTTGGATGATCCTCCAGGGCCATGTGCTGAGTAAAAGCAGCCAGTCTCAGAACATTACGTTCCATAAAATGCTGTCTACCTGAAGTTCTGGAAAAGGTAAAACCATAGGAATGGAAAACAGATCAGTGGTTGCCTCTGGCAATCATCACTCTGTCCATTTTGCTTGTTTAGACTCCACATATTAGTGAGAATATACAGTATTTGTCTTCCTCTGTTGGCTTGTTTCAGTTGGCATAATGCTCCCAAGGTCCAGCCATGATGTTCATGATCTCCTTCCCTGTAACTAACATTCCATTGTGTGTATATACCACATCTTCAGCTGTCAGTGGACATTTAGCTTATTTACACGTCTTGGCTACTTTAAATAATGCAGTAATGAACATGGGAGTGCAGGTATTTCTTTAAGAAAGCAATTTCATTTTCTTCAGATAAATATCAGAAATGGAATTGCTGGATCATATGGTAGTTCTGTTTTTAATTTATTGAGGAACCTCTGTACTGATTTCTTTGTGTCTACATCAATTTACATTCCCAACAATGGTACATAGGGTTCTCTTTTTTTCCACATCCTTAACCAAAACTTGTTTGACATATTTCTATATAAATATATGTAAAACATTTAGATATATGTTTTTTGATGATAGACATTCTAACAGTCATGAGGTGATACCTCATGATTTTAATCTTCATTTTTCCTCATGATTAGAAATGTTGAACACATTTTCATGTATCTGTTGGCCATGTGTATGTTTTTTTTGAGAAAATGTTCAAGTCCTTTGCCCAACTTTTAATTGGATTTTGTTTTTACTATTGAGTTAAATGAGTTCCTTACATATTTTGGATATTAGCTCCTTATCAAGATAAATGGTTTGCAAATGTTTTCTCCTATTCCATAGGTTACCTTTTCATTTTCCTGATTGTTTCTTTTGCTGTGCAGAAGACTTTTAGTTTGATATACAGTTCTACTTGTTTAATTTTGCTTTTGTTGCTTGTGCTCATGGTGTCTTACCCAAAAATTTGTTCCTGAGAACATCATCAAGAAATTTCCCCATGTTTTCTTTTGAGTTTTACAGCCTCCAGTCTTCCATTTAAATCTTTTAATTCATTTGAGTTGATTTCTGTGAGTAGTGTGTGATAGGGCCACCACTCTGTGTGGTGATCCAGCTTTTCCAGCACCATTTTGTTGTAGGAAGGCAGACCCCTTCCAGGGCCCGAAACTGGGCTCTTGTCTAACACTCGGAAATGAATTGTCAGAGAAGACACATGTGCCGACAAAGCAAGAGATTTATTGGGAAAGGGCACCTGGGTGGAGAGCAGTAGGGTAAGGGAACCCAGGAGAACTGCTCTGCTGTGTGGCTTGCAATGTCGGGTTTTATGGTGATGGGATTAGTTTCTGGGTGGCCTTTGGCCAATCATTCTAATTCAGAGTCTTTCCTGGTGGCGCACACATCGCTCAGCCAAGATGGATGCTATCGAGAGGGATTCTGGGAAGTGGAGGGACACTCGGTGTCTCCTTTCGACCTTTCCCGAACTCTTCTGGTTGGTGGTGGCTTATTAGTTCCATACTCCTTGTCAGGATCGCCTGTCATAAAATAACTCCTGCAAATGGTTACTATGATCCCTGGCCAAGGTGGGCGGCTTCAGTCAGTGTGCTTCCCCCAGCAGTTTGTTCAACTGTCCTTTTCTCCATTGAGTGTTTTTAGCTCCCTTGTCAAATATTAGTTGACTATACATGCATGGGAGTATTCTTGGGCTCTCAGTTGTGTTGCACTGGTTGATGTGTCTGTTTTAAATGCCAATACCATACTGTCTTGATTATTATAGCTTTGTGATGTAAGCTTCAAATTAGGAAGAGGATGCCTCCAGCTTTTTTCTTCCTTTCTTTCAGGATTACTCTGGCTGTATGGGGTCTTTTGTGGTTTTGTGGGATCATTTTTTTGATCTCTGACAAATGCTTTGGGCTTTTGATAGTTACTGCATTGAATCAATGACTTTGGATAATACGGATATTTTTAATAATATTACTTCCTCTGATCCATGAACATGAGATACCTTTCCATTTATTTGTTTTCATTTTCTTTCATCAGTGTTTTATAATGTTCAGGAAGCACTTGTATTTCTAGTTTGACATAAAATGGAATTGGATTTCATAATGATTTTTTTTCTGAAGTCTTAGTAGATTAGGAAGACAGCATAATTAAAGTTAATTTTAAAACACAAAAAACATTCTGAACAAGAACAACAATAGTTCTAGGAAAAAAGTCACCCTAATTTTTGAAAAAATAGGTTTCCATAATGAAACTTTGACTGAATTTTATTTTTATGTTTTGATGTGGTGAATTGAAAGAAAAGCTATAAATATTGGTGGAGCTATAGTTTGGGGCAGTTTAAAGAGATGCAGCTAGCTTGGAGTTCTGGAGTATTATGTAAATCAGCTTTGTAGCTGGAAGAGGCTCTTGTAAGTGATGTGGGCAGGAACCTCAACTTCTGATTGGGTGTGAGTCTGCAGCTTTGGATGGATTGGTAGATAGATGCTGGTCTCTATACCAGCTGCTGAGGGCATAGACAGAAACACCCCCATCTATTCAAGATCCTCAGTGCCTTGGCCTCCTTGCTGGCAATGGCCGAATTTTGGGGTCATGAAACCTGTGTGCCTGAATTTGTGTCCAGTAGGGACCCCTTCCTCTATGTTCGTACGACCTTTCCTCTGGGGGTATTTGGCATAGATTTCTCTGAGGAGAGGATCTGGGAGCCTGAGCTCAGGCAACCCTTTTCTCCAGCCCTGAATTTAGCTTTAGTTCTCCTGATCCTTTTGTTCAAGCCCCGCTCCTCACCTCAAATCGGCATCAGGTGGGTTTGTTGGAAGTGCAACCCCTTGGGTCTAGCTTTTGCTCCATGAAGACAGAGAGACTGACAAGATCGATGTGACCTGCACGCACACTGAGGTTTGAGCAGCACTGACCTCCCTGACCTAACACTGGTAACTTAATCCTGGAGATGAGCCGGAGCACTCAGTCTACCATCAGCCTGAACAGCTGGAGCTGCAGGTTGGAGGCTGGGGGTGTCCCATGGAGAAGGCTTGACAGGAAGGGTTTTCCTGAGAAGCTGGGGAGTCACAAACCAAATCTTTTGCACATGACTACTCCATAGTGTTTATTGCTTAGTATCTCAAAGGTGGTTAAGATCAATGAAATTCAGGGAATTAAGATCAATGAATTTTTGTTTCTTTCTTGGTAAATCCTTGATGTGGATTTTCTGTTCTTAATCATGACAGCAGACACTCTTCCTGTGTGTGCCCTGGTGAGTTCCATGTTGACAGTGTTTTATCCTACAACTTATCATCCATAGTGTGCTGAAGAGGAAATTAGAGTTGAGAGGTTTAAGGGCACTTGTCTAAAGTTAGCAGGGAGCCAGGCAGTCTGGCTTTAGAATTAGTGCTCTTAACTATCCCCCACCCTGGGTGGTGTGAATTTTTCCTGATTCAGGGCAGTGTTTTGTGGTTTGTGAAGTGAGGCTAAGACCTATTGTTAATGAATGGGACCTTATTAACATTTTGAGACCCACATGTTACCTGAAACTGGTGTGGCCGAAATGTGGAACCAAGGTAAATACAAGTTTTCTGTGGTTTGTGTGCATTTGTATTTCATGAGGGCTCATGAAAATGTGTTCCACAGCAGAAATTTTACTTGTGAAAATTTATCTACTGAATATTATGTAAACAGGAACAGGGTTTTTTTGGGGGGGAGGGGCAGGAGGAGGCATTCTAGTTTTTCTAAAAATTTTTTAGGGCCATACATGTGAATGAGCTCCAAACATTAGTGTGTAGCCTGGTGGGTTCAGCCCAAGTGGGTGAATTGGTGATGGCCAGCTGAGAGCATTTAGGTGCTGGAAGTTTGCTTGGACACAGTTCACCACAGAGCATAGTTGACTATAGAGCTGGGCTTTTTTGTGCCTCCTTCAGGGTGGTTTGCTTCATCCAGTGGCTGGGGGTGGTCATGAGTAGGTCACTGTAGAGCTAGTTCAGGAGGCAGCCCCCGACAAGGGCTCTCAAAACTCTGGCTCTGCGGGTTTTGGGTAAAGACTCACCACTTTGGACACAAAGCACTGTTTTAAATCTTGGTTTCACAGGTCTAAAACATTTTTGCACTCCCATCTCCTGCCAGTTTAGATGAATTTGGAAGAAAATTCAGAATTGTAAAAACACAATATAGTACAAAACTACTCCTGTGAAAATTTACCTTCTGTACTGAGTGACTTCACTTTCACTTGCCTGGAGAATCCCAGGGACCGGGGAGCCTGGTGGGCTGCCGTCTATGGGGTCACACAGAGTCGGACATGACTGAAGTGATTAGCAGTACCTTCATATTCTTTACCTGTTAAGAGGCTTAAAACAGTTGAATTCTTTTCTCTTCCAGACACATTTTGAGAATTGATTAGGCCAAAACTTAGGAAAAATTATTTAAGAAAGATCCCACATAAGTACAGGATGCTGTGGTGGATGTCAGGCATGTTTTACTCTTGTATGTTACTAACCGTAGCCTTGGTAGGGCCATTTCTATGACAGTATTTATTATTTATTTATTTAAATTTCATTACCCTTCTCAGTTTTGAAGGCATTATCTCCTTGGGGCTTTTTGGGCCTCTTAAAGAGCTCTGTTTCCTTGTTGAGCAAACTGCTTTGCCTTATTATAATGGGAGTTCATTGTTGTTCTGTTGCTCAGTTGTGTCTGACTCTTTGTGACCCCATGGACTGCAGCATGCCAGGCTTCCCTGTCCATCACCAACTTCTGAGCTTGCTCGAACTCACGTCCATTGACTCGGTGATGCCATCCAACCATCTTATCCTCTGTCGTCCCCTTCTCGCCTTCAGTCTTCCCCAGCATCAGGGTCTTTTCCAGTGAGTCTAAGCAGTTAGGAATGTTTAATGCAAACAAAACTGGAACCCTTTCCCCTCCACCCCCACATTTTTGTATAGTGATTAGTGTATTTAGGTGTAGATCCAGTTCATTCTCTAAGGGCCACTGGTTTTGCAATTAGTGTTATTTTAGTTATCCTTCACTTTTGAATGGCATTCTTCTAGTGGAAAGGTATTGTAAGTCCAGAGGGAACTCAGGGTGTTATTGGTCTAGAAGCATCTAATTCAGCCAATCTTCCTGAATCCCTAGTGCCCTGTGAACGGCTCCAGGTTTTCACTGAATCCACTTTAGCAAACAGTCGTTTTAGGGTGTGTATCATCTCAGCTTAAAGCCCTGGTTTGTGGCTCTTGGTTTCATTCATTCATTCAGAATTATTCATTCATAAAGAATTATTCATTCAAGTATTATTAAGTAAATTATTATTATCAAGTAAAAGTGCCTGAGAGACCTTTGAATTTATTTGCTGAATGTCATCTGTGTCCATTTCTTCAGGAACATTTCTGAAGTGAGTTATCCACCATTCTCTTCACATGTGCTGTTTAGTTCCCTCTACATTTAGATTGGAAATTTCCAAGACAGTCTTTTCAGTCTTCTCCCAAGTTCTGTTAGTGTCTGAAGCCAGAAGATTTATTCTCACCCTCCTGCTTCTCAGACTCGTTTATTTTCTCGTTCTGTTTGGGCTGCTGTATCAGACCACCACAGATGGGGGGCTCAAATTTCAGACATTGATTTCTCATGGTTCTAGAGGCTGAGAGTCTAGGATCAAGGCACTGACAGATTCCCTGTCTGAGGAGGATTCACTTCCTTGTTCACATGTGGCTGCTTCTGTGCCCGCATAGGTGGAGGGAGGTCTGTGGGGTGTCTTTTGTAAGGGCACTAATCCCATCATGGGGCTCCACCCTCACGACCTCATCACCTCCAAAGGTCCCGCCTCCTCATGCCTTAACGGTTAGGATTCAACACATTTGGGAAATTCATGTTCAGTCCACAGCAACTGTTCTGCATGAAGCCTTTCCTTAACTGTGCTGGACCCCTTACACCTCAATGAATGGCTGTATAATTTTGTATCAGACCACCCACCTCTCCTGGGAGAAGACTCTTGAGAGTCCCTTGGACAGCAAGAAGATCAAACCAGGCAATCCTAAAGGAAATCAACCCTGAATATTCATTGGAAGGGCCGAAGCTGAAGCGTCAATACTTGGGCCAACTGATGTGAAGAGCGGACTCACTGAGAAAGACTTGGGGAGGGAGGCGCTGGCAGGTATGGTTGGATAGCATGGCCAACTCAATGGACATGAGTTTGAGCAAACTCTGAGAGATAGTGAAGGACAGGGAGGCCTGGCGTGCTGCCCTAGGTGTGCCCTGTATTACCGGACCATGCGCTCTCGGGCTCAACTTGCCCGCATACTCCTGGCTTGCCCATAGCCTCTCACCTGTGCCCTGTAGTCTCATGTGCCTTTGCCTTATGCCCTCTGCCTTTGTGTGCAGCCTGCATTCTGAGAGCATGCGCAGTGGGGCACAGGTGCCCTGCTCCCAGCATGCCCTCGGCCTCTCACGTGTGCCCTGCATTCCCGGAGCATGCCCTCTGGGTCTTACTTCCCCCCTTCCCAGCATGCTCTCTGCCTCTAACAAGTGTCTTGTCCTCCCTGGTGGCGTGTGCCATGGGAGTCACCTGCCACTTGCTCTGAGCCTGTGGCATGATTTGTGAACTGGTAGAATTGCTTGCTCTGCATTTGCAGCACGGTACTCTGAGAGAAAGTAGGCTCTCAGTCGTTCCGCGAGGATGTGTGGCGAGCCTTCGGCCTTCCCTAAGGTGAAAGAACAGGGCCGACACCTGCCCATTTCCTCAGAGCGGTTCGCGTCCACAAGCCTTCCGTCAGCTGGGATCTGGCGCCCACCCTTTGCCTCAGGGATGCGGCCAGCTGAGGTCTGCAGACCCAGTGAACCCAGAGGGAGACCTACCCGCACATCCCTCTGCAGAGGCCTCTGCGGCCACGGGCTCAGGTGTTGATCCTAAAGCGCAAGGGAGCCCAGTGGAGAGTTGCGTCGTTGCAGGGTGAGCCCCTGCCCTGCTTCACGCCTTCCTCTCCTGCCTTCCTGGGGACCTCCCGTATTGGGGGCTGCAGGATGTGAGTGGGGAGCGTAAGGGAGCCGACGGGTTCAAGATGTAGTAGGGCGTGAGAGGTGCGGGGTTTGAGGGGTTGTGAGAGGGCCACCTCATGCGAAGAGTTGACTCATTGGAAAAGACCCTGATGCTGGGAGGGATTGGGGGCAGGAGGAGAAGGGGACGACAGAGGATGAGATGGCTGGATGGCATCACGGACTCGATGGACGTGAGTTTGAGTGAACTCCGGGAGTTGGTGATGGACAGGGAGGCCTTGGCGTGCTGCGATTCATGGGGTTGCAAAGAGTCGGACACGACTGAGCAACTGAACTGAACTGAGGGGGCCGAGGGTGTGGGGTGCGTGAGGGGGTCAGGGGAGATGTGTATAAGAGACAGGTAGCAGCACTGTCAGGCTTCCTGTTGCGTTGACACAGGGATCTGTGGCTTTCCCTCGAGATGCCACCAGGGCTTTCACACATGCAAACGTGGGGTCAGTC
>SJXQ01010733.1:83979-116349 GCA_006408695.1 Aepyceros melampus
GAAGCAGTGCCAGCTGTGTGGGCGCCGAGCCTAGCGACTCAAACGAGGTGCTCTCGCACTTCTTGTCGAACCAGAAGCAGAAAGGAGCCAGCAGCTTTGGGGGAGGTGGTGTTTGGCCTGGCAGATCAGTGGATAGCCTTTTGTGCTGCACACTCTTTACCATCGGAGGCTGTGTGTGTTTTACAGCTTTGGGAACGCAGCTTTATTCCTCTTCAACTTCAAGTGTATTATTGAATTTTAATGTTTAAATTGTGAGCAGTATTTTATGGCCTTTGATCTCTCTCTCAGCTGATTTTTTCATTTTCTCATCGGAGAGGCGATGTTTTAAGGGAGATAGCTAGATGTAGGCCGTTTCTAAAGACTTAAAGTGAATTCTGAAAGTACTTTGTATAGGTATTAAAATGTCAGCCCTGCCTATGAACATAAGTCGTATATGACTCCAGAGCAGAAAAGGAGCCCAGCCTTGGAGGAGGGTAGATGTTTAATTCAGTTTCTGTGTCCTGTTTTCTGAGAAGCTGGTCAGGAGGGAGTTAGCTTTTCTGCCTTCCTCTTTTCTTTTCTTCCCCTACATTTAGTGCTTGGTATGCTTGTCCTCTGGTTCTGAGGTGGCCAGGATGGTTGTTGCTGACTCAGGATGTGTAGGTGGGAAGAGCCCTCTACAGCTGGTCGGTTACTAGCTGATTCAACAGAAATAAGCCAGGGATCCTTTCTTGTCCTGGTTCTGGAACCTGTAGAACTTGGAGACTGTATTTTGATACACTCATACTAGGCATACTGCTTTCAATGGAATTTAAACAATAGCATTAAGTATTGAAAATATTACGTGGATGAAACTTTGTTCTCACTTTTTAGTAAGTGTTGTGGATACTCTGTTTTCTCCCTTGTAAATTATCATTGGGGCATCAAGTCCTCCTGCCCTGATAGACAGGTATGGTCTTGCTGGAAGAGAGTAAAAGGTTTGCACAGAGCTAAGGACTGCAAAGAGTTGACTCACTGGAAAAGACTCTGATGCTGGGAGGGATTGGAGGCAGGAGGAGAAGGGGACGACAGAGGATGAGATGGCTGGATGGCATCACTGACTCGATGGATGTGAGTCTGAGTGAACCCCGGGAGTTTGGTGATGGACAGGGAGGCCTGGTGTGCTGGAATTCATGGGGTCGCAAAGAGTCGGACACACTGAGCGACTGAACTGAACTGAAGAACTGCAAGCAGATCTCCTCCTGGATCTTTGAGGTGTGCTCCTGTCCTTTACACTACACTAAAACTGTAAAGTTGTAGAGGAGGAATGGTCACCACAGTTAAATGTTTGAGGTCTCACCCCCAAGTTGAAAGTGTGAGGAATAGTTTGCATGTTTTCTTGTTGGGTCTGGCATAACTAGGTTACATTCTGAGGTCCTTGGATTCTTAGATCTGTGTGGCTCAAGTTTTGGTTCAATGCCAATGTCTCTGACATGTGTTAAAGTGGTCAAAGCATTTCAACAAATACTCCTTTGCCTATGGAGACACCCGTTTATGCCAGACAGGAAATAAAGAACATTATTCTATTGCTGTATTACTTCCAGGAGATGGTAACCTTCCTTTTTATTTTTGTGCTTTTTAACTAGGCTGTAGTCCAGCAAGACACTAGCAGGAAGACTTTTTGGTTTAAAAAGTTCCCTTTTATATCTCTTTAAAGTCATGACAAAACAGATGCTTGTTCCTTTTTAGTTCATTCTATATGGAATTGGTTCAGTTCAGTTCAGTTGCTCAGTCATGTCCAACTCTTTGTGACCTCATGGACTGCAGCACTCCAGGCCTCCCTGTCCATCACCAACTCCCGGACTTTACTCATGTTCATTGTGTCTGTGATGCCATCCAACCATCTCATCCTCTATCGTCCCCTTTTCTTCCTGTCTTCAATCTTTCCCAGCATCAGGGTCTTTGCCAATGAGACAGTTCTTCTCATCAGGTGGCCAGAGTATTGGAGTTTCAGCTTCAGCATCAGTCCTTCCAATGAATATTCAGGACTAATTCCTTTAGGGTGGACTAAGTGGATCTCCTTGCAGTCCAAGGGACTCTGAAGAGTATTCTTCAACACCACAGTTCAAAAGGATCAATTCTAAGGTGCTCAGCTTTCTTTGGAGTCCCAACTTTTACATCCATACATGACTGCTGGAAAGACCATAGCTTTGACCAGACAGACTTTTGTTGGCAATTTCTTTTTAATATGCTGTCCAGGTTGGTCATAACGTTTCTTCCAAGGAGCAAGTGTCTTTTAATTTCATGGCTGCAGTCACCATCTGCAGTGATTTGGAGCCCAAGAAAATAAAGTCTCTCACTGTTTCCAGTGCTTCCCCATCTATTTCCCATGAAGTGATGGGGCCAGATGCCATGATGTTAGTTTTCTGAATGTTGAGTTTTAAGCCAGCTTTTTCACTCTCCTCTTTGATTTTCATCAAGAGACTCTAGTTCTTCTTCACTTTCTGCCGTAAGTGTGGTATCATCTGCATATCTGAGATTATTGATATTTCTCATGGCAATCTTGATTCCAGCTTGTGCTTCATCCAGTCCAGCATTTCTCATGATACACTCTGCATATAAGTAAAATAAGCAAGGTGACAATATACAGCCTTGATGTACTCCTTTCTCAATTTGGACCCAGCCTGTTGTTCCATGTCCATTTCTAACTATTACTTTTTGATCTGCATACATATTTCTCAGGAGGCAGGTCAGGTGGTCTGGTATTCCTATCTCTTTCAGAATTTTCCACAGTTTGTTGTGATCCACACAGTCAAAGGCTTTGGTTTAGTCAGTAAAGCAGAAGTAGATGTTTTTCTACTTGCTTTTTTGGTGATCCAGTGGATTTTGGCAATTTGATCTCTGGTTCTTCTGCTTTTTCTAAATCCTGTTTGCACATCTAGAAGTTCACAGTTCATGTACTGTTGAAGCCTGGCTTGGAGAATTTTGAGCATTACTTTGCTAGTATGTGAGATGAGTGCAATTGTGCCGCAGTTTGAGCATTCTTTGGCATTGCCTTTCTTTGGGATTGGAATGAAAACTGACCTTTTCCAGTCCTGTGGCCACTGCTGAGTTTTCCAAATTTGCCGGCATATTGAGTGCAGTACTTTCACAGCATCATCTTTTAGGATTTGAAATAGCTCAGCTGGAATTCCATCAGCTCCACTAGCTTTGTTCGTAGTGGTGCTTCCTAAGGCCCACTTGACTTCACATTCCAGGACGCTGGCTCTAGGTGAGTGATCACACCTGTTGTGATTATCTGGGTTGTGAAGATCCTTTTTGTATAGTTCTTCTGTGTATTCTTGTCACCTCTTCTTAATATCTTCTGCTTCTGTTAGGTCCATACCATTTCTGTCCTTTATTGTGCCCATCTTTACATGAAATGTTCCCTTGATATGTCTAATTTTCTTGAAGCAATCTCTAGTCTTCCTCATTCTATTGTTTTCCTCTGTTGCTTTGCACTGATCATCACGGAAGGCTTTCTATCTCTCCTTGCTTTTTTTGGAATTCTGCATTCAAATGGGTATATCTTTCCTTTTCTCCTTTGCCTTTTGCTTCTCTTCTTACACAGGTATTTGTAAGACCTCCTCAGACAGCCATTTTGCCTTTTTGCTTTTCTTTCTCTTGGGTATGGTCTTGATCCCTGTCTCCTGTACAATGTCATGAACCTCCATCCATAGTTCTTTAGGCACTCTGTCGATCAAATCTAATCCCTTGAATCTATTTGTCACTTCCCTGGTGGCTCAGAGGTTAAAGCGTCTGCCTCCAATGTGGGAGACCCGGGCTTGATCCCTGGGTCGGGAAGATCCCCTGGAGAAGGAAATGGCAACCCACTCCAGTATTCTTGCTTGGAGAATCTTATGGACTGAGGAGCCTGGTGGGCTGCAGTCCATGGGGTCACAAAGAGTCGGACACGACTGAGTGACTTTACTTACTTACTCCACTATATAATCGTAAGGGATTTGATTTAGATACCTGAATGGTCTAGTGGTTTTCCCCACTTTCTTCAATTTAAGTCTGAATTTGGCAATAAGGAGTTTATGCTCTGAGCCACAGCCAGCTCCTGGTCTTGTTTTTGCTGAATTAGCTATGGTCTCCTAAATGTCATTTGCCCCTTCTAAATTGGGCAGAACTAAAAGTCAGTTGATATAAGAAAAAGACTTTTAACAGTAAGACTATTTTTTTTTTCCACCCTGTAATGAAACAGAATGAAAAGGAAGGACAGAGGATCCTTTAAGGTCTAACTGTTGCTCAGAATTGGTGGGGATGATACTGTTGTGTAGGGTCCAGAGACCTATTCTGCACAAAACGAGGAAGCTCAGGCAAGAGAGTTTTTCTCCTGAACCTCAGTTTACTCATATGTTAATGGAATTGATGTGAGGACTAAATGAGATAATGCAGGTAAAGTTCTAGCCCAGTTTAATCACATAGTTAACACTCAAAATTTCAGTTACCACCACAGCCACCACCCTTGTCATTATCCTAGTAAGTGCAGCATTTTGTGACTTCATATCAGAAAAATCACATTTCCCAAATGCAAGATATATTTTTAAGGATTCTGGCATCTACCTGTATGGAAACCAAAATTAGAAGTGCAAGAAATAACATTTTTCTAGCCATTATAGATTTTTTAAATTTCAAGAGGACTTGAGGGGTAGGGGGACTATTATCTGTCTTCAGATCAGTGTGTTAAACAGGAAACATTTCTGTATTTTCTCTCTTATTGGAAGAAGATGGTTGATGAATCTAATAAGTTGTTTTTATTCACAGGGAAAAAATAACACTCTAGGTCTGTTTTTCTCAGATGGTTTTTGTGTGTGTGTGTGTGTGCCTTTTCCACCTAAAATGTGACTCATTAAAACAGGTATGGTTTTGAGAAATGACTTTTTTGTTTGTTTAAATTACAGGTAAGAACTTGCAGTTAAAGTTTTGTCCAGACATTCTTTGATTGTACTGGGGACTATATGACTGGTGGTTATTCCTCTATTAAGGAAATGGCATGTTCCCAGAGAGTGGGTTTTAGGATTCTGAAGGCAAGTCTAGGGTGGGGACTGTTACTGAAGCACATATGTCACTGTGTTGCTGGTGCAGACAGCAGCCTGGGCTGATTTCAGTGTGATGTCTGTAGAGACCAGAGAGGTGGAGAAGGAAAGGATGCTATCCAGTGATTGTCCTGTGGTAGCAGGTGGGCAGGAGCATGCTCCTAACCCCCACCTCTATGCAGCTGCTGACACTGCTGGACTGTGGGCCTTGGGAGGTGGGGCAGTAAGCACTGAGGAGGAGAAGGAAGTGGCACTTTGTCTAAATTTCTGGAGGGACTGGCCGGTTAATTCATGTGGGTCAGTCCAGGGAGACCTGACTGTGGGAGTGATCGGTCCCTCTCTGCTGGTCTGCAGTGAGTACCTGACCCCTAGTTCTTGAGTCAGATCCCATTGTTCTCCAATGGAAAATGGATGAAAGTAGTCTTAGAGAAACACATGTACTGCCATTTGGTCGTAGTGTCTCTTTCCTGACAGCCTGCCGTGTGTTTAACTGACCACCAGTGGGAGAGACTGTGACAGTGGCTCTTCCTTGCAGAGTGAACTCAGTTCATGCAGGTTTCAAAGTAGGTGAATTTGTGAGTATGCTGGTGCTTAGGATGCTTGCTGTGGCCCAGCTTCAGTAGGGTGGTGCATGCTTTCACCACATGGCTAGCACTGGCTCATGTTGTGGAAAGCCATCCTGCCCCAGCTCTTGGACTCCCTTCACCTAAATGTATCTGCTAGCATCTAGTCTGATCAGCTTTGCTTATTCTGTCTTGTTTCCTTGTGCCTTTTCATAGAATACTAGGGTGAATTCCACTTCACATTCTTTGTGGATCTGGAAGCTCTTTATTACACAGTGAAAAATAAACTTAGGTGAAATACTTCTTTATAAAATCCTCTGTGTGTACAGGGTTGTGCCCTCACCACCGGCTTATTTCCACAGTGATATTTCTCGTTCAAGTTGAGTCTCTACCAGCCAAAAGAAAAAAACTGCCAAAGAGCAGTTGGTGTAACTATTATTATTGTTATTTTTTAAAAACTAGAGTAAACATAATGAAGGAACTATATCCTTTTGGACTCCTTTGTGAGATCTGAGTTGAGATACATCAGCCTTTTTTCTATGCTATTTACCACAGCATACCTTGTGTTTGATCTGAAGTGGTACAAAGCCAGGGGACAAATTTGAACTCCTAGGACATGTTTAAATAAAGTAGTTACTTGTTACCATTTTATTATCACATCAACATACTGCCTTATCAGGTTTTCCATATAAATTATTCCCTCTACTTTTCTGAGTACTAGCATAATTGTTTGAGAGTTTAGAAGAAAAATCTCCAGAAATATGATGTTTGTCTCATCTTTCTCTTTTTTAAATAATTTAAGTAAGCTGTAACCGACAGAGGAAGATTCTTCTGTTTGGTTGTATCCTTCCTTTTGAATATTTGCATTGTTTTACCCATGATCTTCTCCTGCTGTTGTCTCCTTGTTGGCAATGTCCAGTCTCCCCCAGATTGGTCACTTGGATGGGTCCTCCTGAGCCGGCTCCTCTGTCCAACAACAGCACACATCCAATGGCCTGGTCCATGGATGCTGAACTCCAGCTGGGTCCTCTTGCTTTCCCAGCTTCTTTATTGTCCCTCCTCCCATTTTCCATGTTTGGGACACCTCCAGGAGGCAGAGTGCAGGATAAGACCGTCCTCCTGATTTCCTCCTGCTGTACCTCCAAGCATGGCAGATGGGCTTAGGTGAGTCCAGCTCTTGTCATCAGCTGCCAGACATCCTGGAATGTGAAGTCAAGTGGGCCTTAGAAAGCATCACTATGAACAGAGCTAGTGGAGCTGATGGGATTCCAGTGGAGCTATTTCAAATCCTGAAAGATGATGCTGTGAAAGTGCTGCACTCAATATGCCAGCAAATTTGGAAAACTCAGCAGTGGCCATAGGACTGGAAAAGGTCCATTTTTGTTTCAATCTCAAAGAAAGGCAATGCCAAAGAATGCTCAAACTGCCGCACAATTGCACTCATCTCACATGCTATTAAAGTCATGCTCAAAATTCTCCAAGCCAGGCTTCAGCAATACGTGAAGTGTGAACTTCCAGCTGTTCAAGCTGGTTTTAGAAAAGGCAGAGGAACCAGAGATCAAATTGCCAACATCCGCTGGATCATGGAAAAAGCAAGAGAGTTCCAGAAAAACATCTATTTCTGCTTTATTGACTATGCCAAAGCCTTTGACTGTGTGGATCACAATAAACTGTGGAAAATTCTGAAAGAGATGGGAATTCCAGACCACCTGACCTGCCTCTTGAGAAACCTATATGCAGGTCAGGAAGCAACAGTTAGAACTGGACATGGAACAACAGACTGGCTCCAAATAGGAAAAGGAGTACGTCAAGGCTGTCTATTGTCACCCTGCTTATTTAACTTCTATGCAGAGTACATCATGAGAAACGCTGGGCTGGAAGAAGCACAAGCTGGAATCAAGACTGCTGGGAGAAATATCAATGACCTCAGATATGCAGATGACACCACCATTATGGCAGAAAGTGAAGAAGTAAAAAGCCTCTTGATGAAAGTGAAAGAGGAGAGTGAAAAAGTTGGCTTAAAGCTCAACATTCAGAAATCTAAGATCATGGCATCTGGTCCCATCACTTCATGGGAAATAGATGGGGAAACAGTGGAAACAGTGCCAGACTTTATTTTGGGGGGCTCCAGAATCACTGCAGATGGTGACTGCAGCCATGAAATTAAAAGACGCTTACTCCTTGGAAGGAAAGTTATGACCAACCTAGATAGCATATTCAAAAGCAGAGACATTACTTTGCCAACTAAGGTCCGTCTAGTCAAGGCTATGGTTTTTCCAGTGTTCATGTATGGATGTGAGAGTTGGACTGTGAAGAAGGCTGAGCGCCAAAGAATTGATGCTTTTGAACCGTGATGTCGGAGAAGACTCTTGAGAGTCCCTTGGACTGCAAGGAGATCCAACCAGTCCATTCTGAAGGAGATCAGCCTGGGATTTCTTTGGAAGGAATGATGCTAAAGCTGAAACTCCAGTACTTTGGCTTCCTGATGCGAAGAGTTGACTCATTGGAAAAGACTGTGATTCTGGGAGGGATTGGGGGCAGGAGGAGAAGGGGACGACAGAGGATGAGTGGCTGGATGGCATCACGGACTTGATGGACGTGAGTCTGAGTGAACTCTGGGAGTTGGTGATGGACAGGGAGGCCTGGTGTGCTGTGATTCATGGGGTCGCAAAGAGTCAGACACGACTGAGTGACAGAACTATGAGGAGGGGCAGCCACCTCCAACTGAAGTCCTTTCATTCCTCTCAAGTTTCTTGTTTTGGTTTTGTTTTGTTAATTAGATCTTTGTCTGAGAGTCATAGACATGGTTTCTTGGCTCTTTCTTCTCCCCACTATGAAGGTATATCCATGGACTTTTCCTCCACTTATATGCTGTCTACAAAAGAAAAGCTTCAGTACTACTTAATACTGCAGTGAGTGTTTTGCTTACATTAACAGCATGTAATCAAATGTGTGTTTTTCCTGTATTGCAGATGATTTCTTTGATTAAAAATGAGAATATAATTACTGGCCTGAAAAGTGCAGGTTTTCAGGGCTCTTAGTACAGATATTGAATGCCTCCCCAGAGGATGTGGTGCGTGTTTTTCCGTACTGCCTCATCTTCCATCCATGTGGCTCCTGTGTCAGGAGTGAAGCTGGATGTGTAATACAGCCTCTAAAAATGTCTGAAAGATTCTGAAGGAAGTGTGTTCTGCACATACCTGGCTTTTCAGAAGCAAATAAGTAGTGGGTTTGTGATATACTTTTTTTATAACCATTTTTAAAAATAGAATAATTATATAGATAATTTACAATGTTGTGTTAGTTTCGGGTTACTTAATCTCATGTGATTAGCTGTTGCTTAGTCTAATACTGGGGAGAGTAGTTTCCCTGCTACACTGGTCTATGAGATAACTCTCCAGATGTTTACCTTGTAGCCTGAGGGAGCCTTTTTTCCTCTGAATTCACACATTTAACTGTCACCTACAGATCTTTTGGAGTTTTATGAAAGAAGAAGCATATCTGTACCTATTGGATGAGTAGATGATATACTAAAAAGAATGCTCATCTCCGATTTGTCTTGGGGATTTTTGGGGAGTTTTGTCCATAGTAGCTGAGAGTCACCCTATTGGTAAAGTTTAATTTAGAAAGCGTTTACTGTGTTGAATTGTGATACTGTATACATTTAAACTCACATTCTTCACGACTGTAGCACTAGAGAAAGTGACAA
The DNA here is from genome assembly GCA_006408695.1 of Aepyceros melampus. Taxonomy (NCBI): domain Eukaryota; kingdom Metazoa; phylum Chordata; class Mammalia; order Artiodactyla; family Bovidae; genus Aepyceros; species Aepyceros melampus. The sequence goes on from SJXQ01010733.1 coordinate 93,291, forward strand.
ATAATGGAAAAATAGATTTCCTCTCACTGAATTCTCTTTGGGCAGAAGAGTGTGGAAGCAGTACTAAAAAGTATTCCCATTAAGACATGCCGAACTGTCATGAAAATGATCCCACCTTCTTGTCAGATCTTTTGAATGTCCAAGAAAAAGGTCATTGTTCTTGCCAGTGTGAGCTAGTGTGATATGGGCTGTTACAGTCATCACTAGAACATGTGCCTTCCAAGGAAGAGCAGAGCCCAGACAGTGTAAAAACAGCACAGATGAACTGCTCTGAATAGTCATTCCTGAGTGGCCATGCCATGCAGAGCCCTGAGCTGGCTGGAATGGGAACCTTTGCCGTGATGGAGATAAGGAATTTTAGTGGAAGATAGGATGCATAGTTAGCTGTGGTGAGGCAGGGTGTGTGTGACATGCTGTGAAGTGAATTATGACATTGCTGATAATGCTGTGAATATGAAATCAGATGTACATCTCATAATGCTTGTAGCTCCTCTGTAGCTATAGATCCAAAGCAAATTGCAAGTTAATGATAAAATGATGGGTTGTGGAAAAAATGAACTGCCTATACGTTGAATGTCATGGGAGATATCCTCCGTCCCATGTGCTTCCCTCCCCACCAGCCTTGGTAGGTGGAGCTGCTTGTGCAGTTGTGCACTCCTGATGTGGATATTGCAGGGCAGGAGATGGTTATGAGGCAGCCATCCAAGTGGGCTGGAACATAGTTATATTAATGTTAGAAATAATCACTGCAGTGAAAACACAGATTGAAGAAAATTCCTTAGTGAACCTGATGGGCCCTGAAAATAAGTTGGCTAACTTGGACTGAGAAACCCTGTCCCAGGACAGAAGATGAAAGAGAATGGGGAGGGACAGGAGCAGAGAGAGGAGGACCACAAAAGAGGGGAGAACAACAGGGAGAGGAGAAAGGAGACTGAAAAGTTACTTCTCTTGAGCTGTGATAAGACCTGATTGCAGCAGGTCTGGAAGGAGCGTCCTTCCAGCAGAGGCCAGTGTGAAACAACAGGCTGCTAGGGGAGGTGAAGGGAGACATGCGTTGTCATCTCTCCTATGCAGTGGGTGGCTATATGGATCTTCAACGTGTGTGAATCTTCACCAAAGAGATTGTTGTCACAGTTGTCATTCATAACGTCCAACCAGAAAGAAAAACACTCCTCCTTGTGGATTCTTTTTAGTTACGGTATTTATCATGGTTCACATGAGTGGTTTCTCCCTGGGAATCTTTTGTTCTGTTCAGTTGCTCAGTCATGTCCGACTCGTTGCAACCCCGTGGACTGCAGCACACTAGGCTTCCCTGTCCTTCACTATCTCCTGGTGTTTGGTTAAACTTATATCCACTGAGTCGGTGATGCCACCAACCATCTCATCCTCTGTCGCCCCCTTCTCCTCCTGCCGTCAATCTTCCCCAGCATTGGAGTCTTTTCCAATGACCTGGGAATCTTACAGACTAATAATGTCTCTTACTCTTCAGAGCGATTAGGCAGCCTTGGATTCATGAGTTGGAGAAAATCTTGTCAGTGTTTTGTTCTCTAGTGCAGGTACATTGTGGCCAAACAGAGATGATGTATGATAGCGTTGCTGTACAGGAGTTTTAAAAGTTTTATACTGGAAAACAATAGCCTCTTATTAAATAAAGCTAAATAAGGAGTAGTACATTTTTATTATAATGCAGTAAATGTAATTTTGAATGACTAATGAAATGCAATTTTTTCTTTTCCTGAAGCCCTTGTGATCTTCTTTTCTTTGAATGAAAGTATCTTGCTGATAGTAATTCAACAATTAATTGCTTGGCTTGTGCAAGGCACTGTTCTGGGTGGGCTATGAATTTATGGAGGCAGGTCCTGCTCTCAGTGGATTGTAGTCAGATGGATGGTACCTTACAGGAATATCTGAGAATCCATGTAATGAGGAAGAGGAAAAGTACAGACTGAAGCTGAATATAGTTAGAGGGGAGAGGCGTCACTTCTAGGTTTCAGAGAACCTTCTGAATGAAGTGATGCTTGATCTTGTGCTGAAAGATGGTGAAGTTTGAATGTGTGGGCTGCTGAAAGGATTAAGGGAAACAGGAGATAGAGGTTGTGTTTTGGGAAAGGGGGTGATTCAGCTGGGCTGGAAGATGGGCTCATACCAGACAGCAGTGGATGTAAAGACTGGGGAGTGGTTCAGGGCAGAGGTTACTGCCCAACCTTGGAATGAGAAGGGCGTTTGCTGGCCTTAACCCGTGTGTCATTTTGGACTGTGCACTTAGCTTGTTTAAAACCCAGTTTCCTTATCTATAAAACAGGCAAAATTAAACATCTTAGGAGTTTGTGAAGCTTAGGTAGATGAATGTGGATGTTTTTCCTCTTTCCTGGCACATAAAGTCAGTAAATGGCAGCAGCTATGAGTGATATCAGTAGGCTGGATGATAGGGGAGCTGTGCAGAACCAGAGGAAGCAGCATGGACTTATCCAGGGCCCTGGTCTGCTCATTCAAAGCCTGACAGTGGCGTCTGTTACACTCTGGTCTGTGGTGGGCACAGTCAGTGGCACTAAGAGGCTATTGAAATAATTCAGGGATGAGCTGATCAGATCTGAAAACCTAGGTTAAGGTAGAAGAAACACAGGTCTGATGCCAGAAACAGTAGGGCCTCTGGCTGCCAGGACTTACTGACTTGTAGATAAATGAAGATGAAGAAATAGAGAACAAAGCCCAGGTTGCTCTAAAATGTCCAGCAGTCTAGAAGGATGGAACTATAGTAAATTTGTTAAATAAGGGGACCTTGTCTGCTTCTGGGTGTTCTGTCTCCTCCCCAGTCCTGACTTAGAGAACAGGCCTCTGGGCTCATTTCGTGCAGGTTTTGGAGGACTCCTTAGAGGAGGCCCTGAGGGTATCCGAGATGCTGTTTCCCACTGGTCTCAGAGCATCCAGTTACAAGTCTCTTCACTTCTTGTGCAGTGATCTCCAAGAAAAGTTGAGCAGTGATTATAAAGTGTTCACATTGTTAGTTATCATTAGCTGATTGATCGATTGCTTAGAGAGACCAGACTCTGTTTGGGTTGGTGGTGTTCTACATTTGACTTTATTTTGGATTTATTTATTTGGAGTTTATTTTCACACAGGAACACAGGTAGGTATTCTGCCATCATAGATCATTGTTTCTCTGATCATTTTGTTGTTTTAGTGGCCAAGTCGTTTCCAGCTCTTTTGCGACCCCAGGGACTGTAGCCCGCCAGGCTTCTCTGTCCATAAGATTTCTCAAGCAAGGATACTGGAGTGAGTTGCCATTCCCTTCTTCAGGGGATCTTCCCAATCCAAGGATCTAACCTGCGTCTCCTGCATTGGCAGGCAGATTCTGTATCACTAAGCCACTTGGTTGTACTACTACCTCGTGGAATTGCATCCCTTGTTTCAGCTTTTACAAAAATCAGGTCTGTTTCAAGCACACAGTGTCCACTAGAGCCCTGTATGTCCCACACTTACTTTTAAAGAATTGGTGACATTGGTCTTTTTGGTGATTTAGTCACAAAGTCGTGTCCGACTCTTTGCAACTCCCTGCCAGGCTCCTCTGTCCATGGGATTTTCCAGGCAAGAATACTGGAGTGGGTTGCCATTTCCTTCTCTGTGTTGTTGTTGGAGTAATAATATTCAGTAACTTATTGAGTACTTCCTCAAAAAGTCCTTGTCTCCAGGCTATCAGGCTGGGGGTGGGTGACATTAGTTTACAAAAAACTTTCTGGCTGGAGCTAGGCTGGCCAACCTTTTGCTTTATCTTTGCCAGTCACATGGGTCTCTGTTGCATATTCTTCTTTGTTTTTTAAACCTTTAAAAAATGTAGCCATCAGTTTTAGCTCACTGGTCTCCCTCTGGGGCCATTGTCTGCAGAATTCTACTTAAACGTTTGATCTTTAATTTCATCACAAGCAGGCGTCCCATTTAATTACTTCATCGCTTCTGCTAAGAATGCTCAACTGATTTTGAAACTTACTTCACAGTTTTTTTGTTTGTTTGTTTGTTGTTAAAGATATCTCCTTTTTCTGCAAGGCTAGTATCTCTTGCAAGTGGATGCTGTAGCTGTACCATTACAGGCCCAAGAAAACACTGAATGTACTTGGGTGAAATGTTCTAGCAGATCCATAGCCATTGTCTAGATCAGAAAGGAACTTTATTTGTTCCTAAACATGTGTCATGAGGCATAATTGCTAATGTGATCCCATGTAATTGGTCCATTTTTTTTTTTGCTCTTACGTGAATCTGTGAGACATGTAGAAAAATCACTTTTCCTTCTAATTTAGGGCTTCAACTCTGGACTTCACTGCTGCTGCTGAGTCACTTCAGTCGTGTCCGACTCTGTGTGACCCCATAGATGGCAGCCCATCAGGCTCCCCCATCCCTGGGATTCTCCAGGCAAGAACACTGGAGTGGGTTGCCATTTCCTTCTCCAATCTAGTGGGTTATTATTCTTACTCTTCTTTAGGCATCTAGGGGAAAAAAGCAAAGCTAAAAACAAACCAATTTCAACATGTCTTATGTTTTCCTTTCTCTCCTGCCTTCCACCTTGTTCTCATGTTTGAAGGTTCCTGATACTGGGCTTTGCTGACTGTTCCACTCCCAGTGGGCCCCCCACCCCCAGGGTGGCAGGAGTGCCATTTTGCTTGTGACACACATGCTTCCTCTTCCCTCTCCTCAGGTGGCTCTGGTGTGTGACCATTCACACAAGCATTCCGTTTGTTTACAGGGTGCTGTCACCACTGTGAGGTCCTCCATGAATTTGGTGACTGATGGCCACGGACGCCCTTCAGTGCTCTGAGCCTTGATCAGAAACTCTTCTCTCTGTATCATGCTGGTGCTCAGCGGGTAGCCAAGCTGAAAATACTTTTCCCAGAAACATTCAGATGATATGGGAAGCACATTTGACAAAGAGAAACAGCAGCCCGGTTAATGTCTACTGTCTGTCCACTTTGGTGAGCATTGTTGGGAGGATCACAACTGTCGGGGGCTGGTTAAAACTCAGTTTCCTGTTGTTGGGCCAGGGTTTGAGTTTCTGATTCGGTGGGTCTGGGATAGCCCAATGTGTGCATTTCTACTGAGGTCCCAGGCCATGTTGAGAATCACAGATTCGAATTCTATGCAGCCTAATATATGTTTGATTAATTCCGTTTACCTAAAATTACTTTGCCCAACAGGTAAGTTATCAAAAGAGATTTATATATGGAAGCTAGAAAGATGGTACTGATGAACTGTTTGCAGGACAGCAGTGGTGATGCAGACAGAGAGAACAGATTTACACAGTGGGGAGGGAGAGGGTGGGACAAATTGAGAGAAGCATGGAAATATTTATATTACCATATGTAAAATAAATATCTAGTGGGAATTTGCTGTATGATTCCAGAAAAACATCTATTTCTGCTTTATTGACTATGCCAAAGCCTTTGACTGTGTGGATCACAATAAACTGGAAAATTCTGAAAGAGATGGGAATGCCAGACCACCTGACCTGCCTCTTGAGAAATCTGTATGCAGGTCGGGAAGCAACAGTTAGAACTGGACATGGAACAACAGACTGGCTCCAAATAGGAAAAGGAGTACGTCAAGGCTGTCTATTGTCACCCTGCTTATTTAACTTCTATGCAGAGTACATCATGAGAAACGCTGGGCTGGATGAAGCACAAGCTGGAATCAAGATTGCCGGGAGAAATATCAGTGACCTCAGATATGCAGATGACACCACCCTTATGGCAGAAAGTGAAGAGGAACTAAAAAGCCTCTTGATGAAAGCGAAGGAGGAGAGTGAAAAAGTTGGCTTAAAGCTCAACATTCAGAAAACAAACATCATGGCATCTGGTCCCATCACTTCATGGGAAATGGATGGGGAAACGGTGGAAACAGTGTCAGGCTTTATTTTTCTGGGCTCCAAAATCACTGCAGATGGTGACTGCAGCCATGAAATTAAAAGACGCTTACTCCTTGGAAGAAAAGTTATGACCAACCTAGACAGCATATTCAAAAGCAGAGATTGTTGCAAGTGAAAGAGGAGAGTGAAAAAATTGGCTTAAAGCTCAACATTCAGAAAACGAAGATCATGGCATCTGATTCCATGACTTCATGGGAAATAGATGGCAAAACAGTTGAAACAGAGTCAGGCTTTATTTTGGGGGGCTCCAAAATCACTGCAGATGGTGATTGCAGCCATGAAATTAAAAACGCTTACTCCTTGGAGGGAAAGGTATGACCAACCTAGACAGAACATTAAAAAGCAGAGACATTACTTTACCAACAAAGGTCCGTCTAGTCAAGGCTATGGTTTTTCCAGTGGTCACGTATGGATGTGAGAGTTGGACTATAAAGAAAGCTGAGCACCGAAGAATTAATGCTTTTGAGCTGTGGTGTTGGAGAAGAGTTTTGAGAGTCCCTTGGACTGCAAGGAGATCCAACCAGTCCATTCTAAAAGAGATCAGCCGTGGGTGGTCTTTGGAAGGAAAGATGCTAAAGCTGAAGCTCCAGTACTTTGGCCATCTCATGTGAAGAGTTGACTCATTGGAAAAGACTCTGATGCTGGGAGGGATTGGGGGCAGGAGGAGAAGAGGACGACAGGATGAGATGGCTGGATGGCATCACCGACTCAATGGACGTGAGTCTGAGTGAACTCCGGGAGTTGGTGATGGCCAGGGAGGCCTGGCGTGCTGCGATTCATGAGGTCGCAAAGAGTTGGACGCAACTGAGAGACTGAACTGAACTGAACATGTTCACATCCTATTTCCTCTTCCAAACCACAAACTCCAAAGGCCCAAGAAAGTACTATTGATTTTTTAAAATTTTATTTGACTGCTCCAGGTCCCAGTTTCAGCAGGTGGGATCCTCGTTGCCTTATGCAGGATCCTTAGTTGAGGATCAGGATCCAGGTTCCAGACCAGGGATCTAACGGGGACCCCTGCATTGCGAGCACGGAGTCCCAACTACTGGACCACAAGGGAAGTCCCTGATTTTTATGTCTTCCAATGTCTAACACATTTGCTTACATAAATTTCCTTAATCACTATTTGTTAAGTCCTTTAACACACCAATGTTGAGTTTCGTCAACAATTTGTGCGTCAATAAATAGCTTTCGGTTCAACCTACAAACACTGGGACTTTTGCCAGGAATTATGTGGAAAATTCTGAAAGAGATGGGAATACCAGACCACTTAACCTGCCTCTTGAGAAATCTGTATGCAGGTCAGGAACCTTTGCAAAGAGTCGGACACGACTGAGCGACTGAGCTGAACTGAAGGGAGCTCAACCCAGTGCTCTGTGACCACCTAGAAGGGTGGGGTGGGGTGGGGTGAGAGGTGGGAGGGAGATGCATAAGGGAGGGGACATATGTATACCTGTGCCTGATTCATGTTAATGTGTGGCAGAAACCAACACAAAAAAGCAGTTGTCCTCCAGTTAAAGACAAATACGAAGAGATTTAAACCACTGGAATAAGCAAGTTCTAGGCTTGCTTGGTGGTCATTTCATGGTTTATGAAATATGATTTCTGTAACCTGAGTCTTGATTCAGAGACAGAGCATTGTTGAAGTTAGGGGTGCAGAGGTGGAGCTGTGTTCTTGTTGAGGATTTGGGTGGCACTAGCTGTTGGATCATGGGTATTACTTCAGATGAAAAATTAAAACTTACAGGCCACTGCTGTGCTCTTGTTTAAGCCACTCTAAGGAGTTGGCTTTGTAGTGTTTACTTAAATACTCACAACCTAAAAGTTGAGAGCTGTGTTTTATAGGTGGGACTTTTTATAACTTTAAGCTGGGAGATAGCATCTCAAGTAATCCTGAGAGAAATGCTCCAAGGAGGCAAGGGTAGGAACCAGAGTATATGAAGTTCTGTAATGAAGTATAGGTAGTGTGAACATAAAAAATTATTGTTAAAGAAAACCAGATATCCCAAGTTAAGGAATTTAGTTCGTTTCTGTGTATGTGAAGATGTAAGAGTCTGGGCTCACTGAAATCATTCCTTTCATATGCATCTCAGCTATCCTGGTCCAGCATCCTGTATGTCTTCTCGTCCTGAACTCCCTTGGGGCTCACCTTCTGGAGTGGCTGCAGTCTGATCGCTGGTATTCTTTTCCTTCCTGAGTGCCCTTAGGGCTCACCAGCTCACATTGGGGGATGGCATTACTGATGACTGTGACATCCTTGTTTATTGATACAGCAGGCAATACTTCATTTCTCAGTGATAAGATCCTCACATTCTCTGCCTTCTGCTGGCCAGGGAGCCCTCATGTGGATGCCTGGAGCTGGACATGGGCTGGGAAAGCAGCTGCTGTCCTGTTCCCTCCACACTCATTTTCTTCTTGCTTTCCATGGCAGCTTCAAAGTCCAAGTGAACTCTGAAAGCAGCAAGAGTGTTCAGTTCAGTTCAGTCGCTCACTCGTGTCCAACTCTTTGCGACTCCATGAATCGCAGCACACCAGGCCTCCCTGTCCATCACCAACTCCCGGAGTTCACTCAGACTCATGTCCATCGAGTCAGTGATGCCATCCAGCCATCTCATCCTCTGTCATCCCCTTCTCCTCCTAACCCCAATCCCTTCCAGCCTCACAGTCTTTTCCAATGAGTCAACTCTTCACATCAGGGGGCCGAAGTATTGGAGTTTCAGCTTTAGCATCATTCCATCCAAAGAAATCCCAGGGTTGATCTCCTTCAGAATGGACTGGTTGGATCTCCTTGCAGTCCAAGGGACTCTCAAGAGTCTTCTCCAACACCACAGTTCAAAAGCATCAATTCTTTGGCACTCAGCTTTCTTCACAGTCCAACTCTCACATCCATACATGACCACAGGAAAAACCATAGCCTTGACTAGACAGACCTTAGTTGGCAAAGTAATATCTCTGCTTTTGAATAGGCTGTCTAGGTTGGTCATAACTTTCCTTCCAAGGAGTAAACGTCTTTTAATTTCATGGCTGCAGTCACCATCTGCAGTGATTCTGGAGCCCCCCAAAATAAAGTCTGACACTGTTTCCACCATTTCCCCATCCGTTTCCCATGATGCCATGATGTTCGTTTTCTGAATGTTGAACTTAAAGCCAACTTTTTCACTCTCCTCCTTTGCTTTCATCAAGAGGCTGTTTAGTTCCTCTTCACTTTCTGCCATAAGTGTGGTGTCATCTGCATATCTGAGGTCATTGATATTTCTCCCGGCAATCTTGATTCCAGCTTGTGCTTCTTCCAGCCCAGCATTTCTCATGATGTACTCTGCATAGAAGTTAAATAAGCAGGGTGACAATAGACAGCCTTGACGTACTCCTTTTCCTATTTGGAGCCAGTCTGTTGTTCCATGTCCAGTTCTAACTGTTGCTTCCTGACCTGCATATAGGTTTCTCAAGAGGCAGGTCAGGTGGTCTGGAATTCCCATCTCTTTCAGAATTTTCCACAGTTTATTGTGATCCACACAGTCAAAGGCTTTGGCATAGTCAAGAAAGCAGAAATATATTTTTTTTGGAACTCTCTTTCTTTTTCCATGATCCAGCGGATGTTGGCAATTTGATCTCTGGTTCCTCGGCCTTTTCTAAAACCAGCTTGAACATCTGGAAATTCATGGTTCACGTATTGCTGAAGTCTGGCTTGGAGTATTTTGAGCATTACTTTACTAGTGTGTGAGATGAGTGCAATTGTGCGGCAGTTTGAGCATTCTTTGGCATTGCCTTTCTTTGGGATTGGAATGAAAACTGACACTTGCAGTCCTGTGGCCACTGCTGAGTTTTCCAAATTTGCTGGCATATTGAGTGCAACACTTTCACAGCATCATCTTTCAGGATTTGAAATAGCTCCACTGGAATTCCATCAGCTCCACTAGCTTTGTTTGTAGTGATGCTTCCTAAGTCCCACTTGGCTTCACATCCAGGATGTCTGGCTCTAGGTGAGTGATCACACCATCGTGATTATCTGGGTTGTGAAGCTCTTTTTTGTACAGTTCCTCTGTGTATTCTTGCCACCTCTTCTTAATATCTTCTGCTTCTGTTAGGTCCGTACCATTTCTGTCCTTTATTGAGCCCATCTTTGTGTGAAATGTTCTCTTGGTATCTCTAATTTTCTTGAAGAGATCTCTATCCCATTCTGTAAGAGTGTTAGGATCCTTTTATGTCAGAATACTGTTTTACAGAAGAGAATGGCAACCACAGAAGTGAAAGGTTTGTTTGTGTCTCCTCTTGGCTAATTGTGATTGCATATAATGAGCAGATAATAGTGTGCCTTCTGAGGAAAAATGCACATATCTGCACTGTAAATATATTAAATGGAAAAATGTAAAATTTCTGACAGTAGGTTTTTAGTAAATGGTAGTCATTGTAGTTTTAAGGTTGCAAATATAATAAAGTTCTTTAGATTAAGCACACATGTAAACTTCTGCATTTTATTGGACTGAGAATTTTAATATAAAAACATCCTAAAGGAAGTATTGATTTTTAAAAGTTTTTAATCCCTGAAAATGTGGTCCAGTTGTGAAACAGACATTATCTCTGCTCCTTTGCTCCATAATGAAGTTCCAATGGCATTAGAATGTAGGTCTTCATGGACAGTAGTAAGATTACTCCCACACCAGAAAATGCAGGATCATGTATTTAAAATAAGCCTAACTTTAAAACGAAGTTGGAGACGTGGTTCTTTTAAATGAGTGTTCTGATCAATGGTTTCTTTCTTATTTCTGATTCAGCAATATGGTTATCATTTGCTGATCAATCGCTAAATCATATCTGACTTTTGTGACCCCATGGACTGCAGCTTCCCAGGCTCTCGTGTCCTTCACTGTCTGGTGGAGTTTGCTTCGATTCATGTCCATTGAGTTGGTGATGCTATCTAACCATCCCATCCTCTGTCATCCCTTTCTGCTTTTGCCTTCAATTATTCCCAGCATCAGAGTCTTTTCCAATGAGTCAGCCCTTTGCATCAGGTGGCCAAAAATTTTGGAGCTTCAGCATCAGTCCTTGCAATGAATATTCAGGGTTGATCTCCTTTAGGATTGACTGGTTTGATCTCCTTGAAGTCCAAGGGATTCTCAACAGTCTTCTCCAGCACCACAGTTCAAAAGCATCAATTCTTCCATGCTCAGCCTTCCTTATAGTCCAACTCTCACATGCACACATGACTGCTGGAAAGACCATAGCTTTGACTATATGGACCTTTGTCTCCAACGTGTTGTCTATATTTTAAAATATGCTTGTCTAGGTTTGTCATAGCTTTCCTTCCAAGGAGCAAGCACTTTTAAATTTCATGGTTGCAGTTACTGTCCACAGTGATTTTGAGCCCAAGAAAAGAAAATCAGTCATTGCTTCCACTTTTTCCCCTTCTAGTTGCTGTGAAGTGATGGGATCAGATATTGTGATACTAGTTTTTGATTGTTGAATTTTAAGCCAGCTTATTCATTCTCCTCTTTCACCCTCATCAGTAGGTTCTTTAGTTCCTCTTCACTTTTTGCCACTAAAGTAGTATTATCTGCATATCTGAGGATGTTGGTATTTCTCCCAGCAGTCTTGATTCCAGCTTGTCCTTCATCCAGCCTGGCATTTCGTGTGATATACTCTGCATATAAGTTAAATAAGCAGAGTGAAAATATACAACTCGATATCCTCCTTTCCCAATTTGGAACCAGTCTGTTGTTCCATGTCTGAGTCTAACTGTTCCTTCTTGACTGCATACAGGTTTCTCAGGAGACAGGCCAGATGGTCTGGTATTCCCATCTCTTTAAGAATTTTCCATGGTTTGTTTTGATCCACACAGTCTAGGCTTTAGTGTAGTCAGTGAGGCAGAAGTGGGTGTATTTTTGGAATTCTCTTTTTCTATGATCCAACAGATGTTGTCATTTTGATCTCTGATTCCTCTACCTTTTCTAAACCCAGCTTGAATATCTGGAAGTTCTCAGTTCATGTACTGCTGAAGCCTAGCTTGAAGTATTTTGAGCATAACCTTACAAGCATGTGAAATGAGTGCAATTGTACGGGTTGTTTAAACATTCTTTGGCATTATCTTTCTCTGGGATTGGAATGAAAACTGACCTTTTCCAGTCCTGTGGCCACTGCTGAGTTTTCCAAATTTGCTGACATATTGAGTGCAGCACTTTCACTTTTAGGATTTGAAATAGCTCAATTGGAATTCCATCACCTCTACTAGCTTTGTTCATAGTGATGCTTCCTAAGGCCCACTTAACTTTTCATTCCAGGATGTTTGTCTCTAGGTGAGTGACCACACCATTGTGGTATCCATGTCATTAAAACCTTTTTTGATTAGCTTTTCTTTGTGTTCTTGCCACCTCTTCTTAATCTCTTCTGCTTCAGTTGGATGCTTACCATTTCTGTCCTTTTTCTTGCCCATCCTTGCATGAAATGTTTTCTTGATATGTCCAATTTCCTTGAAGAGATCTCTAGTCTTTCTCATTCTATTATTTTCCTCTATTTCTATGCATTGTACATTTTAGAAGGCCTTCCATCTCTCCTTTATAGTCTCTGGAACTCTGTCTTCAGATGAGTATATCTTTCCCTTTGTTTGTTTCTTCTCACTCTTATGTTTGCCACAATTTGTAAGCCTCCTCAGGCAGCCACTTTGCCTTCTTACATTTCTTTTTATTTGGGATGGTTTTGGTCACTGCCTCCTGTATTGTACAATGTTACGAACCTCTGTCCATAGTTATTTAGGCACTTTGTCTACTAGACCTAATCCCTTGAATCTATTTATCACCTCTACTGTGTAATCCTAAGGGATTTGATTTAGGTCATATCTGAATGGCCTAGTGGTTTTCCCTATTATCTTCATTTAAGTTTGACTTTTGCAATAAGGAGCTCATGATCTGAGCCAGTCAGCTCCAGGGCTCATTTTTCCTGACTAATTGGGCTTCTCCATCTTTGGCTGCAAAGAATATGATCAGTCTGATTTTGGTGTTGACCATCTGGTGATGTCCATGTTTAGATACATCTCTTGGGTTGTTGGAAAAGGATGTTTCCTGTGACTAACATGTTCTTTTGTCAGAACTCTGTTAGCCTTTGCCCTGCTTCATTTTTTACCCTAAGGCCAAACTTGCCTATTATTCTGAGTATCTCTTGACTTCCTAATTCTGCATTCTAATCCCCTATGATGAAAAGGATATCTTTTTTTTTTTTTTTGGTGTTCTAGAGGGTGTTGTAGGTCTTCATGGAACTGGTCAACTTCAGCTTCTTTGGCATCAATGGTTGGGGGATAGATTTGCATTACTGTGATGTTGAATGATTTGCCTTGGAATAGAACCAAGATTATTCCATTCTTTTTAAGATTGCACCCAAATCCTGCATTTTGGGCTCTTATTGACTATGAGGGCTACTCCATTTCCTCTAAGGTACTCTTGCCCATGGTAGTAGACATAATTTTCATCTGAATTAAATTCGCCCATTCCCATCCATTTTAGTTTACTGATCCCTAAGATATGGATGTTCACTCTTGCCATCTCCTGCTTGACCATGTCAAATTTAACGTTTCATGGACCTAACATTTCAGGTTTCTGTGCAATATTGTCCGTTACAGCAGTGGACTTTACTTTCACCAACAGATGAATCCACAACTGAGTGTCATTTCTACTTTGGCCCAGCTGCTTTATTCTCTCTGTAGCTATTCGTAATCGCCCTCCACTCTTCAAATCAGTGTGCCCAGCTGGAGAGTGTATAACTCAAAAGTTTAACTTCTCTTTGCTCTTGTTGTCGGTTTATACAAATGTGGTTATAACTGTGCTTCCTTCTTTTAGATTTTGAATGACTTTGACTCCAGGAGTTTGAAATTTAAGTATATTCGATAATATGCTCTTAAAACATAACTTCGGTGTAGCAAGTTGGAAAAAGCAGAATTTTACATTTTACTGCTTTAGTACATGTGAATTCTGAAATTTTAAATTCTAGGTGTTAATCAGGATAGTAGTCTGTGGGAAATGCCACCTTTTTAAAAAAATTATTTATTTTAATTGGAAGCTAATTACTTTACAATATTGTAGTGGTTTTTGCCATACATTGATAATAATCAGCCATGGGTGTACATGTGTTCCCCATCCTGAACCCTCCTCCCACCTCCCTCCCTATCCCGTCCCTCAGGATCATCCCAGTGCACCAGCCCTGAGCACCCTGTGTCATGTATCAAACCTGGACTGGTGATCTGTTTCACATATGGTAGTATACATGTTTCAATGCTATTCTCTCAAATCATCCCACCCTCTCCCTCTCCCACAGAGTCCAAAAGACTGGTTTTCACATCTGTGTCTCTTTTGCTGTATCACATATAGGGTCATCATTACCATCTTTCTAAATTCCATATATATGCATTAGTGTACTGTATTGGTGTTTTTCTTTCTGACTTACTTAATTCTGTATAATAGGCTCCAGTTTCATCCACCTCATTAGAACTGATTCAAATGCATTCTTTTTAATGGCTGAGTAATATTCCATCGTGTATATGTACCATAGCTTTCTTATCTGTTCATCTGCTGATGGACATCTAGGTTGCTTCCATGTCCTGGCTATTGTAAACAGTGCTGTGATGAACATTGGGGTACACGTGTCTCTTTCAATTCTGGTTTTCTAGGTGTGTATGCCCAGCAGTGGGATTGCTGGGTTGTGTGGCAGTTCTATTTCCAGTTTTTTAAGGAATTTCGACACTGTTCTCCATAGTGGCTGTACTAGTTTGCACTCCTGCCAACAGTGTAAGAGGGTTCCCTTTTCTCCGCACCCTCTCCAGCATTTATTATTGTAGACTTTTTGATAGCAGCCATTCTGACTGGCATGAGATGGTACCTCATTGTGGTTTTGATTTGCATTTCTCTGATAATGAGTGATGTTGACATCTTTTCATGTGTTTGTTAGCCATCTGTATGTCTTCTTTGGAGAAATGTCTGTTTAGTTCTTTGGCCCATTTTTTGATTGGGTCATTTGTTTTTCTGGAATTGAGCTGCATGAGCTGCTTGTATATTTTTGAGATTAATTGTCAGTTGCTTCATTTGCTGTTGTTTTCTCCCATTCTAGAGGCTGTCTTTTCACCTTGCTTATAGTTTCCTTTGTTGTGCAGTAGGTTTTAAGTTTAATTAGGTCACATTTGTTTATTTTTGCTTTTATTTCCATTACTCTGGGAGGTGGATCATAGAGAATCCTGCTGTGATTTATGTCAGAGAGTGTTTTGCCTATGTTTTCCTATAGGAGTTTTATAGTTTCTTGTCTTACATTTAGATCTTTAATCCATTTTGAGTTTTGTGTATGGTGCTAGAAAGTGTTCTAGTTACATTCTTTTACAAGTGGTTGACCAGTTTTCCCAGCACCACTTGTTAAAGAGATTGTCTTTTCTCCATTGTATATTTTTGCCTCTGTCAAAGATAAGGTGTCCATAGGTGCATGGATTTATCTCTGGGCTTTCTATTTTGTTCCATTGATCTATATATCTGAATTTGTGCCAGTACCATACTGTCGTAATGACTGTGGCTTTGTAGTAGAGCCTGAAGTCAGGCAGGTTGATTCCTCTAGTTCCATTCTTCTTTCTCAAGATTGCTTTGGCTATTCTAGTTTTTTTGTATTTCCATAAAAATTCTTAAATTATTTATTCTAGTTCTCTGAAAAATACCATTGGTAGCTTGATAGGGATTGCATTGAATCTACAGATTGCTTTGGGTAGTATACTCATTTTCACTCTAATGATTCTTCCGATCCATGCTGCTGCTGCTGCTAAGTCGCTTCAGTCGTGTCTGACTCTGTGCGACCCCATAGACGGCAGCCCACCAGGCTCTGCTGTCCCTGGGATTCTCCAGGCAAGAACACTGGAGTGGGTTGCCATTTCCTTCTCCATTGCGTGAAAGTGAAGTCACTCAGTCCTGTCGACTCTTTGTGACCCCATGGGATGCAGTCTACCAGGCTCCTCTGTCCTTGGTATTTTCCAGGCAAGAGTACTGGAGTGGGTTGCCATTTCCTTCTCCGTCTGATCCATGAACATGGTATATTTCTCCATCTATTTGTGTCATCTTTGATTTCTTTCATCAGTGTTTTATAGTTTTCTATATATAGGTCTTTTGTTTCTTTAGGTAGATTTATTCCTAAGTATTTTATTCTTTTCATTGCAATGGTGAATGGAATTTTTTCCTTAATTTCTCTTACTGTTTTCTTATTGTTAGTGTACAGGAACGCAAGAGATTTCTGTGTGTTAATTTTATATCCTGCAACTGTACTATATTGATTAGCTCTAGTAATTTTCTGGTGGAGTCTTTAGAATTTTCTATGTAGAGGATCATGTCATCTACAAACAGTGAGTTTTACTTCTTTTCCAATCTGGATTCCTTTTATTTCTTTTTCTTCTCTGCTGTGGCTAGAGCTTCCAAAACTATGCTGAATAGTAGTGGTGAGAATGGGCACCTTTGTTTTGTTCCTGACTTGAGGGGAAATGCTTTCAGTTTTTCACCACTGAGGGTAATGTTTGCTGTGGGTTTATCATATATGGCTTTTATTATGTTGAGATATGTTCTTTCTATTCCTGCTTTCTGGAGGTTTTTTTTTTTTTTATCATAAATGGATGTTGAATTTTGTCAAAGGCTTTCTCTGCATCTATTGATAAAATCATATGATTTTTATATTTCAATTTGTTAATGTGGTGTATCACATTGATTGATTTGCAAATATTGAAAAATTCTTGCATCCCTGGGATAAATCAGTAATATTGGCCTGTAGTTTTCTTTTTCTTTTTTTTTTTTTTTTTGTGGCAGTAATATTGGCCTGTAGTTTTCTTTCTTTCTTTTTTTTTTTTTTGTGGCATCTTTGTCTGGTTTTGCTGTTAGAGTGATAGTGGCCTCATAGAAAGAGTTTGGAAGTTTACCTTCCTCTGCAATTTTCTGGAAGAGTTTTAGTAGGATATTTTTTTTTTGTGGCAGTAATATTGGCCTGTAGTTTTCTTTCTTTCTTTTTTTTTTTTGTGGCATCTTTGTCTGGTTTTGCTGTTAGAGTGATAGTGGCCTCATAGAAAGAGTTTGGAAGTTTACCTTCCTCTGCAATTTTCTGGAAGAGTTTTAGTAGGATAAGTGTCAGCTCTTTAAATTTTTGGTAGAATTCAGCTGTGAAACTGTCTCATCCTGGGCTTTCGTTTGCTGGAAGATTTCTAATTACAGTTTCGAGTTCCATGTTTGTTATGGGTCTGTTAAGATTGTCTGTTTCTTCTTCGTTCAGTTTTGGAAAGTTATACTTTTCTAAGAATTTGTCCATTTCTTCAAAATTGTCCATTTTATTCGCATATAGTTTCTGATGATAGTCTCTTATGATTCTTTGTATTTCTGTGTTGTCTGTTGTGATTTCTCCATTTTCATTTCTAATTTTGTTGATTTGATTCTGCTCCCTTTTTTTCTTGCTGAGTCTGGCTCATGGTGGTCAGTTTTAAAAGAACCAGCTTTTGGCTTTGTTGATTTTTGCTGTGGTCTCCTTTGTTTCTTTTTCATTTATTTCTGCCCTAATTTTTATGATTTCTTTCCTTCTACTAACCGTAGGGTTCTTCATTTCTTCTTTTTCTAGTTGCTTTAGGTGTAGAGTTAGGTTATTTATTTGATTTTTTTTCTTATTTCTTGAGATAAGCTTATATTGCTATGAACCTTCCCCTTAGCACTAATTTTACTGAATCCCATAGGTTTTGGGTTGTTGTGTTTTCATTTTCATTTGTTTCTATGCATATTTTGATTTCTTTTTTGATTTCTTCTGTGATTTGTTGGTTATTCAGAAGCGTGTTGTTTAGCCACCATATGTTTGTATTTTTAATAATTATTTTTCCTGTAATTGATATCTACTCTTACTGCATTGTGGTCAGAAAAGATGCTTGGAATGATTTCAATTTTTTTGAATTTACCAAGGCTAGATTTATGGCCCAGGATGTGATCTCTCCTGGAGAATGTTTTGTGTGCACTTGAGTAAAAGGTGAAATTCATTGTTTTGGGGTGAAATGTCCTATAGATATCGTTAGGTCTAACTGATCCATTGTATCATTTAAAGCTTGTGTTTCCTTGCCAATTTTCTGTTTAGTTGATCTGTCCATAGGTGTGAGTGTGGTATTAAAGTCTCCCACTATTTTTGGGTTACTGTTAATTTCCCCTTTCATACTTGTTAGCATTTGCCTTACATATTGCAGTGCTCCTATGTTGCGTGCATATATATTTATAATTGCTATATCTTCTTCTTGGGTTGATCCTTTGATCATTATGTAGTGTCCTTCTTTGTCTCTTTTCACAGCCTTTATTTCAAAGTCTATTTTATCTGATATGAGTATTACTACTCTTGCTTTCTTTTGGTCTCCATTTGCTTGAAATATCTTTTTCCAGCCCTTCACTTTCAGTCTGTTTGTGTCCTTTGAGGTGGGTCTCTTGTAGACAGCATATATAGGGGTCTTGTTTTTATATCCATTCAGCCAGTCTTTGTCTTTTGGTTAAGGCATTCAACCCATTTACATTTAAGGTAATTATTGATAAGCATGATCCTGTTGCCATTTACTCTGTTGTTTTGGGTTCGAGTTTATACACCTTTTCTGTGTTTCTTGTCTAGAGAAGATCCTTTAGCATTTGTTGAAGAGCTGGTTTGGCAGTGCTGAATTCTCTGAGCTTTTATTTGTCTGTAAAGCTTTTGATTTCCCCTTCATATTTGAATGAGATCCTTGCTGGGTAGAGTAATCTGGGTTGTAGGTTTTTCTCTTTCATCACTTTAAGTATGTCTTGCCATTCCCTTTTGGCCTGAAGAGGTTCTCTTGAAAGATCATCTGTTATCCTTATGGGAATACCCTTGTGTGTTGTCATTTTTCCCTTGCTGCTTTTAATATTTGTTCTTTGTGTTTGATCTTTGTTAATTTGATTAGTATGTGTCTTGAGGTGTTTCGCCTTGATTTTATCCTGTTTGGGATTCTCTGGGTTTCTTGGACTTGGGTGGCTATTTCCTTCCCCATTTTAGGCAAGTTTTCAACTATTATCTCCTCAAGTATTTTCTCATGGCCTTCTTTTTTGTCTTCTTCTTCTGGGACTCCTGTGATTCAAATGTTGGGGTGTTTGACATTGTCCCAGAGGTATCTGAAGTTGTCCTTATTTCTTTCAATTCTTTTTTCTTTTTTCCTCTCTGCTTCATTTATTTCCACTTTTCTATCTTCCACCTCACTTATCCTCTCTTCTGCCTCAGTTATTCTACTGTTGGTTCCCTCCAGAGTGTTTTTGATCTCAGTTATTGCATTATTCATTATTGATTGACTCTTTTTTATTTCTTCTAGGTCCTTGTTAAACATTCCTTGTATCTTCTCAGTCCTTGTCTCCATTCTGTTTATCTGTAACTCCATTTTGTTTTCAAGATTTTGAATCATTTTTACTATCATTATTCTGAATTCTTTTTCAAGTAGACTCCCTATCTCCTCTCTTTGTTTGGTTTGGTGGGCATTTATCATGTTCATTTACCTGCTGAATATTTCTCTGCCTTTTCATCTTGTTTAGATTGCTGTGTTTGGGGTGGCCTTTCCGTTTGCTGGAAGGTTTTGGTGCCTCTTTATTGTGGATGTTCCTCCCTATGGGTGGGGTTGGATGAGTGGCTTGTCAAGGTTTCCTGATTAGGGAAGCTTGTGTCTGTGTTCTGGTAGGTGGAGCTAGATCTCTTCTGTCCAGAGTGCAGTGAAGTGTCCAGTAATGAGTTTTGAGGTGCCTGTGGATTTGGTGTGACTTTTGGCTGCCTGTATTTTAATGCTTAGTGTTATGTTCCTGCATTGTGGGAGAATTAGCTTGGTATGTCTTGCTCTGAAACTTTTTGGCTCTTGGATGGAGCTTGGTTTCAGTGTAGGTATGGAGGCTTTTAGATGAGCTCTTGTTGATTAATGTTCCCTGGAGTCAGGAGTTTTCTGGTGTTCTCAAGTTTTGGACTTTGGCCTCCTGCCTCTGCTTTTCAGTCTTATTTTTACCATAGCCTCAAGATTGCTCCATCCATACCATACTGATGATAAAATGACTAGGTTAATGGAGAAAAGATTCTCCACAGTGAGGACACCCAGAGAGGTTCTCAGAGTTACATGGAGAAGAAAAGGAGGAGGAGGGAGATAGAGTTGACCAGGAGGAGAAGAGGGGAAATCAAAAGGGAAGAGAGCAGTCTAGCCAGTAATCAGTTCCCTATGTGCTCTCCACAGTCTGGAACACCCAGAGAGGTTCACAGAGTTACATACAGAAGAGAAGAGGGAGGAAGGAGATAGCAGTGGCCAGGAGGAGAAGAAGGGGGATCAAAAGGAAAGAGACAGATCTAGTCAGTAATCAGTTCCCTAAGTGTTCTCCACAGCCCGGAATACCCAAGGAGATTCACAGATTTGGGTTGAGACGAGAAGGGGGAGAGAGGAGATAGAGGTGACCTGCGGGACGAAAGGGAGAGTCAAAAGGGGGAGAGGGCAATGAAGCCAGTAATCACACTCCTAAGTAAAAATGGATACTGAGGATTGGATTATTAGATACAAAATTGATAACAAATACCAAAAAGCAAAGATTAAAAATCTAGAGTAGAGGTTAGACTCTCAAAAATACAATATTAAAAAAAAATCACAAAAATTATAAACAATATATATGAAATTTGCTTTAAAAATAGGGTCTTTTTTTGGCAAGGTAATAGTAGGTTATAAAAATGAAAATTAAAGGAGTAATAAAGAATTTAAAAATAAGGATGTTAAAAAGTTTTAAAAAATGATGAAAGTAAAATATATCTAGGAATATCTCTGGAGCTGTTGAGAGCAGTGTGGGGTCAGTTCAGTTTCAGATAGTTCCTTGTTTCAGCTTTTACTTCTTCTCAAGGTCTATAGGCCGCTTCCAGTGTAGTTGGTGCTATGTACAAGGTTTTAATCTGTTGCACCTGTCACTTCCAAAGCAGTTCCCTCTTTGTGTATTTTGGCTTCCTCTGTTTGCAAGTCTCTTCAGTGTCTAATTTCTACCCTGACACAAGGGGGCGAAGGTGGTCATTTATTTAGGCTTACTTGTTCAGTTGTGCTATAGGGAGGGAGGAACACTGCAAACAAATGTTACTGGGTGTGCGGGGAGTGCTCACAGTGCCTGGGCCACACTGAGTTTGCCCCTGCTCATGGCATGTGTGCTTTCCCAGTCTATACCGCTCAGGCTCCAGGTTGCTCTGCAGGGAAGCTGTCTAAAGTGGGCCCTGGGTTTCGTGCACTTCCCAGGTCTAAGCCGCTCAGGTTCAGGTTCTCAGGTACTCCACAAAGGCACAGACATGGTTGGGCCTGAGTTTTGTGCCCTTCCCAGGTCCAAGCAGCTCAGGTGACTAGGTGCTTGGCAAGTGCACTCTGCAAGTGGGCGGTATGTCTTATCACCTCCCCAGTTTCAGCCGCTTGGTTTCCTGGTTGCACAGTGGGAGCATCATCTCAGTTGTGCCATGTGTCTCCTCTGGGGAGCTGATCTCTGGCTGCGGCCCTCCTGGCAGATGTCAGCCGTCCAGGATCCCAGGAAGACTTCGTTAGCACCTGGGAACCTGCTTGCAGGATGCTGTCCGTGGGGCCGAGATTGCCCCTTGCCCTCCGACTCTGGCTGTTGCCTGTCTGCCTCTTTGCCTCCGGCTGGTCCGCAGCTGGCTAGCTCTCCTCTGGTATTCGCTCAGCCCTTTGTTCTAGGAGCAGGCTGGCCGTGCCTTAGGTTAGAGCTTTTCGCCAAAAAGTTCTCTCTCTCTCTTTTTTTTCTCTCTCTCTGGCTACCTCACAGTTTGGGTTGCTATCTCATGTTAGCTCCCTCAGATTGTCCTCAGGGCATTCAAGCCCTGTCCTTACCCTAAGCAGTGCAGTCCGCCCCTCCCTGTTCAGCCCCCGCTTGCTGGTGGCGGACTCCAGTGTCTAGGCTACTACTCTGCTGGGAGTTGCAGTTAGGTGTGTAATCTGAGGGGTTTTTTTTTTCCTCCTCCTGGTTATGTTCCCCTTTGAGATTCCAAAACTCCCCACAGACCTGCCAGTGAGAGGGTTTCCTGGTGTTTAAAAACTTCCTACTTCACGACTCCCTCCCCGGGACGGTTGTCCATCCTTAACTGTTTGGTCTCTCTTTTTATCATTGTAATTTGTCCTACCTCCTTTCAAAGACAATGGGCTGCCTATCTGGGTGCCTGGTGTCCTCCACCAGCATTCAGAAGTTGTTTTGTGGAATTTGCTCAGTGTTCAAAGATCTTTCAGTGAATTTGTGGGGGAGAAAGTGGTCTCCCCATCCTAGTCCTCCATCATCTTAGCTTGAACTTCAAATGCCTTTATACTTTGAAAAACTGATTAATCCTTACGCATTGTTTAAAAAGCCAGAGCTAAGAAGGAAAATTTTTCTGGGCTGATTCTAGTCAAAGGCAGTTTCACTTCATGTCAAATACAGATTATTTAAAAGTCCAAATAGTGACTTACTGTGTGGAGAATGTTGGATCTCACCAAAAAAGATACCCCACATCCAAGGGCAAGGAGAAGCCCCAGCAAGATGGTAGGAGGGGTGAAATTGCTTTTAGAATCAAACCCCACACCTGCCAGAGACGCTCGGAGGGCTCCAACAAAACCTTGTGGGCACCAGGACCCAGAGACCCCACAGAGACTGAGCCAGACCTGCCTTTCAATGTTTCCTGTGGAGGTATGGGTCAGCAGTGGCCTGCTACAGGGGCAGGGGCTCTGGGTGCAGCAGGCCTGGGTATGGCATAAGCCCTCATGGAGGAGGTTGCCATTAATCCCACCATAGAGTCACCAGAACTTACTTAGGACTGGGGAAACAGACTCTTGGAGGGCACAAACAAAACCTGTGTGCACCAGAACCCAGGAGAAAGGAGCAGTGACCCTACAAGAGACTGACCCACACTTGCATGTGAGTGTTCAGGAATCTCCAGCAGAGGCCTGGGTGGGTGGTGGCCTGCTGCAAGGTCGGGGGCACTGAGTGCAGCAGTGAGCGCACAGGGCCTTTTGAAGATCACCATTATCTTCATTACCTCCACCATAGTTTGGTCTCAGATCAAACAACAGGGAGGGAACACAGCCCCACCCATCAATAGAAAATTGTATTAAAGAGTCACTGAGTGTGGCCCCACCCATCAGAACAAGACCCAGTC
>SJXQ01010733.1:116675-179548 GCA_006408695.1 Aepyceros melampus
GTCTAGGTTCGATGCAGGATGGAGGATGCTTGGGACTGATGCACAGGGATAATCCAGAGAGATGGTGTGGGGCGGGAGTGGGAGGTGGGGGTTGGGAGTGGGAGTTCTTGTACACTTGTGGCTGATTCATGTCGATGTATAGCAAAACGAATACAGTATTGTAAAGCAAAACAAACTAAAAAAAATTATTTAAAAATAAAATGCAAAAAAAAAAAAGATATGACACTGAAAGATGAACTTCTCAGGTCGATAGGTGCCCAATATGCTGGAGAAGAGTGGAGAAATAACGCCAGAAAGAATGAAGAGACAGAGGCAAAGCAAAAACAGCACCTAGTTGTGGATGTGACTGGTGATGGAAATAAAGTCTGATGCTGTAAAGAACAATGCTGCATAGGAACCTGAAATGCTAGGTCCATGCTGCTGCTGCTAAGTCACTTCAGTCGTGTCCAACTCTGTGTGACTCCATAGACAGCAGCCCACCAGGCTCCCCTGTCCCTGGGATTTTCCAGGCAAGAACACTGGAGTGGGGTGCCATTTCCTTCTCCAATACATGAAAGTGAAAAGTGAAAGGGAAGTCGTTCAGTCATGTCTGACTCTTCGTGACCTCATGGACTGCAGCCTACCAGGCTCCTCCGTCCATGAAATTTTCCATTGCTAGGTCCATGAATCAAGGTAAATTGGAAGTGGTCAAACAGGAGATGGCAAAAGAGAGCATCGACATTTTAGGATCAGTGAACTCAAATGGACTGGAATGGGTGAATTTAACTCAGATGACCATTATATCTACTATAATGGATAGGGAAGCCTGGTGTGGTGCAGACCATGGGGTCGCAAAGAGTCGGACGTGAGTGAGTGAGTGAAGTGAACTGAACTGGTCCTTGAGTGGGTGAAACTCTCTTCACACTTGTAGGCATGAACATACTCCAAGTGCTGCTCTGCACAAAGTATGTGATTGCAACTGCTCGTGCCTGGTCTGTTGACAGAAGACATGCTACTCTGCTGTGAGCATTTGGGGGCCTGATGCTGACCAGGGGTGAATACAGACTTGAGCTGGCTCAGCTGCCCTTGGTAGGGGTGTCCTTGGGCTCCCTCTCTCTGATGCCCACCCCACTGCCCCACCTCCAGGAGTGATGTCACAGTCCTACACCTGCAGGTACAGCAGCCTCATGCCTTCTTTCAATAGAAGAAGTAAAATTTGTGACAGGTAAGGGGATAAAAAAAGTGGTTTTTTTATTCTATTCATCCTTAATAATGCTTTGCTTTTCAAGGTTTTGCAATAGACAATTGAGCTTACCTAGTTGTGATGCAATCTTGCTTGAAAATGATAAAGGGGAAGGTCAAAAAGAGAATAGAATTACCGTATTGTCTGGTTGTTTTGAGTCTTTCATCAAGTCAGGCTGGAAAATACCTGGTGTTTTTGTTTTTGCCTATATGCTTGTGAAATGCCAAAGCAGATTGGTGGATGTCACCAGTATTTGGTCCAAATACTCTGTGTTAGGCAGTGTTCTCAGTGGTTAGGTGTATTGACTCACTAAATCCTCAAAAAAACCTCAAGAGGGAAATACTAATATTGTCTTCATTTTATAGATGAGGAAATTGAGGCTGAAAGGGCACTTGCAATAGATGACAAAGTAAAGTGACAGGTTTTAACACAAGGGCCTTCCTTCTAAGTTGGTACCCTTGGCTCTAGGCTACCCTGTAGCTTAATCTGTTACAGGGACTTCAGCTTCCAGCCAAGGTGGAGTTCTTTGCACCTCAAAGAAAATACTAGGCAATAAGTATGGGTAATCAGCGTTTAAAGAGGACCAAGACCTGAGACTGGAAACACGTGAGGGAGCCCTGTGGCGGTCCCTTAACTGCATGTGGAATTTCCCAACCATGGTGCAGGGAAAGGGGACAGGTGGGCTGAAGCAGGATCCATGATTGAGGGGTGGAGACCAAAGCCTGAATGTAGTCTTGTCCTCAGAGTTAGTGAAGTTCACGTGATCCTGTTGCTTCCAGAAAACATGAGAGATCAAAGTAGTTCCAACAGCACACCTGCTGGTAAACAATGCAGTGAATACTATGGTCCTTTGACACCCTACATTTTTGCTTTTTGTATAATAAACTGGTTCATCTGAGTCTTTTTGTTCTATGCATAGTTTTACCATCATCAGAGGACATCCTAGCAGATTCCATTTTAGGTGGTACAAGACTACACAGAAGAACTGTACAAGGAAGATCTTAATGACCCAGATAACCACAATGGTGTGATCACTCACCTAGAGCCAGACATCGTGGAGTGTGAAGTCAGGTGGGCCTTATGAACAGCTGGTGGGGGTGATGGAATTCCAGCTGAGCTATTTCAAATCCTAAAAGATGATGCTGTGAATGTGCTGCAGTCAGTATTCCAGCAAATTTGGAAAACTCAGCAGTGGCCCCAGGACTGGAAATTGTCAGTTTTCATTCCAATCCCAAAGAAAGGCAATGCCAAAGACTGTTCAAACTACTGCACAGTTGTACTCATCTCACATGCTAGCAAAGTAATGCTCAAAATTTTTCAAGCCAGGCTTCAACAGTACATGAACTGAGAACTTCCAGATGTTCATGTTGGTTTTAGAAAAGGCAGAGGAACCAGAGATCAAACTGCCATCTGTTAGATCATAGAAAAAAGCAGGAGGATTCCAGAAAAACATCTACCTCGGCTTCAGTGCCTATGCTAAAACCTTTGATTGTGTGAATTACAATAAACTGTGGACAATTCTGAAAGAGATGGGAATATCAGACCACCTGACCTGCCTCCTGAGAAATCTATATGCAGGTTAAGAAGCAACAGTTAGAACCAGACGTGAAAAAGCAGACTGGTTCCAAATTGGGAAAGGAGTACTTCAAGGCGCTATATTGTCACCCTGCTTATTTAACTTATATGCGGAGTACATCATGTGAAATGCCAGGCTGGATGAAGCACAAGCTGGAATCAAGATTGCCTCGAGAAATGTCAATAACTTCAAATATGCAGATGACAGCACCCATATGAAGAGGAATTAAAGTGAAGAGGAATTAAAGGGCCTCTTGATGAAAGTGAAAGAGAAGAGCGACAAAGCTGTCTTAAAACTCACATTCAAAAATCTAAGATAATGGCTTCTGGTCTCATCACTTCTTGACAGAAGTTGGGAAAACAGTGAGAGACTTTATTTTCTTGGGGTCCAGAATCAATGCAGATGGTGACTGCAGCCATGAAATGAAAAGCTTTTCCTTGGAAGAAAAGCTATGACAAAACTAGATAGCATATTAAAAATCAGAGATATTACTTTGCCCACAAAGGTCTGTATAGTCAAAGCTATGGGTTTTCCAGTAGTCATGCATGGATGTGAGAGTTGGACCATAAGGAAAGCTGAGTGCAGAAGAATTGATGCCTTTGAACTGTGTTGTTGGAGAAGACTCTTGAAGAGTCCCTTCGGCTGCAAGGAGATCCGGCCAGTCAATCCTAAAGGAAACCAGTCCTGAATATTCATTGGAAAGACTGATGCTGAAGCTGAAGCTCCAATACTTTAGCCACCTGATGTGAAGAACTGACTCATTGGAAAAGACCCTGGTGCTGGGAAAGATTGAAGGCAGGAGGAGAAGGGGATGACAGGATGATATGGTTGGATGTCATCACAGACTCAATGAACATGAGTTTGAGCAGTCTCCAGGAGTTGGTGATGGACAAGGAAGCCTGGCGTGCTATAGTCATGGAGTCGCAGAGTTGGACACAACTGAGTGAGTGAACTGAACTGACTAGTTCAGTTTTCTCAACTTTGAAAATTCTCTTCCCTGTAATAGGTCCACTCAGACTAATTTACAGGGACCAATATATATTGTCACCCTGCTTATTTAACTTATATGCAGAATACATCATGAGAAACGCTGGACTGGAAGAAAAGCTGGAATCAAGATTGCTGGGAGAAATATCAACAACCTCAGATATGCAGATGATACCACCCTTGTGGCAGAAAGTGAAGAGGAACTAAAAAACCTCTTGATGACAGTGAAAGAGGAGAGTGAAAAAGTTGGCTTAAAGCTCAAGATTCAGAAAACGAAGGTCATGGCATCCAGTCCCATCACTTCATGGGAGATAGACGGGGAAACAGTGGAAACAGTGTCAGACTTTATTTTTCTGGGCTCCAAAATCACTGCAGATTGTGACTCAGCCATGAAATCAAAAGACGCTTACTCCTTGGAAGAAAAGTTATGACCAACCTAGATAGCATATTGAAAGACAGAGACATTACTTTGCCAACAAAGGTCCGTCTAGTCAAGGCTATGGTTTTTCCTGTGGTCATGTATGGATGTGAGAGTTGGACTGTGAAGAAGGCTGAGCGCCGAAGAATTGATGCTTTTGAACTGTGGTGTTGGAGAAGACACTTGAGAGTCCCTTAGACTGCAAGGAGATCCAACCAGTCCATTCTGAAGGAGATCGGCCCTGGGATTTCTTTGGAAGGAATGATGCTGAAGCTGAAGCTCCAGTACTTTGGCCACCTCATGCGAAGAGTTGACTCATTGGAAAAGACTGTGATGCTGGGAGGGATTTGGGGCAGGAGAAGGGGACGACGGAGGATGAGATGGCTGGATGGCGTCACTGACTCCATGGGCGTGGGTCTGGGTGAACTCCGGGAGTTGGTGATGGACAGGGAGGCTTGGCGTGCTGCAATTCATGGTGTCGCAAAGAGTCGGACACAACTGAACGACTGAACTAAACTGAATTCTGTTGTTTCAAAGCTTGAATAAGCTGTAACTGAGCAGTTTGGGGACTCCTGGACACCTGGGTTTTTTGGCTACGGGCTCTAGTTTGCTAACCCTCAACTTAGATTTTGAGACAGGTTTAACATAGTTGTGTTGTCGTTTTCTCCTGGAGATCAATTTAACCTAATTTGGTAAATTCGATTATTTTCAGGGAGGTTTATAGGATAGACATACAGATGATACTGGCCTGAGTTTTTTTTTTTTTTTTTTTTTAGGATTCAGTAAATTTGAAAAGTGTTTGTTACTCTTACGAAAGAACAAATATAAAGTAGTCACTGCTTTCAGTCTTTATGAATGCTTATGTTCATCTGAGATGGGGAAAAGAACAACAACCCCACAGCAGACCTGAAAACTGTCCATTTGAGAAGAGCCAGCCTGCGGGGAGCTCCAGGAAGAGCAGTCTGGCTGCTGTCAGTGGCCTGTGAGCCTGAGTGATGTATGTGCTGAATTAAGTGTTTGACTTGGAATTTGGGGAAGTACACGGACATCTGAATACTGGGTGATCTCCTAAAGGTAGATACGATTGGTACAGAGGCAGTGCCCTGTGTACCTGTGTCCAGTGGGTTCCAGGGGCCTAGTGGTGCACAGGCAGCAGGTGAGAAGAGTCTTGGCAGGAGATGCCTGCAGGTTGGCGCACACCGTGCCAGGTGGTAGGCTTTTCCTAAGGTTATACACAAGTCTATGTGAATCATGACTGTATTTATTCCTTGTAAACAGTCGAAAACCACCAGATGGCTCTTTTTTCTTCATCACTGCTGATTCTACTCTTCTTGGTCTGTCATGATTATATTCAGTCTTCAACCTTCTCAGCTTCTAGAATGTTCCTGGGTGGACTATTTATTAATGAAAATTTGAAAAGCTAGTTGGAAGCAAGAGAAAATGGCTTGAAATACATTTAAGTGAGGAAAAATTCTGCAAAACTGTTCATACAAATTGTGCTGTAAATGTTTAAAATAGAACATTAGCAGTTAAACGATGTTTTAATTTAGAAGTTCTCTGGGGATGCCAATTTAAAATTACAGCCGTAATATATACATATGTATATAGTGTAAAAAGAATGAGTGTGACTGTTAAAAATCGAATTTTGTGTGTTTGATAAGAGATTTGACAGTTTATCAGGTAGGAGTCCCCAGCTTCATGTTTCATATACATGAAACAAACTGTAAAAATGATAAATCATATTTCTTTACAAAAAAGTGACTTATTTTCTTTAAATTTTGAACCTTTGTAGATCTTAAAATAGTTCAGTTGCAAAAATATTCATAAGGAACTTTGTCAAGTGCACATTTGTTGCGTTAGTTCTCAAGTGAGCTCAACTTTCTGGAGAGAATTGTTGCTTCTTAAAGTTTATTCTGTTGATGATGATGTTGACCAGAGAGAATTCTTTAGCTCTCTGATGCCTCTCTATATTCTCAACATCAGAAAGTAGCCTATTGCACTCCTTTTGTAGTGGGACTTAACTATTAGGATTATTGTTGAGAACCTTGGGAAAGGAAAAGAAAACTTGAGTAACAAAAGATGTAACTGATTTCATGCAGTAAAACTTATTCTTTGTTGAAGTAATGTTCTTCTGAACTAAACTTTCAGTTTATTGTTGATTTTCAAATTATAATCTTGATTGTCTGGTTTCTCTGCCCACAGTCCATTAAAAGAAGTAATTAGAAAGAGCACATGACCTAGCAAGTGGGCAGGGACACAAACAGCAGCAAGAAGTATCCTCAGATACCTCAGAACACCTGGCAGACTGTGAAGACTTCTCCATATTGGTGGCAATGTGTGGGTGTGTGGTCTTGATAATATCTAGAAGAGAATAAAGCAGAGTCTCTCAGGAGGGAAGAACATTCGTGAACTTACCAGTAGTTCCAACCCTGTTTCTGTGGAATCTTCCCTCATCTTTGGAATGAGGATTCTGCCCTTCCCAGCGGACAAAGTCTAGAAGGGCTTGTCTTTAGCTATTGTGGTTACTTAATTGTAGAGATGCCCTTCTCAGGGAGTCGGTCTTTAGGTTCAGTGTGACTCCAAGGACAATACTAGGATGTGAGCCAGGGCTCTGGGTGCAGGATCTGGGGAGATTTAAAGTAAAGGCTGGGCCGCCAGCTTGTCACCCTTCTGTCTGAGTGCTCCCATTGCAATAGTTAGATGGTAATCTCCAGGAAAAGCTAAATAAAAAAAAATGTAAAAACAAGCCTTGACAAATACTTTATGATGTTGGTCAAGTTTAAGAGCTTTAGGTGTTGAGACTTTGAAATAAGAAGCCCTGTGAGGCACAGGTCTGCCAGTAAATGAGCGAGAGTACATACGCACTTGCACCTGTGCAGGAACGTCTCCTCCAGGGGGTGGAATCCCTGACCAGAGGTTGGTTGTCAGTCTTGTTTTGGGAGACTTTCATCCAGCAGGATAATTACCTCCTCTTGTCATTTGTGAGCCATCCCTGCCTCAGAAAATGGACACACACACATGAAAAAATACCAAAAGTGACTGGTGGTGGCTGTTGATAGGAACCGGTGTGGTAAAAGTGTGTGTTAGTTGCTCAGTCGTGTCCAGCTCTTTGCAACCCCATGGGCTGTAGCCTGTGTCTGCCCATGGAATTTTCCAGGCAAGATTATCGGAGTGAGTATCCATTCTCTTCTCCAAAGGATCTTCTGGACCCAGGGATCAAACCCAGGTCTCCTGCATTCCAGGCAGATTCTTTACCATCTGAGCCACCAGGGGAGCCCCGCCCCCCTCAGTGTGGTAATTAACATTTTCTTAAATTAGCTGATCGTTTTGGAAGTTATTGAGTGTTTACATATGTCAGTTACTGATTTTTTTAGCAAAGGGAAAGTTAACTTTGAAACTGGCCTGAGAACCAGTAGCATTTCAAGGAAACAGTGACTCTTCTTCAGTAAGATTGATTCAAGGACTGATTGCCAGGAAGTGGGACATTTGAGAAGCCTGCATGCCGGTGTGTCAAGTGGTTTAAGAATTCAAATCTTGATAACTCTTAATTAACAGTGAGGTAGGTGTTCTCCTTGAAAAGATTAGTGTTTGTAGGACTCACATGTCACTGTGGCTTTTTGTTTGTTTGTATCCTGTTTCAGCCACTGATTGCTTTGTCTTCCAGGCCTCTCCCTTCCCTGAGTTCCCGCTCCACCTCCTGATGTTGCCTCTGAGGCAGTGCCCTTCCTTTGTGTGTGTGTGCCCTCTCCTCACAGGTGTTAGTCTCAAAGGAGCCCTGCCTGTGCCCTGCACACAGTAGGTGCTCAGTAACCACTTGCCTCACAGGGCTCTGAGCTTCCAAAAATGGTAGTTGTCTGGATTCCAGAAGCCTTAGTCATGACAGAGATGGGGCACTGATGGACTGAGGCTGCCAGCAGGGAGGGGAATTTAGTCAAGGGCATAGATAAGAGTCACGTTTTCTGTGTCTCTGGTCATTGGTCCAGTGAGTGGATGTTTCCTCTGGTGTGGTGAGGCTTCCATGTGGCACACCCGGGGCCCAGCTCCTACAGGCCTTTAGCTACACCTGCTTGTCTGCTGCCTCCCTGCTGTTGTGAGGGGATCCCCTGAGGTGGGGGCTAAACATGCTGGAGGGCGTGGGGACAGGAGGGTCCGGGGACCAGGGTGCATGGGCACCAAGACAGGAGGGACACCATGAGCCGCTTCACTGGCAGAGTCGTGAGCTCATATTGTTCAGGGGATTTCTCCTGCTGGAACTTTCCCCAAAGGACAAAGTGAAATCTTGGCTTTCGGGCTGCTGCTGGAACTTTGTATAGGATTTGCTGTTGTTGCTATGAAGGTGCCAGTTATCCTGGCCATGTCAGAGCATCTGGGGCTCTGGCACGGTGGCACTTTTTTGGGGCTAATATGTTTCCTCCTGAATTAAAAAGCCTCTGGCTGATGCTGTAGGGGAGGAAAAGTGATTTTCCCTCTACCCTTCTGAGTTCTTAACTGAGACTCCTGTGATTAAGACTGATTAACAAGAGAAAAACATAAGTTTATTAACTTTCATATCTCAAGTTCAAATGAGGGATACCCAGGGGGAAATGAGTGACTCCTGTGGCTTAGAATTCACACATGAAAACCACCCTAACAAACAGGCGAAGGGAAGGTGGGGAGTCACTCTTAGGGCAGAGGAAGAAATTTTAGGGGAGGTGAGGGGCTTGGGAGGATGGGTAGAGCATGGCAGTTTGTGACAGAGTCTGTCTGCGTCTGGGGCCACTTCTCGGCTCCTCTCCTGGGACAAGTCAGTCTTCTGGTGGTGAAGCTGCTGGGGAGGAGACTTGTGATACCAAGTTCCTATGGAGACTCTGTGTTCTGGCAGATGAGGGGGTTCAGGCAGAGCCCCCTCTGCACCGGCTGCCCTTCGGGTGCCTCCCGCTCAGGACAGTCCGTGCACCGAGCAGCACCGAAGCCGGCATGTCCCGAACTCCTGCAGCCTTGCGTGTGCTGCTGCCCTCCTTGCTGAGGACCTTGTGTAGGAAGCTCAGAACTTGCTCTGGGTTTTTGCAGTCCTCTTCTGGCTCTTGCTTCTGAAGTCCCCCCTAAACACCAGACCATCTAGGCTAGGCTGTTTTCCCAGTTGCTTGTCATCTCCAGCATCTGGTGGTTCAGACCAGACACATCACTGCCTGAGATCTGATCAGCATAAAATATGATCAGTGCTATCACACCCAGTTGATTGTAATTCTAGAGAAGAGGAAAAATTTTACCCTTAATTAGCTTGTGTGAGCTCATAGATACAAATGTGTAATTCCTATTTTACTTTCTTTAAAGTCTCTTTCAGACTCTGTCGGAAATCCTAGGTTTTGTTCAGTGCTTTACTCTCCTTCTTACCAAGGAGGAAATTGAAGAAAGAGATAAGTAACTTCCTCAGGGTCTCAGTGAATGCTCCTGGAGAGCTGGGTCTTCTCCTGGCAAAGCTGGGGCTTTTCCTGGTTCTTCCCTTCACCTCAGTAACAAGACAGCCTCAAAGGGGAGTGTGTTACCCAGGTGGAACTGTTAAATTGGTCAAGTGGGTTATCTGACGTTTGTCATTATTTTGTTCCAATGTTGCCTGAGTTAACTTAGAAAAACAATATTTCCCAGAGACAAAGTTAAGGCCCTCCTACCTTTGCATAACAGTGGAATTCTTTGTGCTAAAGTGTTTTCTGTAGAGTGACCATTTGTTGATAGAGGAATATCCCAGAGTTTCAGAGCTGGGAGAGACTTAATCATCTTCATGCCATACAGGTAACCATCTGGCAAATCATTGATCTCTGAAACATTAGCTTATGCTTACCTGTGTCAGTGACACACCTTAAGGTATCAGGTTCACATTGAGCAAGAGTGACATCCTTGACCATGGCGGTCTGCCAGACAGAGCCTGACCATGCCTTGACCCTTGGGCCCAGCCAGGCTTGTTCCTGCCCTTGCCCCTTGTCTGAATCTCTGGGTGTTTTGTCTTTAAATTTCATCAGCTCAAGAGTTGTCTTGAGGACTTAATCTGAAGTGATAACTCCAGGCACCATCCTCTTAACCCCAGCAATTACCAGTATTGATCTTTTATTGTTTCTATTTCCCCTCCTTGGCTCCTTCCTTCCTCCAGAATAGAGACACTCTGAGAGCTGTTCTCTGTCCTATAATAGTGATGAGTTTGTAGGGTCATCTGATAAACATTTATAAGAGGATGTGTGACACAGTCATTTCTTAGTAAAGAACTATTTTCCAGAATTCTGTGTGTGAGCTCAGGCTTTATTTGTATTAAGGCTGCCCTATTTCTGCTGGCTTATAAGTAACCAAATTATGGATTGAGGACTTTGAAATGCATGTGTGTCTGTGTGTGTGTTATAGTGTCAGTGTATCTAAAAGGAATACTCACTTCTGGAATAGTGTAAATGATGGAAGGTAGAAAAAACTGTTTCATAGGGCAAAACCCCCCAAGAAAACTGCCTTATTAACCCTCTGCAAAGGATATCTAGAGTAAACACTGAAAACAAATGTTTTCATGAAAAGCCAAACCAAACAGTGAGAACTTGTTAGAATTATGTGTAAATAAAAAGCAGTACCAAGAATCTTTGCATAAAGGGTCATTTCACAGAACACTAGTAATTTACCCCAGCTCCCCTCTGCTAATGAAGATCTTTCGCCCAAATGTTGGCAGATGACAGGGGGCTTACCGTGACCCATCTCCTGGTCACTCATGTCCT
Source organism: Aepyceros melampus (assembly GCA_006408695.1). Taxonomy (NCBI): domain Eukaryota; kingdom Metazoa; phylum Chordata; class Mammalia; order Artiodactyla; family Bovidae; genus Aepyceros; species Aepyceros melampus. Next base: position 127,604 of record SJXQ01010733.1, read on the forward strand.
GCTGATGCGTTTGCTGCAGGGGCCGATTCTGAACTCTGGTCGCTCCCGTCTCCCACCCTCTCTGTGTCCTGTCCACGGCTGTGTGCCCTGGGTAGAGGGGCCTAGAGTCTCCCCAGATTTTTTTATTCTAGGAAGGCTATGATGGTTCACCTCTTCAAATTAATTTAGACCAAGAGTAATACAGAGTCATGCAGATGAGTACTGTCTGCAGTATGGTAGTTTACAAGCACAAAATTGTATCTTTCTTTATACATATTTCTGAATAATAGAGGTTGTGAGATTTGGGGGTAAATTTTTAGTGTTGTATGAAGCATAACAGATTAAATTATGCAGATGGCTCACACCTTCTCATTTCAGGTAACAATAAGTAAGGTACAGAGTTTTGTGTTGGCTGTTAACCTGGTAATTTTCTCTGAGCCCATTTCTTAGTAGAGAGAATGAAGGGAGTTTTTCCTGTCCTGTTTGCTGTTGCTAGGGAGCCCCAGCATCTGGCCCAAGTTCTCAAGTGTGATTTGGTTTTTTTATATTTAATATTTTTTTTTCTTTCTCCATGGGATCTTCCTAATAGTATGTCTTACAACAACATGGATTATCTTTACAATTTATAGAAAATTGTATGAGGAAAAGAGTAAACCAAGAACTGCCTTAATCTCAAGCAATATTAGGCGCCTCTTGAAGCACTTCTGTTACTTCAGTCCTGGCGTGTAATCCAGCTGTGCTGGCAATGGTGCCGGCCCTGGGTCAGCCCCGGGGATGGAATGCTGCCCGAGAGCATTTGCTCTCCCTGCCTCAGGCTGCTTGCTCGTGCGTTCTCTCTCTCTTTCTCGTTCTCTCTCTCGTTCCCTTTTCATCTCTGTCTCTCTCCCTGTCTCCTCAGCTCTCTAACTCTCTTTCTTTATCTCTCTGCCTTTCCCTCTTCACCTCTCCATCTCCCTCTCTACCCATCTCTCTCCATCTCTCTTAGTAGACTGTCTTTGTCCCCTTCCCACTATGGCACAGGACCAGACTCTGACACATCCCAGCTGTCCCTTCTTAACACTTGGCTGGAAACCTAGAGGGAAAGAGCCCAGTTACTACAGAAATACAGGGAATTTTATGTGGACTACTTTTGTATCTTGTTTTTCACTTTAATCTAAGTACAAAAGGCAAGTGTCAAAACAAAGTCACTATTATTTATGCTTGCATCATCTGAATCTGGAGCCTTCCGTTAGAGCTCCAGTGGCTGCTAGTGCCTTATACTGAGCCTTCTGGTTTTCTTGGTGACAGTCCTTCCAAACGTTTAGAAGTTCCACAGGATTCACTGAGGAAATAATAGCATGGTCTCTGATAAAAATTTTAGATCCTGTTTAACAACAGTTTTTCAGATTGTCCATGGGCAAGTCTTTGGTTTAATAAATATTTACTGCTGGTCTCTGCTGTGGCTGGAAATTTAACAGAGAGAAGGCACAGCCAGTGTACTGAGAGGCAGGTGGAGGGCTGGTATATGTGATGGCATGTTGGGGCTACAGGGGGAACAACCAGTCTTGATGGAGTGAGCAGCCAAATACAATGATTAGAGTTTGGAGAATTTCCACACAGATGCGTGTGTATCTGTGCATCAGTTCAGTTCAGTCGCTCAGTCGTGTACAACTCTTTGCAACCCCATGGACTGAAGCATGCCAGGCTTCCCTGTCCATCATCAGCTCCCAGAGCTTGCTCAGACTCACATCCATCAAGTCGGTAATGCCATCCAGCCATCTCATCCTCTGTTGTCCCCTTCTCTTCCTGCCTTCAATCTTTCCCAGCATCGGGGTCTTTTCCAATTTGTCAGTTCTTTGCATCAGGTGGCTAAAGTATTGGAGCTTCAGCTTCATCATCAGTCCTTCCAGTGAACATTCAGGACTGATTTCCTTTAGGATGGACTGGCTTCATCTCCTTGCTGTCTGAGGGACTCTAAACAGTCTTCTCCAGCACCACAGTTCCAAGGCATCAGTTTTTCAGTGCTAAGCTTTCTTTATGGTCCAACTCTCACATCCATATGTGACTACTGGAAAAACCATAGCTTTGTACAGACCATTGTGGGCAAAGTGATGTCTCTGCTTTTTAATGTGGTGTCTAGGCTGGTCATAGCTTTTCTTCCAAGGAGCAAGCGTCTTTTCATTTCATAGCTGCAGTCACCATCTGCTGTGATTTTGGAGCCCAAGAAAGTAAAGTCTGTTACTGTTTCCACTGGTTCCCCATCTGTTTGCCATGAAGTAATGGGATCAGATGCCATGATCTTAGTTTTCTGAATGTTGAGTTTTAAGCCAGCTTTATCATTCTTCTCTGTCACTTTGATCAAGAGGCTCTTTAATTCCTCTTCACTTTCTGTCATAAGGGTGGTGTCATCTGCATATCTGAGGTTATTGATATTTCTCCCTGCAATCTTGATTCTAGTTTGTACTTCATCCAGCCCAGCATTCGCATGATGTACTCTGCATATAAGTTAAATAAACAGTGACAACATACAGCCTTGATGTACTTCTTTCCCAATTTGGAACCAGTCTGTTCCATGTCCAGTTCTAACTGTTGCTTCTTGACCTGTGTACAGATTTCTCAGGAGGCAGGTCAGGCGGTCTGGTATTCCCATCTATTGAAGAATTTTCCACAGTTCGTTGTGATCCACACAGTCAATGCTTTAGTGTAGTCAGTGAAGCAGAAGTAGATGTTTTTCTGAGATTCTCTTCCTTTTTCTATGATCCATTGGATGTTGACAATTTGATCTGGGTAGCGGTGTATACCTACCCATGTAGGATCATATGGTGTACTTTGCAGACTGCTTTTTTTTTTCACTTAACATTATATTGTGAATGTTTTATCATGTTTTAAAATATCCTATGGAAAAAAATCTGGCAAGCTTTGAGGTACTGAGAGGAGGGTAGTGTTCCTAGTATGTAAGGAGCTCAATGGGTGATTCTGGATGAGACTAGAAGGATGGGCAGGGGCCAGTCACACAGGGCCTGGAGCCTGTGTGTATCAGTTAATGTGGCTGTGTGTCAGATTACCTTCAGACAACCAGCGTTCACTGTCACACTGTTTCTGTGGGTCACAGGTTCATAGCAGCCTTGCTGCACGGGTGGTTCTGGCTGTGCTCCTCTTGTTGTGGTCCCAGTGCTGGCCAGGTTGTGCTTATCTGAAGGCTTGCCTGGGGCTGGGGATCCTATTTCCAGGATGGTACCCTCACAGGGCTGTTGGTGGTGGTGGTAGGCCTCAGGGCCTCATCCCTGGCCTTTCCCAATTGTGGAGTGGCTGGCCTCCCCAGAGCCAATCTGTAACGATGTGGAGGGGCTATGCAAGAGTGAGCACCAGGAGTGGGTCCTTCCTGCAGCTGGCTCCTCTGCTGTGTAGGACTTTGGGCATTATCTTAAAGTGGAGCCTTGGAAGGATTTTAAATGGGGAATTGATATAATCTGACTACAACATAGAGAATGAAAGGGAAAGTGACAGGTGTTTCGGTGCTGATTGCAAAAATCAGATCAGGATGCTTCTCAGGGAGAGGAAGGAAAGTGCTGTGACTGGGCCAGGCTTTGTGCGAGCTTTTGGGGTGGGTCACAGGATTTGTTTCTTGTCTTGGTTGTGGTTAGAAGGTTCACTTTAAAGTAATTTGTTAGGGCATACATTGGTTTTGGGTGGTTTTCTATAATTGTTTGATGTTACAATAAAAAGTGGTCTTTTAATAAAGTGGGAGTGGGGGTTTGGGTGTGGCCTGTCCCAGTGACCCTGGCAAGAGGTAGGATGTCCTGAAGGGGAGTTGCAGCTGTGGACTTGTAGGAGGGCCATCAGGTGGGCAGATTCGTCTGTTTACCTGGTGGCGGGGCAGCAGGGCGTTGGGGAGACTCCCGGGTGTGCTCTGGGTGCCAGCTGGATGGCGGTGTCACTTCTGAGATAGTTTTGTGAGGCACGAGGTTGACATTAGCCTGAGCAGGCTGAGTGTGTTCAAGTTCCTGGAGATCTTGCATGGAGATGGGCAGTGGTTGGTTGGCTGTAGGGACCTTCTTTGCAGGGAGAGTCTGGCTGGCGTGAGGACATGCATGGGGCTTGAGCTGGGGGAGAAGAAAGTGGCAGATTGGGGCAGAGCCTGAGCAGCAGTCTGGAGTAAAAAGGGCCAGGTGGGGGTGGGGGGTGCTGACTGCAAAGCTGAGGCACTGTTGCCTTCCGGAGTCCGACGCTTTCCTCAGAGGCCTGTTCTGAGTGTGCTCCCGTCATGTCAGGGTGGCGAAGGAGTTTGACAATGTGATAGCTTCTAGGAAGGCTGATGAGGAGGCCCTGAAAGTGACTGCATGACTTGTTGGCATCTTATGTTTGTTTCTTTAATTATTTTGCATTTCTGATAAAATAGTTGGATTTTGAAAGTAAGTGAAACAGAAAAAGTAAGAATGAGAAAGAATGTGGAATAGGCTCGATTGGATGCATCTCAGGGAGGAGTGGTGTGAGCAGCAATGAAATACTGATGTAAACATAAACTAAATTTGAGTATCGTGGGGAAAGAGGCCATGGTTTACCTTTAGTGGGCATGCATTTCTGCCTTCATTATCCTTATTTTCTGTGTTGAAATTGCTGTAGTTGATTGCAGGTCATTATTTTGAAAAATATGAAAAAAAAAAATCAGGGTAAATATATTAAATACAATCCTGGAGATATTTGTCTACAATCTCTTTGTGACATTTCTGTACCTTGATCTCCATGTTTAAGTAGGAAGCCCAGAGCATGTGTCTTTAATGCATAAGAAGGGCCATCTGCCTGTGTGATATAGCACGAGAATGTGTGTGGACATCATTCCCAGTTGCTGTCATGGGTGTCCAGGCACAATGAAGTGTCCGGGCACAGGGTCAGCACTGTCCTATCACAGGCCTGCCAGGATGTTGTGTCCTGGTTTTAAGGCCTAAAGTAGTTGTCCAGGTTTTCCAGTTAGGAAAGGACGAAGTTGCTATGTCCCAGGGGTCTCCAGCCCTCCCAGGTCCTGTCTGTCCTGGGGCTCTCATGTCATTTGTACTTCCCCTCCACTGTCATTCCACTGTGCCCAGTTTTCAGAAATCACCTAGACACTTTGCTGTTGGTTCTTGCTCTGACTGGCCTTCTGGAGGCACACGCTTCTCAGGGAAAGCCTCTCTGCCAACTCTCAGTCCACGGTGGTCTCTCCTCAAAGCTGTGCTTCCTTTTTTTGGGTGGGAAGGGTCTAGTCTGCGCACTGAGAGCCCTCGTTCCGGCACCATTTCTAACAGCACATCCTCTGTTCTCTTGCCTGGTGGGGAAGCAGGAGGAGGAAGGATGCACAGGGCCTCATCCCCTTGTGTTTCTCAAGAGCTTAGGGCAATGGCAAGGGAAACCCATGTCGCCACTCCCCTGAATCCCTGGAATGTCACCTTGAGGTGGCAGGAAGTATGTAAGTTATTCAGTAGTAACTTACAGTCTCCCCTAACAGTGGTGCGTTTTATATAGATGACATTAGAATGTGGTAATTCATTATCTGATCAGACCAAAATTTAACAGCAAAAAGCAGGTCTCACTATAGATGTTACTTCCTCCAAGAAACAGTGCTTATCTATTACAAGTGGAAGTGACCGCTTCCTCTTCTTCCTAAAGTTCTTCCTAAGTAACCTTTTAAAGTTTCTCTTTGGTTCTGTGTTGTATTGTAGTTACGAGTGTGTGTATGTGTATAATTTTGTGTGTGTACTATCTTTTTCTTGAAGGTATGAACCAAATCTTACTCTTCAATTCCATAGCATTCGGTGCGAATACTTGAGACACTTGTTCAATGAATGAATGGACAAATGAAAACTACAGGTAGTGACTTGAAATTTTACGTGAATTCTGAATCATGCCATCCTTAAAATTTTGAACTCAAACTTCTGCTGTGTTCTGTGTAAGCTGGATTTTGAAAGCTATGACAAACCTAGTGTATTAAAAAGTAAAGACATTACTTTGCTGACAAAGGTCCATAGTGTCACACAAAGACACACCCTCCCTCCCTAGGTCCCAGATCCCTCACAGACGTGCCACAGCTGCTTCCGCCTGAGAACACCCACACATGGGAATTAGAGGAAGGTCCTTTCCCTCCTCAAAGCAAGAAAGCTTTTGAGAAGGTTAACAGAGCGAGGGGGACAGAGGAGAGAGCTGGCACCTGGGCAGGGAGGTGGAAGCTGAGGGAGCTGGAAGCCATGGTGGGTGTGAGTCAGGGGCCTGAGTTGTCTTTCTTCCTCTGTTACCAAATGTCCTGAGGATTTTTGTTTACTGCTACTGTCGTGATTATCCCAGATGCTAAAGGTATTTAAAAAAATATAGACAAGTGGAGGGGCCTTGGGATTTGAGGGGCCTAGAAGTTCAGGTTTCTGCTAACCCTTAGTGTGGGAGTAGAATGGAGATGCTCTGCAGATCCTTGTCTCACTTGAGATGAAGTCTGTGCAGATTGGACATGGTAACGGCTCTGATTATCTCATGTGGGAAGAGGGCCAACATCTGTAGCTTCAGTGTATGGGATGGTGCTGCTCAGTAGAACTCCGTACAGCGATGGAATGTGTTTCTGAGCTGTCCGCACATGGTGCTGAGCACCTGAAATGCAGTTGGTGCAGATGAGGAAGCGAACTTTAAATGTCATGGACTTTGAGCTCTGAGAGGCCAGCAGGGCTCTGGAAGGGAGGCCGGTGCTGGATAAGGTTGCAGTGTTGAGTTTGTATGTGGCTCCTGCTCTTAAAGGCAGGTGCTCTTGTTGTGTCTGCTCGTCTGTGGCTGTGCTAGTGATCTGTCTCACAGATGCTTTGTTTTGTGGTGAAGATCTGCGCCTGAGGAGTGGGAGGGAGGAACGGTGAGAAGGGGAACATCCCATCGTGGGGTCAGTCTTCTGGGAGAGTCTTGGTGTTTGATAGCAAGCTGCCTGCACTGCCTCTTGCTTTGTGGTCCTGGGTGATGTCTGAGCATCTTAACGTTTCCCTTTCATGTGCCACATCTCCTGTCTGCTAGCATAGACAGTTCAGTTTTAATTGTGAGGCCTTTATCCATGCATGTGTGTGTCATGCTTTCCAACAGGGTGACTTGCTCTTGGGGAGAATCTAACAACTGTTAGTGCCCCTCTCAGGGTGTAAGTGGGTAGTTTATCTAGTTGTTCAAAGTTACTCAGGGTGGGGGTGATTAGCACAGAGTTTAGGAACACATGTAGGGAGTTGCGAAGCAGTGATGAAAAACCTTTGTGTACACATACAAACATACATGTGTGCATACGTAAATGATTGATTTAACTTTGCAAAAAGGTAGATTTTTAGCTGGAGGATTGATGAAACCATTGCTTATGGTGTTTCCTGATGGATTTCTTGTTTTCCATCAAGTAATAAGTACAGTTGAATGGTTTTCATTTTTGACTCTATAATTTACATTCCTTTTTCCCCATTCCCATCTGGGTGGAAACTACATAGTTGAACCATAAGGACTGTTTGTTTCTAATCCTCAATCATTTTTTCCTTACTCACATTTTTGTGGGTGAGTTGAGCTGCCCTGTATTTCCTTCTACCTGTACTCTGGTCTCAGTTCAGTTCAGTCGTCAGTCGTGTGCGACTCTTTGTGACCCCATGAATCGCAGAACGCCAGGCCTCCCTGTCCATCACCAACTCCCGGAGTTCACCCAGACCCACGTCCATGGAGTCAGTGACGCCATCCAGCCATCTCATCCTCTGGCGTCCCTTCTCCTCCTGCCCCCAATCCCTCCCAGCATCAGAGTCTTTTCCAATGAGTCAACTCTTCGCATGAGGTGGCCAAAGTACTGGAGCTTCAGCTTCAGCATCATTCCTTCCAAAGAAATCCCAGGGCCAATCTCCTTTAGAATGGACTGGTTGGATCTCCTTGGAGTCCAAGGGACTCTCAAGTGTCTTCTCCAACACCACAGTTCAAAAGCATCAATTCTTCAGCGCTCAGCCTTCTTCACAGTCCAACTCTCACATCCATACATGACTACTGGAAAAACCATAGCCTTGACTAGATGGACCTTAGTCGGCAAAGTAATATCTCTGCTTTTGAATAGCCTATCTAGGTTGGTCATAACTATTCTTCCAAGGAGTAAGCGTCTTTTAATTTCATGGCTGCAGTCACCATCTGCAGTGATTTTGGAGCCCCCCAAAATAAAGTCTGACACTGTTTCCACTGTTTCCCCATCTATTTCCCATGAAGTGATGGGACTGGATGCCATGATCTTCGTTTTCTGAATGTTGAGCTTTAAGCCAGCTTTTTGATTCTTTCACTTTCATCGAGAGGCTGTTTAGTTCCTCTTCACTTTCTGCCATAAGGGTGGTGTCATCTGCATATCTGAGGTTATTGATATTTCTCCTAGCAATCTTGATTCCAGCTTGTGTTATATTTGCATCATGCTTTAAATGTATACACAGTGGCCTAAACTGCTATGTTTCTTTAAAGTTAAGCACGACACTTCAATTAAAATGTCACATACAGCTCAGCTCCCAGCCAAGCTGTGCAGGTGTGGCCAATCCAGGGTCTGAGGGTTCTGGAGGACACCCCTACCTTTGCCCTCTTGAGAACCCCCTCAAACATCCACCAACTGCCTGTTCTGTGGTGTGTTCTGGAGGCACAGCACCCTCCAGGGTACTCACCGATGGGCCTCAGAGCCTGGATGCTTCAGGTAACAGCGCTTTGGAAGTTGAGCACAACTGTCTTTCCCCTTCTCATCCTGCTCCCCTGTGGGGGGCACAGACTGGCACGTGTGGATTGGAGAAGACAGGTGCCGGAGGGGATGCCGGCGTGTGCAGGCGTGGGAGTGGGGAGAAGTGGCCTTGGGTGTCATGACAGGCAGCAGCACGTGTGAGAGCGCTCTGTAAGCCACAGTCACACTCTCACCCTACAGGGAGTGTGTTTGAAGGGGGAGCGAGCGGTCCAGACCCAGGGAGCTGCAGAAGCAGAGCAGGGAGGTGGAGGTGTGGTTGCAAGTGGATAAATGAGCTCTGAAATCCCTGCCCAAGTGAGGGATGTGTCAGTGTGTGGTTTTGTTTATGTCATAAATGTGTATTTATGTATGTCATGTACATGTATATACACATGTGAGAGAGAGATGTACATATACATGCACATAATCTCTCTATTTGAAAAATATTTTGGGGATTCTGTTGGGAGAGTATATTCATCAGTTCTGTGGATCTCAGTTTTCAGTTATAAAATAGTGAAAACAATAATTCCTCTTTATCAGATTAAACTGTGTATGGAAGTACTTGAGGGCTCTTGGTGTCAGCTTGTGGGCTGAGACTACTTCACTGCCCCTACAGTGGGGGGAAAAAAATAGGTGGAAATCTTTGACCTTAAATTAGGCAATGGTTTCTCAAGATATGTCACCTAAGAAAAAAATAAATTGGACTTTTATCAAAACTTAAAATGTGTGCATTTCAAATGACGTCAAGAAAGTGAAAAGACAACCAACCCACAGAGTTTAAGAAATTATTTGCAAGTTATATATCTGTTAAGGGTCTGATATTCAGAATACATCAGAGCTCTTACAACTCAACAGTAAGAAAACTAACCGAATTTAGAAATGGGCAAAGGATTTGAATAGACATTCTCCAAAGAAGATACACAGTTGGTTTAAAAGTACATGAAAACATGTGCAATATAATGTGTCATTATAGAAATGCAGTTTAAAACTACTATGAAATACCTTCATACCCAGTAGGATGGCTGTAATCAAAGTATTGGACAATGACAAATGTTGGAAGGGATGTGGAGAAATTGTAATTCTCATACACTGCCGATGGGATATAGATGCTTTGGAAAAGTTTGGCAGTTTCTCAAAAAGTTAAACAGAATTATCATTTGTTGTTGTTTAGTCACTAAGTTGTGTCTGACTCTTTTGTAACCCCATGGACTGTAGCCTACCAGGCTTCTCCGTCCATGGAATTCTCCAGACAAGAATACTGGAATGGGTTGCCATTTCCTCCTCCAGGGGATCTTCCCCACCCAGGGATCGAATCTGCATCTGCACTGGCAAGTGGCTTCTTACCTCGGAACCATGAGGGAAGACAACAGGGAGGACTTACCATATGACCCAGCAATTCCACTCTTAGGCGTATAAGCTCAAGAAAAGGAAAAACATATGTCCACACAAAAAAAGGAAGGTTCACAGCACCATTATTCATAATAGTGGAGAAGTAGAAATGACCCAGAGGTCTACCAGCTGATGAATGGATGAAACTAGATGTGCTGTATCCACGTGATGAGATAGCATTCAGCCTTGAGAAGGAATGAGCCTTGGAAACATGCTTGGTGAAAGACAGAGAGGAAAGGTCATGTAATGTGTAATCCCATATATATTAAAGATCAAGAACTCCTGGTAAATCTGTAGAGACAAAGTAGATGAGTGTTGCCAGGGACTGGGGGAGGGAGGAATGAAAAGTGACTGTTACGGGCTATAGGGTTTCTTTCAGGAGTGTAACCAGCATTCTGGAATTAGTGGTGAGAGTTATATGGCCTTGTGAGTATACTAAAACTTACTGAATTTTACACTTTAAAAGAGATTTTGTGGTTTGTAGACTGTATTTCAGTTTAAAAAGAAACTCAGAACTTATTTGGCTGGTATTGCTCTCTTAGAATGTTGAAATGCTGCATTTAATATTGTAATCATGTAACTAATGCTAAGATTCATCGGCCTAAGATTCATCCATCTTCATAGGATCTTAAATTGTATATGTGAGCATATTAGACACAGTTCTGTTTCATAACCTGTATTCTTAGTTTCTGTATTACATAGCAACCTAACTGCTCTTCTTCCTACAGAGAAAGAGTGGACATGTGGGTGTTAACCTGAGTGCTATGCAAAAGAAAGTTTCTTTTGCCCAGATGGCCCTTGGTTTGGTAGTGCGGCAAGAAAGGCAATTATAGTAAGTTAGTTCATCTCCATGGCAAAAAAAGTTTGGCACATTTAATCCTTGCAGGTCTTCTCCTGCAAGGTTACTGTCAGGGTTGCCCATGTCCATACCCATAGAAATAGGTAGCAGGACTTGCACAGCTGCTTTCCTGGAAAGGTGCATAGATCTGGCAAAGGTTCACAGGACAGGCATGTGTGAGTCCTAACTCCAGAGAGACTCCTAGATATTTTTCCCCTCTAAGTGAATTTTTATTGCTGCCAATACAGGATATGTGAGTTTGATCCCTAGGTGGGGAAGATCCCCTGGAGGAGGCCATGGCAATCCACTCCAGTATTCTTGCCTGGGGAATACCATGGACAGTGGAGCCTGGTGGACTACAGTCCATGAGGTCACAAAGAGTTGGACACGACTGAAGCAACTTAGCACACACTTTGTTTACAATGTTGTGTTATTTCCTGCTATATAGCACAGTGAATCAGTTGTACTTACATCCACTGTTTTTTAGATTCTTTTCCCATGTAGGTCTTTGAGTATTGATTAAAGTTCCCTCTGCTGTACAGTAGGTCCTGACTAGTTACCTATTTTATATAGTACTGTGCTTATCTGTTTCGTTGACTATGCTAAAGCCTTTGACTATGTGGATCATAACTAACTGTGGGAAAGCTCTTACAGAGATGGGGAACACCACACCATCTTCCTTGCCTCCTGAGAAACCTGTATGCTGGTCAAGAAGCAATAGTTAGAACCCTGTATGGAACAACAAGCTTCCTGGTGACTCAGACTGTAAAGAATCTGCCTGCAATTTGGGAGACCTGGGTTCGATCCCTGGGTTGGGAAGATCCCCTGGAGGAGGGCATGGCAACCCACTCCAGTATTCTTGTCTGGAGAATCCCCATGGATAGAGGAGCCTGGCGTGCTGCAGTCCATGGAGTTGCATAGAGTTGGACACAACTGAGCGACAAAGCACAGCGCAGCAGATGGAACAACTGTTTGGTTCAGGATTGAGAAAAGAGTATGACAGGGCTATCTGTCGTTACCCTGTTTATTTAACCTATATGCTAAGCACATCATGAGAAATTCCGGGCTGGATGAGTTGCAAGCTGGAATCAATATGGGTGGGAAAACATCAGCTTCAGATATGTGGATGACACTACTCTAATGGCAGAAAATGAGCAACGAAAGTTCTTAATGAGGGTGAAGGAGGAGAGTGTAAAAGCTGGCTTAGAACCAAATATTTAAAAAAAACTAAGATCAAGCCATCCAGCCCCATTACTTCATGGCAAATAGAAGGGGAAAAGGTGGAGATGGTGACAGATTTCCTTTTCTTGGGCTCTAAAATCACTGCAGATAGTGACTGCGGCCATGTTATCAGAGGATGATTACTTCTTGGCAGGAAAACCTTGACAAATTTAGAGAGTGTGTTTAAAAGCTGAGATGTTTCTCTGCTGACAGAAGTTCATATAATCAAGGCTATGGTCTTCCCGGAGAAGGCAATGGCACCCCACTCCAGTACTCTTGCCTGGAAAATCCCATGGGCGGAGGAGCCTGCTGGGCTGCAGTCCATGGGGTCGCTAAGAGTCGGACACGACTGAGCGACTTCACTTTTACTTCTCACTTTCATGCATTGGAGAAGGAAATGGCAACCCACTCCAGTGTTCTTGCCTGGAGAATCTCAGGGACGGGGGAGCCTGGTGGGCTACCGTCTATGGGGTCGCACAGAGTCGGACACAACTGAAGCGACTTAGCAGCAGCAGCAGCATGGTCTTCCCAGTGGTCACATACGGTTGTGAGGATGGACCTTAAAGAAGGCAGAGCACTAAAGAATTGATGTCTTCAAACTGTGGTGCTGGAGAAGACTCCTGAGAGTCCTTTGGACAGCAAGGAGATGAAACCAGTCAATATTAAAGGAAATCAACCCTAAATACTCATTGGAAGGACTCATGCTGAAGCTCCAGTATTTTGGTCACCTGATGTGAACAGCCGACTCATTGGAATAGGCCCTGATACTGGGAAAGATTGAAGACAGAAGGAGAAGAGGGATGCCATGCAGTGGATGAGATGACTGCATGGCATCACTGATGCAATATTGGGCCATGAACTTGAGCAAACTTTGGGAGATGGTGAGGGACAGGGAGGCCTGGTGTGCTGCAGTCCACGGGGTCGCAAGGAGTCGGACACGACTGGGCAACTGAACAGGAAGAAGTATATATATGTCAATCCCAATCTCCCATTTATTCCTTTCCACTTTGCCCCAGGTAACTGTGTTTGTTTTTTGCATCTTTAACTCTATTTCTGTTTTGTAAATAAGTTCCTTTGTACCTTTTTTTTTGTTCCACACATAAATAGTACTGTGGTATTTGTCCTTCTCTGACTGACTGTACTCACTCAGTATGACAATTTGTAGGTCCATCCATATTGATACAAATGGCATTCTTTTTTTTTTTTTTTTGGTCTTAATGGCTTGAGCTGTGGGCAGGATGGTTACAGCCTTTCACAGGTGTTCCTTGTATCTGAGCATTTAGCCACCATTGCTGTATAAGCACGCATGTGGCCATCCTTGCCAGGATTGGCACCCGGCACATACTGAGTTCACATCACTGCCCTGTGCTTGTTGGGTCCCCGCGGACTGGGCTGGCTGAGCAGCAGCATCTGATGCTCAAGGGTGAGGAGGTTTCTTATGCCTGCTTGTTCTGTCCTTTTGCACACTGGCCAGGACACGCCTTCTGAGCACTCTGCTAGGCCAGAGCTTGGCTTCTGCACCTGACCACCCACTTCAGCCTGGGGACTGTATGGAGGAGGAAGGGGGCGTGTTGCATCATGGAGCTGGAACCAGTTCTAGAGGTTTCCAAACCTGGCTGCGATGAGAGCCAGCTGAGGGACTTTTGATAAGCTATATTTATGGCTCTCTCTCTAATCTTCATTTCTAGCACAGCTGTGCTTTTCACAGATTCTCTCCAGTTCTTCCTGCTCTCACCTGAGAAAGCCAACATACTCATTGATCTGTCTTCTAAAGCAAATGCCATGTTGGACAGGTTGGTTAGAAAACCCAGGTTAGGGTGGACCCAGCAGTTGAGAAGATGATTTTCAGGAGAACAGTGTCCCTGGGTTTCCTTCCTGTCACCTAGAAAGATTTCTTCTGCTGGTGTGAGGACGTAAGGTTGCTTTCAAGAGTTCACAAATTGGTATGAACTTATTTTTTGACTTACCTGTACAGGCATGTCCCTTCAGATCATTCACCTGCAGTGTTCATGGAAATTAGCACATTAGTGAATGATAGTTTCTGTAATTTTATTAGGCAGATTCTTGGTGAAGCTTTGCTTAAAGAATAGCTTCTTCTTGTAAACCCTTTTATTGTTGGCACAGATTTTCTTTCTGAGAATTTTGCAGCACTGAGAATTGTTTTTTCTTTTTTGGAGACAAGGGCACATACTAATGATTGTAAAATATTTAACTGTGAAACTCACAACATTTTAAAAATAGCTTGCAGAAAAATGCTGATTTTTAAAAAATGATCAGCATTTTGTTATCTGTGCTATTGAGGGGACAGAATTAGAATACGTATTCCTAGCTGCTGCTGCTGCTAAGTCGCTTCAGTCGTGTCCGACTCTGTGCGACCCCATAGACGGCAGCCCACCAGGCTCCCCCGTCCCTGGGATTCTCCAGGCAAGAACACTGGAGTGGGCTGCCATTTCCTTCTCCAGTGCATGAAAGTGAAAAGTGAAAGTGAAGTCGCTCAGTCGTGTCTGACTCTTAGCGACCCCATGGACTGCAGCCTACCAGGCTCCTCCGTCCATGGGATTTTCCAGGCAAGAGTACTGGAGTGGGTTGCCATTGCTTCTCTGTATTCCTAGCTAGGTCATTTAAAAGTGTCACAGTGTCACTTACTTGGCTTTGAAGCATTTTTACTACTTTTTAATTACTTTTAATTAAAATATTAAGGTTACTCTGCATATCTTGAGCCTGAATTGTCAGTAGTGGGTAGTTTGGGAATGCTGGGTATATGATTTCTGAAATACTAAGGTGATCCAGGTGGTTGATCATGCTGTTGAGTTACCTCCTGAAAATGCTCTCCAATCCTGAGGCTTATTTTTCCCTGTATAAGAAGTAGGAACCCAGAGGAATCAACCTTCTTCCTAGACTGTGTTCCTCGGGGAGAGGAGAGGGAATGTTTGTAGCGGAGCACAGCGCTCTAGGCACTTCATTGTGTGATACAGTTCTGAAGATAGGCCTCAGTGTCAAAATCATGGTAATCTGGTAAAAGCTGGGAGGTTACATAATTTGCCTGATGTCACATAGATAAGAAGTGGCAGAAGTGGAATTTGAATCCAGGGCTAATTGTGGTTCCAGAACTTAGAAGCAAGGTTGGGCTGGAAATGTTGACTTGGCAGAGCAGAGACAGCATGGAGTGAGAGAGGAGGAGAATGTAGGCACAACTTGCGATGTGTTTTCACAGGAGTTTCAGACGACGAGGTGTTCAGGGGGCAGAGGACTGGGCGGGCCAGGCCTGACAGGTGTGGTGCGAGCTGCAGGTGCTCACGGTACTTGCCTTAAACATCCCTCTTCTCCAGGACCATTTCACTGGAGCAGTGCGGCTGGCGCCGGCTCACAGGTGAAGGCATGGGTCTTGTGGGAAGTCAGCCCACTGCCCTGGAGGTCCGCCAGCATCCTTCCAGGCCAGCTGCCCCTGAGGTCATGGAACCAGAAGGCTCACAGACTGGACTCACATGCCTGTCACAGTTGATTAAATCGATTGAGGACACACATCAAGAAAGCAAGGGGGAGAAGTGGGATAATTCATACACATGCTAGGTTAGGGCATAGCCAGGCAGGGTGCTGCTCTGCTTGGATTCCAGGTTGCTTGGTTTTAGGCCTTTCTTTGAGCAACTTGAGGTTCCAGCAGGGCCCTCGTGCCTGGCCACAGATGTTTGCCAATTAGCCTAGTGAATAGCCATGGGTTTATTGGTGCTTCTTGGGCAGAGATCATGTGGGGCCAGGATGGTTGTCAGTGGTGGCAGCTGACTGAGGCCTCATGAATATTCAGCAAATGTGTTAGAGAGTCATCCTTACTATTTCATATCCAGGTGCCTTGGGACATTAGCATCTGCTGATGCATAGCTGTCACCATCTTTTTACCACGGATTTGTCATGTAACTTTTTACAGTTGTATCTTGAACTTAAAAGATCTTACTTGTTTCTCACACCACAGTGTGGAGGTTACAGGGTGCATAAAGTTGGAGATAGTAGTTTAGGTTACTTATCTTCAATTTAAAAATTTTATTGTGGTAATATTTACATAACTTAAATTTTTACCATTTCCATCATTTTAAAATGTATAGTTCATTGGCATTACCTTCATTCACAGTACTGGGCTGCTATCATCACCATCATTTATAGAACTTTATCTTCCCAAACTGGAGCTCTGTCTTTGGTAAACCCCAACTCCTGTGCCCGCATGAGCCCCTGTCCCCCACCATGGATTAGTCATTAGTAACTTTAAGAGAAGGGCTGGGGGAGACTGTCTTTAGAGCTGAGGATTGTTAGATCATCTTCTCCTGTGTCCATGGGAGATGTAGGGGAGCGGGATGACCATAAATCCCCACAGCCTCAAGGTTTGTTTCCCGGCGTGAACCAGACACATGTCCTCAAACACAGATAATCATGGCGGGGGAGAGGGGTGACGCTGTCATGGTAAGAATTCTGAACTTGCTCTCTTTCTGAGTTTCCTTTGCTAGTACGTGAGTTCGGTGACTCACATCTAATGTTTCAGGGAGACTTGGGAGTGTGGACGTTCGCCGTCGATTCTAAAGCACACGTGTCACTTGTGGGATGTGTATTGGGTCCTCAGTTTGCCTGTTAGTGTTCTCATGGTGATGTGTATGTTGATCTGCAGTTTCCTGCTCAGACAGACACTGCAGAGTGAAGGGATTCAGTGACAGGCCAGGGCTGTCTCCAGCCTGGAGTTGTCTCCAGGGTGCCTGTGAGTTGCGTATTTCAGTATTTTGGGGTTTTGTGATGTGCTTTACATTGTGGGTAGCTTTGAAATTATGTATTTTGCATATTAAGAGTCTGCCTTATCCTGTAAATAATCTTGCTGCTTTTCAAAACTCTTGGTTGCTTTAAAAACCAAAACAGCTCTCTCAAAATATGAATGGAATTTTTGTTAAGAATTTAGTTTTTAAAAATGGTCAGCTATTCAGTAAATTGATTGGGGATGATTAGTTCAATATTTGGACACAGTTAAATTTTCTATTTTTTTTTTTTTTCCAATCAAAACACAGAAGACATCAAGTGTCTGGACCAGGAAGGACTTCCAGATAATATGTGACTTTTTAATACAAGATTAGCTAGATTTGTTTAAAATAAATTTAAAAAACTTCTGCATTTCCAAATCCAAACAAAATAAATTTAAAAATAATCAAATTAAGTGAGGGACTAAAGGACTAATATGATTACTATATCAAGGACTTATTCCAGTTGGTAAGAAAAAAACCTTAAGACTAAAAGATAGATGTGCAGAGATGAATGAGTAAGTACTTCACAACTGAGGTGATGCAGAAGATGAACAAACATTTGGAAAGAACTTTTTTCTTACTAGTTTCGCAAAGGTTTAAATTAACACATGCTCCTTTTCCATCTCTAATTAGCAAATTTTTCAAAATCACATTACTGTGCTTGCATTGATACAGTCATTGGTAAAAGTATTAACAGGTAAGTTTTTTTGAAAACAATTTTGTAAATCAGAAACTTACAATGTTTATATCCTTCTCTGGCTCTTCCAAGGTTCTTAGACTTATATTTGAGGTTCTTAAGTTAGACTTGTCAAGGCTATGGTTTTTCCCGTGGTTATGAATGGATGTGAGAGTTGGACTGTGAGGAAGGCTGAGTGCCGAAGAATTGATGCTTTTGAACTGTGGTGTTGGAGAAGACTCTTGAGAGTCCCTTGGACTGCAAGGAGATCCAACCAGTCCATTCTGAAGGAGATCAGCCCTGGGATTTCTTTGGAAGGAATGATGCTAANTGAAGAAAGTTGAGTGCCGAAGAATTGATGCTTTTGAACTGTGGTGTTGGAGAAGACTCTTGAGAGTCCCTTGGACTGCAAGGAGATCCAACCAGTCCATTCTGAAGGAGATCAGCCCTGGGATTTCTTTGGAAGGAATGATGCTAAAGCTGAAACTCCAGTACTCTGGCCACCTCACACGAAGAGTTGACTCATTGGAAAAGACCCTGATGCTGGGAGGGATTGGGGGCCGGAGGAGAAGGGGATGACAGAAGATGAGATGGCTGGATGGTATCACTGACTCGATAGACATGAGTCTGAATAAACGCCAAGAGTTGATGATGGACAAGGAGACCTGGCATGCTGTGGTTCATGGGGTCACAAAGAGTCGGACCTGACTGAGCAACTGAACTGAACTGAACTGAATGCCCCTACTAGTCCTTGTTATACCATATTGATGCTGCTTATGATTGCTCCATGTATTATCAATTGTCTAACCTGTTTTGTCTCTGCCCAGGTCAACAAGCCACAACATGCAATGCCAGTTCAACAAAAATATAAAACTTTGGCAGACAATGGAAAATATCACTCACCCTTAGATGGACACGACTATAAGGACTCTGAGGCTTGAGACTAGCAAGAGGGAGAGACCCAATACCCCTCACCATCCCAGTTCAGCAGGAAGTAGCCAGAAAGACCTCGACGCCCTATTCCCAAAGAATTAAGCCTCTCATCTCTTGAGGGGGGATTGTTAAGTAGTTAGAATAGGAAACAGGAGTCCAAAATTGTGGTGGCTAAAACACAAGGAATGGAAAAGCTTACGAAAATAGAACAAAGGAAGGTCCGAAGACCAGAGTGAGGACATCAGGTAGATCAAACAGCACTCCTGGCTGGCCCAATTTGCACAGGGCAGACCCAGGGGGAGGAAAAAACATAAAAGGAGGAGCCAAAGCGCTCTCTCTCCAGCACGCTGGCGCACTCCTCCACTCTCTTCTCTTCACGTCTTTGGGTTGGCATGCCCTCATACTTTGAGGATGGATTCT
Source organism: Aepyceros melampus (assembly GCA_006408695.1). Classification (NCBI taxonomy): domain Eukaryota; kingdom Metazoa; phylum Chordata; class Mammalia; order Artiodactyla; family Bovidae; genus Aepyceros; species Aepyceros melampus. The sequence continues at coordinate 146,512 of SJXQ01010733.1, forward strand.
CCTGCTAACTTTTAAATAAAATAGAGCTGTAACACTGATTTGTCTAAGAGCTATAACACGGTTTTTCCAAGCCCCGAGAGCTGTAGCACACCAAGGGCTTTAATGTCCGTCGCTCCAAATCTTTGTTGTGACGAGACAGAACCGAGGAGTATACACTTGCCTGACATCTACAGTTTGTTTTCATTTCTTTGAGATCAGTTCTTGGAACTGTGGCAGCTCATGTTGTGAGAAAAGTCTGATCATCATGTATTTAAGTTCTCCACCTTGTGAGGGTTTGAGTATCTATAAGACAGCTCACAGGATATGGCTCAGACTATTATCTATAGCCCTTGAGAAGGAACTAAAAGTCCTTGACCCTGCTTAATGAGTACATTACTATTATTATTATTTGGTCTCCTTTGACTGTTTTCCTTTTTTCATGCATGTTCTCATTTCTCTGATTAAACTTATTATTTGACTAAAGTTTTCCACAGACAAACGGCAGGCAGAGGACATAAGGGGGAAGGGCCATAAGGTCCTGCTCTGTTTCACTTCCAAGGACTGTAATACTTACATCTTCAAAATTAAAAATTTTCTCACTCCAGGAATTTTTACTCCTAATTTCTCCCTTTCTACCTACCTTCTAATATTATCTTCTGTTTAATATGCTTATTCAATCAACTGATTTTCAGATTATTCAGTTGCAAATTGATTAAACTTCCTTTTTTCTGTAATCTCCTTAGCCATGCTTTTATCATATTGTCTCTTAAACTGTTGACTTCTTGTGGGTCATTCTTTCTATTTTAGTTCTTACCGGCCAATTCTTTTATTGTAGATTTAACTTGAAGTTTCAGAAGCTCCTCATTAACTACAGTGATCTGTTTTTATTTAATCCCAGTAAAGCTGGTGCTAATGAGTTCAAAAGATGATCAGCCTGCAAAATTTGATGTGGTGCAGAAACTGTTGTCATGGCAATGCCCCATCTAGTACAATGCTTCTGTCTATAGGTAGATATTCTCTCTTTCATTCTGACAGCCTCTTTCTTTCTTAGTATCTGTTAACATCCTTTGATATGCATGATGGTATTCTGTTTTTGTTTCCATTTCTGTTTTTTTTTTTTTTTTTTTTTTTTGGTTTGTTTGTTTTGTTTTTCTTTTTGTAGCTGGAAGAACAAGTATTTAATGTTGGGGATAAGGGTATAGGAAATAGCCAGGAAAGACAAAGCTGTTTGTTTTCTGTGGATTCACTCACTTGCCCTGTAAACTAGAATAAAGCCGATAGTGTTAGCAGACAAAGGGCCAGAAATTAAGGAAATGTTCTGGGAGAGATGTGAGTGTCTCAATGCATTCAAAAATACTGGAGTCAGCGACCAAGCTTGATTCAAGTAGCTGGTTTTCCAACTGTGACATGAACCCAGAAACTGGTACTTAGATGGTTCAAGGTCAGGGAAAATCTGCATTTGTGTTTCTAGATCCATACATTGGGTGATTAGGAGGAGAAGTGAAGCTGCGTCAAGTGGATTCTCAAACTAGTGGACCCACTTGATGAAGAAGGACAAACTGTAGATGGGGGCTGCTCCTGCAAGACCAGTTGGGGTCCATATGAAACTAGGGTGTCTTTCACAGGAACAGTTGAGAGACATCTTGAAGAAGAGACATTCCTAGTCGTAAGACTGATGGAAATCAAACTATCAAATTGTGGTGATTCAAAGCATATGGCCTTATATAGTAATCTGGTGAGAGCTAGGCAATTGAGAATATAAAAATTTATAGAGAAGGAATTCCATATCAAGCTTGAAGGAATGGTTAAAATAAATACTTGTAAATCCTTTAAAAATATTAACTGAGGACATTATGTGGACAAAATTGGATAGAACTGAAATTTTTTATTTAAATGATTTCTTTTCTCTACCCTTATTGTTTTTAACCAGTTTAATTCTTTGAAGTTAGTTGAATTTCAAAGCTAACTCAACAAAGCAATACATAAGGAATTCATCTGAAAGAGAGTGTGACTAGCAGAAATATAATCATCAGAGAGGCCTTGGATTAGCAATAACAAATGTGTCAATATCCTTGGTATTTCCTGAATTGCTTTATAAACACCCAAATCATTAAAAAAAAAAAAAAAAGCTAAACTCACCCTTGCTCTGATTTACCTCTCCACACTCTCTTAGGATCAGGAGGAGAGTTACCTAAACTACTAGTACTCCAGATCCACTGTCCCCAGACATTATTTTCTAGAATAAAAGCCAGGAGAGAAGTGTTGATGAATCTAGTTTATTCCAATGAACAATGGCTCCAAAATAATATATGTCATAAAATTTTATTCCTATAATTCAAGGCATTCTCTGCAATTATCAGCTGGAACCTCAACACTTAACATGTATTTTTAAAGCAACACACTTTGGAGTCAAGCCACTAGAGTCCACATCTTTCTTGTTTGTTTCTTTTGGCCATGCTGCACTGCATATGGGATCTTAGTTCCCCAACCAGGGATCAAACCCATGCCCCTTGCAGTGGAAACAAGGAGTCTTAACCACTGGACTGACAGATATGTGTCCACATTGTGACTGACCAATTGTACGACATGAGACAGATAGATAGGCATGGGTTTCTCCTATAATTCAAGGCATTCTCTGCAATTATCAGCTGGAACCTCAACACTTAACATGTATTTTTAAAGCAACATACTTTGGAGTCAAGCCACTAGAGTCCACATCTTTCTTGTTTGTTTCTTTTGGCCATGCTGCACTGCATATGGGATCTTAGTTCCCCAACCAGGGATCAAACCCATGCCCCTTGCAGTGGAAACAAGGAGTCTTAACCACTGGACTGACAGATATGTGTCCACATTGTGACTGACCAATTGTACGACATGAGACAGATAGATAGGCATGGGTTTCCTCATCTGTAAAAATGAATATAGTTGTAGAGTATATTTCATCTGAGAATTGTGGGATCTAAAGGAGTTAATATTTGTTAAGTGCTTAGAACCATGATGTCACAGAGTGATGCACACTTATTTGTTAACAAAAAGGAGTATATTTTTCCTGAGGGCAAATGATGAAATCTATATAAAACTTTTAGCCTGGTGACCAGAACTCTGCAAACGCTCAGTAATTTTAGTTATGTGGTCACTCTGAAAATATTTGTAGAGAGCAAGGATATGTCAGGTCTGACTAGGCACTAGGGATTAAATAGTGAGGAAAAACACCCAATGACTACCATACAAGTTAACATTTGAGATAGAACAGAGGCAAAATATTTATCAAATACCCACCCAAGTAAAGGTAAACTTGCTACAGTGCTAAGTGCTGTGTAAAAATGACACATGGTTGAGATACATACTTGGGTGTGTGTGTTCTGGGCAGGGGGCAGGGGTGGGGGGGGCAGTGTTGGGAGATTATCAGGGATCCTTCCACAAGCAACTGCCAGTGGAGCTGGACCTGAAAAGGGAAAAGTAAATCAAGAAAGAGATCAGGAAACTGTCCAGGGAGACAGAAGAGCTGGTGTAGTGATCCCATGCAAGAAGGCCAAGGACAGCATTGCAGACAATGCAGAAGGGTCATGCATTAAGGGTGGAGACTGAGGCAAAGTCCCTATCATCCAAAACTGTTTAAGCCATATTAAGATTTCTTTTTACTTTATCCTAAAAGCAATTGAAATTCATGCCCTTAAACAGAGGTATAACTTGTGATCTGTGGTTTGAAAGGTGTGTGCCAGCATCACTTAGAGGACTTTTTTAAATGGATTGATCGACTTCACCCTAGTTTCTGATTCCATATGTCTAGATTTGGGAGAGAGAATTTGCACTTCTAACAAGATCATAGGAGATGCTAATGCTGACCCTTCTGGTCTTGGGAACACATTTTGAGAACCACTGGTCTACCGCATTGTGAATGAACTGAAAGGATCAAAAGTGAGTGCCAAGTGGGCCTCTTAAAAAAGCAATGACAATAGTCCATACAAGAAATGGTGTGCATTTTAACCTGGGGAAATGAGAAGTCAACCAATTTAAGGAACACTGAGGAGGCAAAACTGGCAGGTCTGGCGCTGGGTTAGGTGTGGACTTAAAGGAAAGGAAAACATCAAGAAAATTCCAATGAGTTAATTGCTCTACTTTGTCATTGGAAAGGAAGGAACTTCAGAGTCAGAAACACATAGTAATGTATTGGCCCAAAATGAGAATTTTAACTTTTTTTTATTGTTGTTTTAAAAGCCTCTTGACCTTTGGTGGCTGGCTGCTATGTTCTAAAATCTGACAACCATCATAGAAAACACTGTTGCTGCTGTTGTGTTAGCTGCTCAGTCGTGTCGAACTCTTTTGTGTCCCCATAGACTGTAGCCTGCCAGGCTCTTTTGTCCATGGAATTCTCCAGGCAAGAATACTGCAATGGGTTGCCATTCCCTTCTTCATGGGATTTTCCTGACCCAGGGATCAAACCACAAGGCCTGCATTGCAGGCGAATTCTTTACTGTCTGAGCCACCAGGGAAACCCTTAAAAAACACTGCTGACAGATAAATTATGAAAAGACTACCTCAAGGGAAGCCAGAAAGTGTGTTCTGAGGAAATGCCAGAAACCAGCCCCTGTCCTGTCTGGGGTGTTCTTATGTTTAGGTGACACATGGGCCAAGTTACACTTGGGCTCAGAGTCAGATCTGATTGTTCTAGCTGCAGACAAAGCTGGTAAATAGAGTTTCTAAAGGGAATTGAGACAGTGATTAAGAACTCGTGATTACAAGTAGGGAGAAGAGAGGAGATAAAAGATCAAACTAAAAAAAAAAAAGTTAATCCCTGAATTGAAAAGAAAATTTCAGAGACTGAATGTAGAAACTTCCCAAAATAAAAAAGTGTACAATACAGGAGAAGTGACAGTTGGCAGCTTGCACTCCAATGGAAACAAATGTCTGAGACAAAAATGAAAATGGAGGTGGCAGTGGGGGGTGCGGGGGCGGGTGTGGGTGTGGGAATAGGGGGTAAAGAGAAATCTTTGAGTATTTGGAGGTAAGATCAATGGAACCACTATAGAAATAGATCAGGAAATCATTAGTTCTGTCAGAATATATTCTAAGAAATACTCAGGAAAAGCATTGGTGACCAAAGCTGGCATATTTTGGTGGCAGCTTCTCTGGTGTCTGGAGGAAGTAAAACAGCAGCATATGCCAGAAATACCAGAGATTGTATCCAAAGGTCTTTGAAAATGGTTCACAATTTGATAGCATTCCAGAAATTAACCAGTGTCTTCTTGCCAAAGAGTAAATGGCTTTTCTCCCAAAGGCAGGAGGGATTTGGCTCAGGAGCTTAATGCAGAGAATTGTGGAAACTCAGAGTGGGAATTCCCATGAGAAAGGTTTAGTGGAATGTGAGGTGTCAAGGGAGTCTTTGATAGTAAAGTGATGAATATATAAAGTTCTACAGTACTTTGAGGCAGAATATAATTCAATATATAGTGCAGAAACTAGAAAGCTTATATTTTTATTCTTGTAAAGGATTTTAGCATAAAAATTGTAAGGAAGAGTAAAAGCAAAACAAAACTAAAAAAAAAACTCACAATTTTTTTACAGGGGCAGTTTTAATTATGAACAAACAGTGTAGTGTTCAGAAGACTTTTGCAGAATCCTAGATACTAATATCATGACACTAAACACCATAATGGTTATATAGGGAGCAATTGTTATCTGAGCCTGACTAAAGAGATGACTAATCATTAAGTTAGACATTATGGGTGCATGTGTGCAAAGTCACTTTAGTCCTGTTTGATTCTTTGAACTGTAGCCTGCCAGGTTCCCTTGTCCATGGGATTCTCCAGGCAAGAATACTTCTGGAGTGGGTTGCCTTGCTCTCCTCCAGGATATCTTCCTGACCCAGACCAAACCAGGATATTTACTACTGAGCCATCAGGGAAGCCCAAGTTAGACATCAGTCAGTCATTTCAGTCATTCAGTCATGCCCGACTCTTTTTTACCCGATGGACTGCAGCACGAGAGGCTTCTCTGTCCATCATCAACTCCCTGAGCTTGCTCAAACTCGTGTCGATAGAGTCGATGATGTCATCCAATCGTCTCATCCTCTGTTGCCCCTTCTCCTCCTGCCTTCAATTTTTCCCAGCATCAGGATCTTTTCTAATGAGTCAGTTATTCACAACAGGTGGCCAAAGTATTGGAGTTTGGGCATCAATGCTTCCAATAAATATTCAGGACTGATTTCCACATCACCTGCCACCAAATAGCTAAGCTCTGGGTGAAGTCTATAGCTTAATGTAAAATGAAGAGATTTGTTTGCTCTTTTCCTAATTTACATATCAGTTGAGTCGTCGCTCAGTCATGTCCAACTCTAGCGACCACATGGACTGCAGCACACTAGGCCTCCCTGTCCATAACCAACTCCTCCAGTTTATTGAAACTCATATCCATTGAGTCAGTGATGCCATCCAACCATCTCATTTTCTGCCGACCCCTTCTCATTCTGCCTTCAATCTTTCCCAGCATCAGCGTCTTTTCAAATGAGTCAACTCTTCGCATCGGTGGCCAAAGTATTGGAGTTTCAGCTTCAACATCAGTCCTTCCAATGAATATTCACGATTGATGTCTTTTAGGATGGACTGGTTGGATCTCCTTGTAGTCAAAGGGACTCTCAAGAGTCTTCTCTAACACAGCAGTTCAAAGCATCAATTATTTGGCTATCAGCTTTCTTTATAGTCCAACTCTCACATTCATACATGACTACTGGAAAAACCATAGCCTTGACTAGACGGACCTTTGTTGGCAAAGTAATATCTGTGCTTTTCAATATGCTATCTAGGTTGGTCATAACTTTTCTCCCAAGGAATAAACATCTTTTAATTTCATGGTCGCAGTCTCCATCTGCAGTGATTTGGGAGTCCAAAAAATAGTCTGTCACTGTTTCCACTGTTTCCACTGTTTCCCATCTATTTGCCATGAAGTGATGGGACCAGATGTGATGATTATTTGTTTTCTAAATGTGGAGTTTTAAGCCAAATTTTTCACTCTCCTCTTTTACTTTCATCAACAGGCTCTTTAACTCTTCTTCGCTTTCTGCCATAAGGGTGCTGTCATCAGCATATCTGAGGTTATTGTATTTCTCCCAGCAATCTTGATTCCAGCTTGTGTTTCACCCAGCCCAGCATTTCTCATGATGTACTCTGCATTTAAGTTAAATAAGCAGGGTGACAATATACAGCCTTGACAACTCCTTTTCCTATTTGGAACCAGCCCATTTTCCCATGTCCAGTTCTGTTGTTTCCTGACCTGCACACAGATTTCTCAAGAGGCAGGTCAGGTGGTCTGGTATTCCCATCTCTTTCAGAATTTTCCACAGTTTATTGTGATCCACACAATCAAGGGCTTTGGCATAGTCCATAAAGCAGAAATAGATGTTTTTCTGGAACTCTCTTGCTTTTTCAATGATCTAGCAGATATTGGCAATTTGATATCTGGTTCCTCTGCCTTTTCTAAATCCAGCTTGACATCTGGAAGTTCATGATTCATGTATTGTTGAAGCCTGGCTTGGAGAACTTTGAGCATTACTTAACTAGCGTGTGAGATGAGTGCAATTGTGCGGTAGTTGGAACATTCTTTGGCATTGCCTTTCTTTGGGATTGGAATGAAAACTGACCATTTCCAGACCTGTGGCCATTGCTGAGTTTTCCAAATTTGCTGGCATATTGAGTGCAGCACTTTCACAGCATCAGCTTTTAGGATTTGAATAGCTCAACTAGAATTCCTTCACCTCCCTTAGCTTTCTTTGTAGTGATGCTTCCTAAAGCCCATTTGACTTCACATTCCAGAGGTCTGGCTCTAGGTGAGTGATCACACTATCGTGGTTATCTGGGTCATGAAGATATTTTTTGCATGGTTCTTCTGTGTGTTCTTGTCACCTCCTCTTAATATCTTCTGCTTCTGTTAGATCCATATCATTTCTTTCCATTGTTGTGCCCATCTTTGCATGAAATGTTCCCTTGGTAGCTCTGATTTTCTTGAAGATATCTCTAGTGTTTCCCATTCTATTGTTTTCCTCTATTTCTTTGCACTAATCACAAAGGAAAGCTTTCTTATCTCTCCTTCCTATTCTTTGGAACTCTGCATTCAAATGAGTATATCTTTCCTTTTCTCCTTTGGTTTTTGCTTCTCTTCTTTCCATAGCTATTTGTAAGGCCTGCTCAGATAGCCATTTTGCTTTTTTGCATTTCTTTTTCTTGGGATGGTCTTGCCCGTGTTTCCTGTACAGTGTCACGAACCTCCCTCCATAGTTGATCAGGCACTCTGTCTATCAGATTTAATCCCTTAAATCTATTTCTCACTTCCAGTGTAGTATAATAGTTAGGGATTTGATTTAGGTCATACTTGAATGGACTAGTGGTTTCCCTACTTTCTTCCGTTTAAGTCTGAATTTGGCAATAAGGAGTTCATGATCTGAGCCACAGTCAGCTTCCAGTCTTATTTTTGCTGACTGTATAGAGCTTCTCCATCTTTGACTGCAAAAAATATAATCAATCTGATTTCGATATTGATCATCTGGTGATGTTCATGTGTAGAGTCTTCTCTTGTGTTGTTCAAAGAGGGTGTGTGCTATCACCAGTGTGTTCTCTTGACAAAATTCTATTACCTTTTGTTCTGCTTCATTCTGTACTCCAAAGCCAAATTTGACTGTTACTCCAGGTGTTTCTTGAAATGAAGTGAAGGGAAGTCTCTCAGTCGTGTCCAACTCTTTGCGACTCCATGAACTATAGCCTACCAGGCTCCTCCATCCATGGGATTTTCCAGGAAAGAGTACTGGAGCGGGTTGCCATTTCCTTCTCCAGAGGATCTCCCCAACCCAGGGATCGAACCCAGGTCTCCAGCATTGTAGGCAGACGCTTTACTGTCTGAGCCACAAGGAACTTCCTACTTCTGCATTCCTGTCCCCTATAATGAAAAGGACATCTTTTTTGGTGTTAGTTCTAGAAGGTCTTGAAAGTCTCCATAGAACTGTTCAACTTCAGCTTCTTCAGCATTGTTGGTTGGGGCATAGACTTGCATTACCGTGATATTGAATGGTTTGCCTTGGAAATGAACAGAGATCATTCTGTCATTTTTGAGATTGCATTCAAGTACTGTATTTCAGACTCTTGTTTGGTAGTATGATGGCTACCTCATTTCTTATCAGGGATTCTTGCCCACAGTAGTAGATATAATGGTCATCTGAGTTAAATTCACCCATTCCAGTCCATTTTAGTTTGCTGAATCCTAAAATTCAGTGTTCACTCTTGCCATCTCCTGTTTGACCACTTGCAATTTGCCTTGATTTATGGACCTAACATTTCGGGTTCCTATGCAATGTTGCTCTTTACAGCATCAGTAAAGAGACTTGCTTCCATCACCAGTCACATCCACAACTGGGTGTTGTTTTTGCTTTGGCTCCCTCTCTTCATTCTTCTGGAGTTATTTGTCCACTTATCTCCAGTAGCATATTGGGCACCTACCGTCCTGGGGAGTTCATCTTTCAGTGTCCTATCTTTTTGCCTTTTCATACTGTTCATGGTGTTCTCAAGGCAAGAATACTGAAGTAGTTTGCCATTCCCTTCTCCAGTGGACCATATTTTATCAGAACTCTCCACCATGATCCAGACAATTGTGGATATATTTTGAAAGATTTACGTTAGATACTTCATATACTGCAGAAAGAAAAATGGGAGAAAAGAGAATCAATTGGGGTTTTGGTTTTTTCATTTTTGGCTTGTTTATGGCTTTTGTTTTTGTTGTTTGTTTTGATTTCTTTGTTTCAAGAAATATAATCAATTTTAACTAATATAAACAAAAATAAAATTATTGTGTTTATGGAGTAGCTCTTGGAACTGAAGAAATATCTCAAGAACCAAGCCCAGGAAGGCAGGGTCCTGAGTAACTCCTTGGTGGTAGGAGAATTTATGTAAGTCTTCTCAGGGAACTCCACTGTGATTAATTATCTCCAACATTTTTCTCTCTTGGCCCTTACATGCAAGTTTTAAAGTCCCAGAGAAAGAAAGAGAGAGTTTGAATGATCTGGCATCCCTCCTCAATAGTGGTTGAAAAAAAGTCACAAAGATTGCACACAGGGGAGGAGAGGTATATCCTGATAGGCAACTGGGATGCTATTATCAGAAGAAAAGTTAGTGATTGCCAGACAGTAAAAACCAGGAAATATCTGCCACAGAATCTAAACACAATATGCTTGCAAAGCAAACTTTTGTGAAAAGGCTGATTTCATGATCTATTGAAAGACTCTGTTTGCTGCTGTGCTGCTGCTAGTTCACTGTAATTTGCTTCCTGTGTATTTTATCCAGCCATTAATACTAATGAATTATGTTTTGTGCTTAGGGAAGCTTGTATGTACGTGGTTAGAAGTAGTAATAATTTGCACAGAAATCAGAAAGAATCTATTATTCCAAAAGAATTTCAGCTGTTATAAGAACTCTGATTCTTGACTAACAAGAAATAATAATGTAATAGCAAACATGAGCTTTCTGTGATCCAGGCAGAGAAGGAAATGGCAACTCTCTCCAGTACTCTTGCCTGGAGAATCCTGTGGACAGAGGAGCCCGGTGGGCTGTTGTCCATGGGGTCACACAGAGTCAGTCATAACTGGGCGACTTAGTATGTATACATGCGTTGAAGAAGGAAATGGCAACCCACTCCAGTATTCTTGCCTGGAGAATCCCAGGAATGGCGGAACCTGGTGGCCTGCCGTCTATGGGGTTGCACAGAGTCGGACACGACAGAAGCGACTTAGCAGCAGCAGCAGCATAGTCCAGGCACTATAGGAAGCACCTTAAAATTTTTACTTTATATAACAGGAAAGAAGTTGCAACGTGAATATATATGGCAATCCTTCTTTTTTAAACTATTTCTAATTTCAATCCACCTATCAATTTTTGGTGATTCATTTCAGGTTTTGGGGGTTGATCTGAGTTGATCTCTAGATGCCCAAGTAGATCCAAAGTTCTGTTCAGAGGGTTTGTGATTTTTATGCATTTTTACTGAAGATTAAAAAGTTAGCCTTAACAGAAGTAGTTTGATTATGAATTTGCACAACATATAGAAAAGGTAAAAAATAGGGATTATCAAACATGTTGACCCAAGGACTCATAATGGCATAAGGGAAGAACTTCTTCCAACCCCACATCCTAGCTAGTGTGAAATAGAAAGGTGGGTTGAAGAGGAGGTAGTGACTGCAATCTGGGAATAAAGACCAAGTGGCAAGTTACAAACCTAACTGTTCTGTTCTACCATAAACTTTTAGGCAAGTATTGTATAATACTAATAGTATATCACTGTTTCTTTCTTTCTTTTCTAAAATTGAAGTATAGTTGCTTTATAATGATGTCTTAGTTTCAGATTAAGGCCATATATTTATATATATATATATATATATATATATATTCTTTTTCAATGAAACAGAAGTCAGAAAAAGAGTCCAACATGTAGTACTTGGATGCAATCTCAAAAATGACAGAACTATCTCTGTTTGTTTCCAAGGCAAACCATTCAATATCACAGTAATCCAAGTCTAGGCCCCAACCAGGAATGCTGAAGAAGCTGAAGTTGAACAGTTCTATTAAGACCCACAAGACCTTCTAGATCAGATTAGATCAGTCGCTCAGTTGTGTCCAACTCTGCGACCCCATGAATCACAGCATGCCAGGCCTCCCTGTCCAACACCAACTCCCGGAGTTCACTCAGACTCACGTCCATTGAGTCAGTGATGCCATCCAGCCATCTCATCCTCTGTCGTCCCCTTCTCCTCCTGTCCCCAATCCCTCCCAGCATCAAAGTGTTTTCCAATGAGTCAACTCTTCACATGAGTGGCCAAAGTACTGGAGTTTCAGCTTTAGCATCCTTCCAAAGAATACCCAGGGCTGATCTCCTTTAGAATGGACTGGTTGGATCTCCTTTAGAATGGACTGGTTGGATCTCCTTGCAGTCCAAGGGATTCACAAGAGTATTCTCCAATACCACAGTTCAAAAGGATCAATTCTTCAGTGCTCAGCTTTCTTCACAGTCCAACTTTCACATCCATACATGACCACTGGAAAAACCATAGCCTTGACTAGACGGACCTTTGTTGGCAAAGGAATGTCTCTGCTTTCAAATATGCTATCTAGGTTGGTCATAACTTTCCTTCCAAGGAGTAAGTGTCTTTTAATTTCATGGCTGCAGTCACCATCTGCAGTGCTTTTGGAGCCCCCAAAAGTAAAGTCTGATACTGTTTCCACTGTTTCCCCATCTATTTCCCATGAAGTGATGGGACCAGATGCCATGATCTTCGTTTTCTGAATGTTGACTTTAAGCCAACGTTTTCACTCTCCTCTTTCACTCTCATCAAGAGGCTTTTTAGTTTCTCTTCACTTTCTACCACAAGGGTGGTGTCATCTGACCTTCTAGAACTAACACCAAAAAAAGATGTCCATTATATTATAGGGGAGTGGAATCCAAAAGGAGGAAGTCAAGAAGTACCTGGAGTAACAGGCAAATTTGGCCTTTGGAATACAGAGCAAAGGCTAATAGAGTTTTGCCAAGAGAATGCACTGGTCATACCAAACACACTTTTCCAACAATACAAGAGAAAACTTTATACATGGACATCACCAGATGGTCAATACCAAAATCAGATTGATTCTTTCTTTCTAGCCAAAGATGGAAAAGCTCTATGCAGTCAGAAGAAACAAGACCAGGAGCTGACAGTGGCTCAGGAGAAAAGGAAAGATATACCCATTTGAATGCAGAGTTCCAAAGAATAGCAAGGAGAGATAAGAAAGCCTTCCTTAGTGATCAGTGCAAAGAAATAGAGGAAAACAATAGAATGGGAAAGACTAGAGATCTATCAAGGAAATTAGAGATACCAAGATAATTTTTGATGCAAAGATGGGCTCAATAAAGGAAAGAAATGGTATGGACCTAACAGAAGCAGAAGACATTAAGAAGAGGTGGCAAGACTACACAGAAGAACTATCCAAAAAGATCTTCATGACCCAGATATCCACGATGGTGTGATCACTCACTGAGAGCCAGACATCCTGGAGTGGGAAGTCAAATGGGCTTTAGGAAGCATCACTACAACCAAAGCTAGTGGATATGATGGAATTCTAGTTGAATTATTTCAAATCCTAAAAGATGATGCTGTGAAAGTGCTGCCCTCAATAGGCCAGCAAATTTGGAAAACTCAGCAGTGGCCACAGGACTGGAAAATGTCAGTTTTCATTCCAATCCCAAAGAAAGGCAATGCCAAAGAATGTTCAAACTATTGCAAAATTGCACTCATCTCACATGCTAGTAAAGTAATGCTCAAAATTCTCCAAGCCAGGTCAACACTATGTGAACAAGGACCTTCCAGATGTTCAAGCTGGATTTAATAAAGGCAGATGAACCAGAGATCAAATTGTCAACCTCTGCTGGATCATCGAAAAACCAAGAGAGTTCCAGAAAAACATCTACTTCTGCTTAATTGACTATGCCAAAGCCTTTGACTGTATGGATCACCACAAGCTTGGAAAATTCTGAAAGAGATGGGAATGCCAGACCACCTGACCTGCCTCCTGAAAAATCTGTATGCAGGTCAAGAAACAACTGTTAGAACTGGACATGGAACAATGGGCTGGTTCCAAATAGGAAAAGGAGTATGTCAAGGCTGTATATTGTCACCCTGCTTATTTAACTTATATGCAGTGTACATCATGAGAAACGCTGGGTTGGATGAAGCACAAGCTAGAATCAAGATTTCCAGGAGGAATATCAATAACCTCAGATATGCAGCTGACACCACACTTATGGCAGAAAGTGAAGAACTAAAGAGCTTCTTGATGAAAGTGAAAGAGAAGAGTGAAAAAGTTGGCTTAAACTCAGCTTTCAGAAAACTAAGATCATGGCATCTGGTCCCATCACTTCATGGCAAACAGATGGGGAAACAGTGGAAACAGTGGCAGACTTTAATTTTTAGACTCCAAAATCACTTCAGATGATGACTGCAAGCATGATATTAAAAGACGTTTTCTCCTTGGAAGAAAAGCTATGACCAACCTAGACAGCATATTAAAAAACAGAGACATGACTTTGCCAACAAAATCCATCTTTTCAAAGATATGGTTTTTCCTGTGGTCATATATGGATGTTAGAGTGGACTATAAAGAAAGCTGAGCACTGAAGAACTGATGCTTTTGAACTGTGATGTTAGAGAAGACTTTTGAGATTCCCTTGGAGTGCAAGGAGATCTATCCAGTCCATCCTAAAGGAAATCAATCCTGAATATTCATTGGAAGGACTGATGCTGAAGCTGAAACTCCAATACTTGGCCACCTGATGCAAAGAACTGACTGATTTGAAAAGACCCTATGCTGGAAAAATCTGAAAGCAGGAGTGGAAGGGGGAAACAGAGGATGAGATGGTTTGATGGCATCACCAACTAAATGGCAGTGAGTTTGAGTAAACTCCAGGAGTTGGTGATGGACAGGGAGGCCTGACGTGCTATAGTCCATTGGGTTGCAAAGAGTCAGACATAACTGAGCGACTGAACTGAACTGAAGTGAATTCTTTTTCAGATTGTTTTCCATTATAGGTTATTGTTCCCTGTGCTATGCAGTAGAACCTTGTTGTTCATCTATTTTTTATATAGCATTGTTTATCTGTTAATCCAAAACTCTTAATTTATCCCTGCCTCCCTTTCACCTTGGGTAAACATAAGTTTGTTTTCTATTTCTGTGAGTCTATTTTTATTTTGTAAATAGGATATTTTGAAACCACTTTTTAGATTCATAAATAGTACCATATGATATTTGTCTTTGTCTGTCTTACTTCACTTAGTATGATAATTTCTAGGTCTACCCATGTTGCTACAAATGGCATTGCTTCATTCTTTTTTATGGCTGTGCAATATTCCACTGTATATATGTGTCACATCTTCTTTATCCATTCATCTTTCAACAGACATTTAGGTTACTTCCATGTCTCTGGTATTGTGAATAGTGCTGCTAAGAACACTGGGGTCCATGTATCTTTTCAAATTAGATCTTTTCCAGGTATATTCCTGTTTTTTTCCACTTAAAGTTAAGGTTCAAAAAACACACATGCAAAAGTGGAATTACCACACCTTGAAGAAGTCTTCTATTCTTAGTTTCACGTTTCTGTCCCTAATACCTTGAAGTATATTTCTGTTTTGAAAATCAAAACCTGAACCTTTTCTTTTCCAAGTTCTTCTATCCTTTAATGCTCAGTATATCATTCTCTTTATGGAAAATGCAATTATATACATGCTAATTCTTACAAGTAGTACTTTTACTGAAGTTTCTATTATTTTTAATGCTGTAGTCTTTAAACTATATTTCTTCATATTACTTTAAAGTATTAAAATGATTTAAGACTTTAATTATACTCTTTATTGTTAAAATTAACTTTATGTTTATATGTATTGCTGTCTCTGGTGAGAGCTATAGTAACAAACTGCAAGTCCTTTAAATATAGGTTATATGAGAAATTCAAGACATGTTAGGTGTCCAACTGAATTTTAGTAATGAGGAATAGGTGAAAAAGTTCTTGTCAAAGGGAAGTCAATTTGGCTCCAAGAGGCAAAGTTTTCTGACAGCTTCTGTAAGAAGCAGGTGTTACTGAGTAACAGCTCTGTTGTTTAGTAATTGACCCCCAATACCAGTGGAAAGTTGAGAGGATAGACAATATGCAGAGTTAACAAGAAGAACCTCAAGCTCAAAATTTCCAGGAATCAGGAAAATTGAGAGGCACATAATGGAAGGAATATTGTGTCTGCCTACCAACCAGTTTTTCCCATTTGGCCAAATGAAGTGTTGTGGGACTAAAATGTACTATAAGCCAACTTTGGGATGCAACAAAGAGAGTCAAAACTGGGAAAATTTGCTCAACTACTGGTAAGAATACCTGTAAGTCATTTCATTCTATAGAGTGATATGTGTTAAATATACCAATAAAGCAAGTAAGTATAATTTCATTCACTCATACTTTGTTTATTTTTATTTATCTAGTTACCAATGCTTATTTACAATGCTTAGTTACAATCCACCCGAGGTACTCAGCAATCCACCCATTCATTTATGCAGTACATATAGTATCTACTAAGCATCTATTAAGCACCTACTGTAACCTGGTGATGAGGATACAGCAGTGAGAAACAAAGCTTCTCATGAAGCTTACATTCTGGTATCATTAAGATGACTGTATTCTATGGCTGCAGCCTAGAGAATCAATCATTATAAAAATAGAGTCATCAAGTGCCTAGATTCTGGACCCAGAGCCTGGGTTTAAAAGAATGTTCTGCCACTGACTATACATGACTTTGGAGTTTCTTAACCATTTGGGACCTCAATTTCTTCATGAATGAGAATATAATGAGTTAGTACATATACTTACCAGAGATACACTCTTGTGTAAATATATAAATTAATACATATATTGTTAATGTAAGTCCTCATATTAATGCATGGCACTAATGAGCACCAGTAAGTGTCAGGTATTGTTCTTATTAAGGGAAACTGATCAAAATTTAACTCATGGGTAAATGGTGGTAGTGTTAGTCACTAAATAGTGTCCAACTTTTTGCAGCCTCATGAACTGTAGCCCACCAGGCTCCTCTGTCCATGGGGTTTCCCAGGCAAGAATACTAGAGTTGGTTGCCATTTCCTTCTCCAAGGCATCTTCCTGACCCAGGGATTGAACCCACATCTCCTGCATTGGCAGGCAGATTCTTTACCACTGAGCCACCAGGGAAGCCCTCACTTATATAAAGGACAGAGATTAGAGAAATCAAGACAGTAAACCTTGATGTGCCAATGCACCTCAATGGATTACTGATGCTTGTATTACTTGTTCAAAGAGGATTCAGAAGGCAAGAAACAGCATAATTCAGTGGGTAAGCTACCTATTTTTGGCCCTCAATTTCCTCATTCTGCAGAGAAGAGGTGATAAAAGACCTCATTGATAGGGGTAATGTGTTCAAAGTGCTTGGCACCAAGCCTAGTTGAGAGTGAGTGTTTAGGAAACAGGTACTGTTTGCAGCTTGATTTTATTGAGCAGACCCCATGTTTAGTTTTTGGTAACACAGGAGAAATGAAAATGCAGTTGATTTTGTGATTAAGTGTATTTTAGGATCTACCACCTATTTATCTCAAAATGTATTTGTGATTAATTCTCCATCCCTACCTCTACCTACTCCTCTATCTTTCCCTTTCTGTTTCACAGAAAAAATTATGACCTCAGCATCCAAAGGAATTCTCCGCCCATTTTTAATTGTCTGCATTATCCTGGCCTGCTTCATGGTGTGTCTGTTCATTTACATCAAGCCCAACAACGGCTGGATCTTCAGCCCGATGGAGTCAGCCAGCTCAGTGCTGAAAATGAAAAATTTCTTCTCCACCAAAACTGGTGATTTTAATAAACTACTATTCTGATTTGGGTGTGGCCATTTGGGCAGACCTTTGACCTTACATCTTGCCAAGCAATGTTCAACATCCAAGGATGCCATCTCACGACAGACCGTTCTCTGTACAACAAGTCTCACGCAGTTCTGATCCACCACCGAGACATCAGTTGGGATCTGACCAATTTACCTCAGCAGGCGAGGCCACCCTTCCAGAAATGGATTTGGATGAATCTGGAATCACCGACTCACACACCACAGAAGAGTGGCATTGAGCACCTGTTCAACCTGACTCTGACTTATCGCCGTGACTCAGATATCCAAGTGCCTTATGGTTTCTTGACCGTAAGCACAAACCCCTTCGTGTTTGAAGTGCCAAACAAAGAGAAGTTAGTGTGCTGGGTTGTAAGTAACTGGAACCCTGAGCATGCCAGGGTCAAGTATTACAATGAGCTAAGCAAAAGCATTGAAATCCATACCTATGGGCAAGCATTTGGAGAATACGTGACTGATAAAAATTTGATTCCCACCATATCTACTTGCAAATTTTATCTTTCCTTTGAAAACTCAATTCACAAAGATTACATCACAGAAAAGCTCTACAATGCTTTTCTGGCTGGCTCTGTGCCTGTTGTTTTGGGGCCATCTAGGGAAAACTATGAGAATTATATTCCAGCAGATTCATTCATTCATGTGGAAGATTATAACTCTCCCAGTGAGCTAGCTAAATATCTGAAGGAAGTAGACAAAAACAATAAATTATACCTTAGTTACTTTAACTGGAGGAAAGATTTCACAGTAAATCTTCCTCGATTTTGGGAATCACATGCATGCTTGGCTTGTGACCATGTGAAAAGGCATCAAGAGTATAAATCCGTTGGTAATTTAGAGAAATGGTTTTGGAATTAAAGTTTTCCATCATTTGCACATTTGGCAAATCATTTTGATGAGATATTATCCAGGTTTTAAGGATGGGAAGAGACATTATTCTGCTTTTGTGTCATAATTTATTTGTATCACTCTCTTGGGTGACATGTAATTTTGATGGAGATTTTTAAGAGTGCAGCATCAGCAATCACTCCACTTGGTTTTAAATTATCTTATATATACCTAATTATGTGACCTGAAAAATAATTTATTATTCTCTATCATTTGTAAACCTCTTTTTTCATATTTTTGTTGTTATCTCTAATGTAACTGTAATTTGATTGTTGTTCCTATACTGATCAGTTGTTTCATCCATTTGGTAAATGAAGACACATATCTTCAAATATGAAATATTTTCATTAAACATTATCATCTCTAGTTCCCAGTTGGCATAATGAAGCAAAGGAAAATCAATTTGCAATTGAATTCTAACCTCTTTGACTTTGAAGTTGAACAATGTATAACTTTCTCTATTTGACCTGTTTTTCACCTGTTTATTATGTTTGTGAATGCAGAATTATTCATGTAGTGAATAAGCCAGATAATGGAGCAGAACTGTTCTATTCAGGAAGCTATTAGGCTTCTTGTTTATTTTCATTAAGTTGACTTGCAAATGCAGTCACTTGTTCTCATGATATTAAGCTAAATTACTTAAGTGTTTTTAAATATCCAATTTGGGGCAATTTTTGGTGCCTGGGAAATAATCCTAGTAACACTTAAGAAAAGCTAAGATAGTTTTCTTCCTGATCTTAATACTCATTATTATAATAAAACAAATAATCTCATCAAATGACAAGGGAAAAGGTAAGTGTAGATACAAGTCATGTTTATAAATGGTACATTTATGTACAGTTTTTAACATATCCATTTAAAATATTTTTTTCCCAAAGGTCCAATGTCTAAAACATCTTCCTATACCATATGGACATCTAAATTGAATATTTGAGATGTTTGTCCAATTATTTAAAAGAGGCTAAATAAAATTAGGGCTTCTTTGGTGGCTCAGATGGTAAAGAATCCACCTGCAATGTGGGAGACCTGAGTTTGATCCCTGGGTTGGGAAGATCCCCTGGAGAAGGGAAAGGATACCCACTCCAGTATTCTGGCCTAGAGAATTCCATGGACTGTATAGTCATGGGGACACAAAGAGTCAGACACGACTGAGCAACTTGGCTAAATAAAATTGTCATCAAGGTGTTAAGTATAAAATGTTAAACATAATAAAGTAGGAGTCAATAGGGAACACATGCCAACACAAAATGAAACCTCAATGCATATTTGTTGAATTAATAAATGGATGACATTTAATGTCATCAGAAAAGCTTTGCTTATTCCAATAAAGTGACAGCTCTAGTCTAGAGTTGCTAACTTGAGATGATGTTTTATATCCATTTTTGTAATTATCCATAAATGGCAATATGACCATCAGCCTCAGGGTTTTACAAAACCTGAATAAACTTTCATTACACGAAGTTTTTTAGAGAATTCACCCCTGAACTCGCAGTTGCTCTACAGTGTTTCTCCTCCATAAGATTAAGGGCTGGATATAAGCAGAGAACAGTGGATATGAAAAGATGGGACTCTAAGGATTCTCGAAGAAAGCATTTCCCAGAAGAATCTTTAATGACTTTATTCCAGTCAGACCAAAAAGCCATCAAAAGTGTTAGAATGTACTGATGACATCTATTTGAGTCGATTTGTGAATTATTCTAATAGTCCTCTACATCAATAGAACTCAAATCCACAATTTTCTACATCAAATGGAAGCTAGACAGAGAGGCAAATTTGAATTCAGAAAGGAGGAGTTTATATCCAACAATCCAGTATGCCTTGTGAGGAAAGGAGCACTCAGTACCACTAGAAGGATTTGAACAGAGGAAAATTACTGCATTGGTTGAAGGACTGTTTGATCTTCAGGTTCATTCCTTTACCCGTGATTGAACAGGCTCCTTGTGTCAGGCAAGGCCCTAACCAGAGAAAAGATGAAGAAGGTACCATCACTGCCTTAAAGGAACTTAACCATTAAGTCGAGAGATAAGGAAAACTTCCTTTGAGTCTATGTTTAGGCACATATTACTCTGAATGAAATTAATATGAATCACTGTTGATTTAATGAAAATATGATAATAAATTTCTCCAGCTGATTAGCTATTTGCCAGTCTCTGAGCCACAGACTTTGTTTATTCATTTGACCCAATGGAGGATGCCTGTCATATTATCTCTTATAACTGGATAGCATCCAGAAATGGCATGTCTGTGTAGATGCCCTCCTAGATAAGGAAAGATTTCCACCCTCATTTATTTCATCATGTTCAAATAGATTAAAACATTTGTTTATGTTGTTATCTTTTTGACCTACTAAAAAGAGTAGGGATCTAAAACGAATGCATTACTAACAAATTTAGAAATAGCTACTTTCTTCAAAAGCAGAAGAGCATCCAATAAAAAGCCTTTACTGCGGTGGATGCTCATGATTTCAAAGAACCAAGAATCCTGAGGGCAGTACCCTTATTGTCAACTATGAGTTTGGTCTCTTTCTCAGTCTGAGACTATAATTATATTCTGATAATATGGCTTAAGCTAAGGCAATAATACTAAGTGACTAACTAGCACATCTGTGTATTAAAAATCCATTCTCAAGTCTCCAAAGAATAAATTTTCTTAATTTGAAGTGCCAAAAATGAATGAGTCAACTTCAGTTCTAGGTCCATTGATCAGTGAGTTTTAGGACTGGAAGAAATTATAGCAATGTTTACAAGCAATCCTTCATTCTACTTATGAGGTAACTAAATTCAAAGATGATATTTATTTAAGACATATGTTCACATACTACAGACACACACACATACACACACACAAACACCCCACACCTATATTGACATAGCCAAGATTAGAATTTCAGAGTACTATCTCCCTCAGCTCTGTGTTATTTTTTCAGCATATTCTTACCTTATATCACTGAAGTGCATCTCAATTCTAAAAATGTGAAAAACTTATTGGTATTATTAGGAGTTGTAGAATGTTATACTCTATGTGGAAGCACTTTGACTTAAAAAAATGTACACATATGGCCAATACAACTTGGAACTTGTTAGCATTCTTTCTGGTTTAAGTATCTTAGGAGCTGAGCAGAAGGAAGTAGGCTTTCACTACATTTTAAGTGAAGTGAAACCCTCAGATGGTGACTATTTCCCTGCTACTTCTTTAATAAATCCTGTGGATTACAGTTCTTTTTAAGGATATCTCCTGGTGAAAGATAAAGAGTTGGCAAAACTGCTGGTTATAAAAACAAACTTGCCAGGAGGTAAACTGTGAATATTAAAAAAAAAAAAAAAAGTCCACTCAAAATGTTTTGTTTAAAAATATAAAAAATATTTTACTTTCAACTATCTAAATATTTAAATATTATTCACTATAGGCCTTACTAGTAAAGAAATATAAATATTAATTATTATAGGCCATATTATTAAGAACATGTACTTAATTCTCCAAATCCAGGAGTAGGGCATATCTGGAAAAAAAAGGCAGTCATAGTTTATGACAGCCATAAATTTGACAATATGAAGTACAAACTGAAATGAATTATCTAAATAAGAAAGTACTGTCCACTTAAAAATTATATATTTACTACATAAATTCTGATAATCCCAGAATGTGTAGAAATGCCTTCTGTTGTGAGGGCTTAGAAAGCTCAGAGCATTTGAGGTATAAATGAACCAAATATTTAGAAATTATTTGCTGACCCTTTAAATTCCTGTCTTCAGTTGGAGGTTAAATATGGAAGGAATTGGAAACTATACTTTTGAGATCTTTTTGCCTACCTGTTTTCAAACTAGATTCCATGAGTCTTGAGGTAATCATCCATAAAATGTCTTTGTATGACTTAATTACCAAAACTAGGCTTAGATCCTTACATTATGACTTTGTGCTTTATCATATCTTTGAGTGCCCTTAAACTCTGATCTCGTTTAAGGGAATTTCTTAATACATTAATTATAATCAAGCTGTTAAACAAAATAAACTTTAGAATCTAAAAGATAAATCCAGTGCCTAATATACAGGAGGGTCTCAACAAATATTTGTTGAATGAATAAACAGATTGCATTAGAGACCATACAAAATATTGTTTTTAATGTGATGAGTTCCAGCTTCTTGGTATCCACCTGAGGTGATATTTCATTAGTCAGTTTGCTGCCTGATGCAAAAGAAAGACATTTTAAGGTCTTTCTAGTCTTACTGCATTCTACGACCCCCAAAGAAGTAACAGTCCAAGAAAGAATAAGAACTTGGAATATGTTGAAATTCTATTCAAATATTAACATACTACCTGTTTCTAGTAGGAAGAATAATTACTTTTAAGAAGAATATAAAATGCAAGCAGAATATAAAACAAGTTTTTCCCAAACTATGCTTGTGAGAAATATCTTTCTTTCCTCCCTAACTGCACTTTTTTTAATATCACAAACATCAGTCAATTAAGATGCTATTTTTTTTTTCCTGGTGTCTCTCATCTAGAGATTTTGTAGCATTTTATAAATGGGTAAGCTCCACTACTACCAAAAGCCTTCTTCCTCTCAGTAATTCATATTGAATGAATTCATATCCACAAGCATTATATAAGCAGTTTACTACATAAATGAACCACTCCAATATTCTTGCCTGGAAAATTCCATGGACAGAGGAGCCTTTTGGGCTACAGTCCATGGGGTCGCAAAGAGTCAGACACCACTGAGCACATGTGCAACGCAACAACAACATAAGTGAAACTTTGCCTGCTAAATGAGAAATATGAGTGATGCTAGGCTGGGTTATTGGTCCTAAAAACTGTAATTTGATAAGACCACTTAACCTCTCTGGACCTTGCTGTCTGTAATGTTCCTTTTAGCTGTTACTCTCTCATCTAAGGTCTAAATTGATGTTTGTGTGTGTTTGCAAATGCAATTCCAATGACCATCATAAAATAATATTTTAAAGGTAAATATTCCAAGAGATTTGCCTTTTACTTCTCTGAATAGGCATTTAAAGTATAAAACTGATTATTAATCTAATATTTGGAAAGAACCCTAATCCAGTGCTTGAATATAGCAAGTGCTCAATTAACTAAGCCTGCTTCTTTAACTCCTTCCTCCTCTTAGTTCTCTACCTACTTCCTTTGCAATTCATGTACTCACTATTCCCTGAGACCTTAATTACCTGCAGAAAAATAACCATATATTGGGCATATTTTAAAATATTTTAGATTTTTCTATACTATCCACATTCTTATCAGAATAATGTAAAATTTTTACTGATGTGAAAATTTCAGGGAAGCAGTGGACCTGCATAGTCAATTCCCAGGTGACAGTAAATAGTGGAGCTAATTTGATTAAGCCAGGTTGAATACATCTGGACAATTGAGCTATTTTTTAAACTCATGGCTAATATATATTTATTCATTTGACTTAAATTAAATATATTTTAAAGAAGAATTTTAAAAGAACTTCTCAAACAGTAGCTGCCTTTGTCAATGTTAGTGAGAAGCCTGGTTCCCTGGTCACCTGACTTAGAAAAACCAGAGGTATTTATGAACAATCCTGATTCCTAGGCCCAGCTAATGCAATTGGAATCTCTTCATATAAGTTAAAAAAAAATGCTTTTAATGCATGTCCTAAGTTAGATTCTTCCATGCTATATTTTGTGAATCATCATAAGACAATGATTCTCCAACACACATGTGTTTTTGGAACTTCATGAGAATCATTTGAAAAAGTGTTAATAATGCAGGGCTTCTGATTCTCTGAGCCTGAGATGGGAGCTGAAATTTGTATTTTTAAAATCTCCTCTAGATAGTTCTGATACGCTCTTGATTTTAAAGTCCGATTCTTAGCCACCTGTTAAATGGGAAGTATTCTATTGCTCAGTTGATAGGAGCTATCACCTTTCTTGAGTTCACCTGGAATCTTTCAAATATGTCAGTAAAGTATTCATTCCTTTACTTCAAGATCCAAAGCATTATCTGTGCCTAATTATTCCATGCAGGGTCTCCACAGGTGATGCCACCTCTGGAAGCCATCAGTGTACACCAAAGACATAAACAATTCTTGGCCTGGAGGAATTAGTAGGATAAGAAAAGGTTATATATCTTGAAAAAAACCTCTCATTGTCTTTCTGGGTTATAACTTCATGTTTATGTTTTGCAATGAAAGGACTAGACTATCTGATTACTAAAATTCTTTATAGCCATAAAAATTTAAGCTTCTGTGACTGCTTATCTGCTATATGTGTTTAAGAGACACATAAAGGATAAGCTTTCCCATATTCCAAAGTCTGCTTGATGAATAGAAAGTAATTTGCAATTGGAAAATAGTAGCAAGGTATAGTACATAAATTTTTTTAATTGGAGTATAGAAAATTGATTTACAATAAGAGATGAGGATTCAATTCCTGGGTTGCATTCAATTCCTGGAGGAGGGCATGGCAACCCACTCCAGTATTCTTGCCTGGAGAATCCCATGGACAGAGGAGCCTGGTGGGCTACAGTTCATAGGGTCACAGAGTTGGACATGACTGAAGCAACATAGCATGCATGCATACACATAGTAGATGATGTACAATATATTGATTCAACATTTTTATAGACATGCCATTTAAAGTTACATTACAAAATAATGGCTATCTTTTCTTGTGATGTATACAATAAACAACAAGTTTATTTGTACAGTATGTGGATTTTTGATGACCACAGATTTCGAGTTGAATCTTAGCTCTTCCATTCACTATGTACAAGTTATATGACTTCTCTTAGCCTCAGATTTTGCATGTGGAGGTAACATATTCCTGATGTTTTTTTTGTGTGTGTGAGGACAAATGAAATGATATTTAAGTGACTATACAAGGCGTCCAATTAATATGGTTTGGGTGACTCAGCAGTAAAGAAACTGCCTGCAGTGCCGGGGACACTGGTTCAATCCCTGGGTTGAGAAGATCTCCTAGAGAAGGGAATGGCAATCAACTCCAATATTCTTGTCTGAAAAACTCCATGGAGAGAGGAACCTAGTGGGCTACAGTCAGATAGAATCAGATATGACTTAGTGACTAAACTACCACCACCACTATAATGAAAGATCATTGTGGGGAATCCAAAATTATTTCCACAATCTAATTTCTGACACTCTGAAAATGTTAAGAAGACAGTGTATAAGAATCATTGCAAATTTAAAGAAGCCACAGGAATAATCTTTAGGAGAGGTGAAACAAATATAGTGTGGAAGCGTGCATTCACATCTCTGTAATGCATGGGGTGTGGGAAGCTGACAGTCATAGTATATAGCGATTATTTGCATTACTAAACATATACATCATTTCTTAAAATCATTGGAACCCAAAGCAGACCTAGTTTTCTCTCTATACTTATGAACAATCAATAAATTAATAGTCAATTTAGCTGGTATGGCTCAATCAGTTAATGGAATATCAGGAAGATTCTCAGAGGTCATTAACTGATAAGGAAAGGGGCCTAGAAATATTCAACAACTTGACTTAATTGTTCATTTCAATTGTCCAGTAGTTTAGCCACAGAACTAGTTATGATACAAGTTAGGAAACAGAATCAAGTCTCTTTTCATAAAGTTTTTTAAAAATGCTAAAAGATTCTTTAAAAATATTAAGGTATACATTCAATAAGCAGGAATATATTTGTTTAGTGGTACAGAAATAAAATAATTCTTAACCAGAGTGTGCTTAAGACTCCTCTAATTGCTAGTTGCATAATAAAAAGAGTTTTGACATGAATAATCTCAGTTGCTTGTGTGCACAATTTCTAAGTTGTACTATAAGAAAACAAAAACTTAGACTTAAGGAAATTTTTTAATGTGTAAGAAAATGATATTCATAATAGCATTTTTAAGTCATTTCTAGTTGCATTGCTTTAAAAAATATTAGAAACATTTATCATTTCAGATACAACATTAGAAAATTTCAAAAACTAAATTAAGTCATTTTTTGAGTTCTCTGGCAACCAATTTTTTAAATTGTGTATATATAAAATATGTTGTTAGAGCTTGCTTGAATCTCATTGTGAAAAATGTAAGTTTTATCTGAAATATTTTAAAAGTGATTTCTACACAGAGGTGTATTAACAGTGGTGGCTTTCTATACATGACTGCATTCCATTTTGATTAATGAGAGTGCAGGAGATGGAAAAGCAGGCTCGGCAGAAACAGTACCCAGACTAAATTAACAACCCAGTACTACTCATTATGCAAGAAATATGTGCCAGAGTTACAACAGTGCATCCCCTGACCTCAGAGGGCCTCATTAGCCACCTTTGGTCCCTCAGATGATACAATCCTGAAGATGCCATCCTCATCCAAGGCAATTTTGCTGCAAGAGAGCTCACTGTCATCCAATGTAGGATACATGTCTCCGGGGACTGTAATAAGATCAGGCCTTTCATATACTGGTTTTCAAAAGCCCTTGAGCAAATTGAGAATATCTGGTTGTCTGTATAAAACTGGGAGCAGTGCACTTCTTAGATAACAGATGACATATCTCACATATTTTACATATTTTTAACATAATGAATCCATGGACAGAGAACATAAAGAAAACAAAACAAAAAGTCTCTTTTAGCTTGTAGATGTTCTACATTCAAATCAATAAAATCTCTTGCCCTGGAAGATTAGCAAATTATGTGGAATCCATTGGAAATAGAGACAGGGTTGGGGGGACACTGTAAATAGCAGCATGTCTTTTTACTCTTAAAATAAAAATTTAATCTCTAGAGCAATCAGTATGATGGCAACTTTCACAAATAATATATCTATTCATGTTTCTTCCCCCCCCCACGCCCCTCCCCCTGCTCTTTTATCTTTCTCCTTTTTTTTTTTTTTTTAAGGTTAGGTTCATTAGGAGTCAAGGTTAGTGGAGTCATTGTAAATTTTTTCTATAAATTTTGTGTCAGATGAAAGTAAGAAGTAATGTTTGCTGGAGGAAATGCAATTGGTCAAAATTATTTGAATGGAATTATTGAGATTTATCATCTTCATTGGAATAGTGTGATTTATTCTGAATCCAAAACAACTTGTGTATAATGTTTTTAAAGGGAAAAAATAAAGAGCTGGCAAGTCTGCAGGTAGACTGAAGTTCACAAAGCTCAGGAAGGAGAAAAATGATGACAAGAAACAAGGAAAGGAACAGTGAATTAAGAATCAGAACTCAAACTCTAGTTGACACAATCTATTGTATAATTCACTAGCTTTTCTGAGCCACAGATTTCTCATCTGTCAACCGATTTCAGTGGACTTTACATTATCATCCTCTGAGAAGCTTTACAAATTTTAACTTTTTTATTAGACATTCTGATTTAATTAGCCTGCACAGGACATGAGCTGTAGTATATTCATCTAGAATTTTTCTTCTTTTCTCCCTGCTCCCTTCCACATGGTCATGTGGATTGTCAGTGAGCCATAAGGGAAAAGAGTTAACAGGCAATAACTAAAGAGCTGCTAAAGAATAAAGCAACAACAGAGATGTACAGGTGAAGAATAAGGATTCTATATACTTTCTCTTACCTAATATCCTCAAGAACACACATAAAAATTCACCCATATCTATCTTTTTATTAATGTAGTTTAAGTGTAACCTTAAATAAAATTACATATACTCAAGTAAGGAAGGTCAAACTATCATGCTGAAACAAAATGTGCCAATTCTAGCCAATACGTGACTTGTAAGGGTCAGTAATACATAAACTATCTGGATGGTAATTGTGTATTTTATTCATGTAATGTGATTTTGCACTATTGTCATATTTAAACAGACTCAAAAATACCCTGAAACCTAAATGCCAAATGTACAGTTTATAGGTTCATGTTATTTCTGATAAGGATTTAATCGCATTGTGCTAATAGTTGTTTAAGGCTCTTAACTTTCTGTATGTGTATTATTGCCATTCAGACCCAATAGGGTTGTTGTAAGCACACTAATTGATCATGTGAATTTTGTAGATAAAATCATACATTGATCAGAAATCACTTTTCTACTTATTTTTTTGTAGAGTATTTTTCCACACTTGAAAAAAACATGATTATTTTATATCAAACATCAGCTTTTCTTTAAAATCTTATTTTAGTAGCCAATGCATGCTTGAAATTAGATGTGCTAGAAATTATATGACAATATTAAGGTTCTGTTATATTGGGTGAAAAATGCATGCCATTAGTGAATCATACAACTTTGGGGAGATTCACACCGACAGCTCACCCACAGGCTTCATCTCATTCTGTGTGCATGATTCACGTTCTTTCAAAAGTCCTTTTTAAACTTTAGAAGTAAAAATGTTACTTGGTGTGATGAGCCCATAGACAATGCTACTTTGCTTATTTTCTAACTTTGCAGTGTATTGTGGTAAATTCCACTCCTCCCAATTTTCTTCTTGGAGTTTCTTGTTGGCAATAAAATACAACATAATCACTTGTTGGCAAATGATGCAATTTACTATATAGCATTTTCCTATAATAAAGCATGAAAAAAAAATCATCTCAATTCGTTCCATACTATGAACACAATATTTTGGCAACTTTTTCTACAATCAAGAATGGTATGGCTTTTTTTGACACTGCCAAAATCAGTACTACTGCCAGTGGGATTATTTAAAAAAAAAAAAACAACTTGAGGCCTGATCTGCACAACACTAAATTGGGCAATAACACAGAACATCCAGGCAGTGTGGACAGCCAATCAGTGTAACTGGTAGGAGGAAAAAAAGATAAACCCAATCTTTTCCTCAGTAAAGAAAAAATGTGAATTTTGGCTGTAAGACAAAACTTCTGCATGTTAATAATTTGCAGTAGTTCATGTGAGCAGAAATTACTCCATTCAGCAAAGTCTTATTTTTATTTTTGCTTTTGTGTTCTTTTTTCAGAAAATATGCTTTTTGAAAGGCTTAATTCCAAACTGATCATAAATGTGGACCAACAACCACCACCCAAGCCCAATGAAATTAGTTATTCACCATAATATGGTAAGGCTAGAACATAGCACTTGGTGACTTAAACATCAAGGTAACATTTATACTGTTGGAAGGTACTTTCATTGCTATGTTATTAAAACAGTGGGGATCCTATTTATACATTTATTTATTTATTTATTTACAGACATTTGGTTCATTCAGGTTATTTTATCAGCTTCAGTGAAGTTAGTATAGTGGTATGAAAACCTGACTCTAGCTACTATTCCAAGTGAAAATCTTGCAACTGAGTCTTGCTACATCTTGGAGTCAAGCAGTAATCCAAATGATGAGTAACGAGTCCCAGCAATGTGGAGGCCAACTTCCCGGACCAGGATGTTGTATGTTTATGACATTTAGCAAACACAATCTGGGCTCTTAGTTTGCTACCATACTGTTCCCTATATTGATTCAACCTGTAAATAGCATAACACATTATGGCAGCTAAGCAAATATGTTAATAAGCCATGAGAGGCAAAATGCCATTGAAGATCTGTATATTCAGCTATTTGGAGAACTTGTGTTTTCCACAAATAAACTGGAGATGTCATTTGAGATTTTTCTTCCCTTAAAAATGCCATTATAATTTGGATTCCTTGCCATTGATGTATTTCTGGGCTTATAAATATATGATGTAACTGCTATAGTTATAATTTTGTGAAATTTTGTTTAGCAATTAATAGTGACTTCAATCTGTGCTATGATCCCCAGGCAGAAATAAATGTATAAAAGATTTGAGCCTGTATATGTAAGCAGAAATCCCTTCAATCATATTTCCTATATTCAGTGTAAGTACTTCACTGATTTACCACTAGAATTATTCCTTGGATGTGTAAATAATGATGTTCTATTCAGGCCTAATGAACTCTGTACTGTGAATATTTAAAATAAAAAGAATTCAATTTAAATGTGCAATACTTACTGCTGGTTATTTATAATGCTCACATTCAAAATCATTCATTCGAGGAAATTTCTTTCCACTTACATTAACATCTAGATTCCCTGAATACATTGAAATAAAATTTAAAAGCTAAATAAATAAATCTTACAGCTTATACATTCATTAAAAATACCAAATAAAAAAATGACATGAACCTCAACAGTACTCTACAGGGTGAGTAGATCTTGTGTGAGTTTGGGTGCCTGCATATATCTCTCGATGTGTGGGTCTGTGTTTTGTGTGCTCATGTGTATATTTGTATATCTCTACTGTGTGTGGGGAGGAGGGAGTGTTTTTTTCTTTCTCTTGGTTACTTGCTTCTTTCTCATCTTTGGGCAGATAGTATATTTCAGCAAACATGGAGGGAAATGAAAACTCCTCAGTCCAAACTTTACAACTTGGATTCAACCACATACAAGTATTAACTGGCCATTCTTACTTAGGTTAGTATTCCTTTCTCCAGGTAGGCAAGCACTCAGAGATAAAAAGTAATTCATTTGGGCAGACATCCCATGAGTGGCTACTACATCAAATACGTCTATAACAATCCTCCCAAAATTTCTGTAACAAATTCTGTAGTGATCCCAGTAGTTCTTGTAAGTTCTGTGGTCAAATATAAATGATAATAGTAATAAATATATATCAAAGGCTTTCAATAATCCAGGCAATATTCTAAGTACTTCACATGTTTTTTCATTTAATCTGTATAACACTCTACTAGTTCTAACATTACCTCTATTTTTCCCAACCAAAAAGTTGGGACACTCACTCAAGTTGACATATTTGCAAAGAGATAGAGTTGAAATTTGCGGCCAAGCAATTAACCCCAGGTTTCAGTGCTTAACCGTGAAGTTCTACTGGTTAGAAACAATGGGTAAAATGAGGCTGTGGAGAAGGCGATGGCACCCCACTCCAGTACTCTTGCCTGGAAAATCCCATGGATGGAGGAGCCTGGAAGGCTGCAGTCCATGGGGTCGCTAAGAGTCGGACACGACTGAGCGACTTCACTTTCACTTTTCACTTTCATGCATTAGAGAAGGAAATGGCAACCCACTCTAGTGTTCTTGCCTGGAAAATCCCAGGGACAAGGGAGCCTGGTGGGCTGCCGTCTATGGGGTCACACAGAGTCAGACACGACTGAAGTGACTTAGCAGCAAATGAGGCTGAAGCCATGATTGATTGACTGATCTTAAAGAACTCCTTACTAACCTTGGTATTGCTGTGAATTATGAATTTTCCGGAGCAGGATAGACCATAAAGTTTCCAAAATTTACTTTGGAAAAAGTAAGTCAACTTTTTATATTCAGGGAATACCTGAAAGCAATAGGAGAACATTCTTTGGAGAATGTTCCTATAACCTGTTTTGTTCTGGGTTAATAAAATAATACATAGGAAACAAATGAACCATAAGGAAAACTGAACAAAAATTAAGGGCATTTATTTTCAGTTTAATATCAATTGGTATAGAACATCTTCCTACAGGTTCTAAAATTAGTGAAAATGTCAATATGGATAGACAAAACTGAATTATGTGATACAACTAAACAGATTTTAATTCTTTTAAAAAATCAGTTGTAAAGGAAAAGAACGGTTCATTTTCAGATAAATAAATGAAAGCAAAATGTTAAATAGCAAGAAGCCCATGTATATGTCATAATGCTTCAAGAAATTATATGTTTAAAGAAACAGGTACTTTTAGGAAGCATATAATTTCATTAACTTCTTTAGTGATAAGTTTATAGTAACTTCAAAATGGAAACTAAGGAAGCAATATCTTTCTATATGAAATAAGATCACGATCTTCTTTCACAAAATGGTGATTTATTCATTCAACAAAAATTTATTTAGTGCCTCCTGGATGCAGGAACTTGTTGTCTCTTAGAGGAGGACAGATAAATAAGACATAAATTCTTCTCTTTTATATTCCATAATTTATCCTCAGATAACTCATACCCTTAGGGGAGAAACTGCATTCAGAGGAGGGAGAAATGCACAGAAGAAACTGAAGAACAGCTACAGAAAAGAATATCATTTAATGTGGACAGGCAGGTCTTAGGAAGAGAAGGACATGAATGACAGGAAAGGGAACTGAGTGATATGCACAGAGTACATGTGAAGTACAGAGGAAAAAACATAATTTAGTTTAATTACAGCCTTGTATTTCCCAGGGGAGGTGTGAGCAGTGAGATATGCAGGGCTTTGTGGAAACCATAATAGAAATTGCTACCCTAGGGCAGAACCTACCATGAAGATGAGGCAATGTGATGATTATCTGTGGAGCCTGGAAGACTTGTCCAGATTTTAGTAGCAGTAACTCCTCACCAGGAGTAATTATGCTCCTGAGGGGTCATTTGTCAAATGAGACTTTTTTTGTTTGTTTGTTTTAGTATATTCTTTTTTCTTTTTAATTTAATTATTTTAATTGGAGGCTAATTACTTTACAATATTGTAGTGGTTTTTGCCATACATTGACATGAATCCACCATGGGTGTACTTGTGTTCTCCATCCTGACCCTCCCTCCGAGCTCCCTCCCCATCCCATCCCTCAGGGTCATCCCAGTGCACCAGCCCTGAGCATCCTGTCTCATGAATCGAACCTGGACTGGCAATCTGTTTCACATATGATAATATACATGTTTCAATGCTATTCTCTCAAATCATCCCACCCTTGCCTTCTCCCACAGAGTCCAAAAGACTGTTCTATACATTTGTGTCTCTTTTGCTGTCTCACATATAGGGTCATCATTACCATCTTTCTAAATTCCATATATATGTTTCCTCAGTGTGTATG